>CM061223.1:81697050-82240940 GCA_030844895.1 Ambrosia x helenae
AGTTTTTTGTTTGGAACCAACATTTGACTCAACATGTTTTGAACTACTGTGAGAATACAAGTGCTGTGAAATTAGTTGCTTGGTGTCCACATCTTCATTGACTTTTGGCTTTTGGTGATGGTACTGTAGATCGATGTATTCGACTATTCGGTTTTGGAACACGATTATTAATTCTCACCTGAGCTACATGGATACTGGTAGTCTGGTAACTTTTCTCATAAAGATTTCTATATTTTTTTCAAAGTTTTCAAGATCATTTCAATCATAATATTCACCTTTAATCCACCAACTCAAACATCATACTATCGGATTTGAAATTCCACAAGCATTTTATGATTTTGATTGTCAATCCTAGAAATCGCAGGCCTCAAATCCATGGTTGAGACCTAAAACTACAAGATCAAACTTCAGGGAGATTATTCGATTTGCTATTATTTGCATTAGTTACTCTTTAAAGGTAACTCTCCATAGTCCATAAATTCAACTGGTTTATTGCACTATATTATCTAGATAATGACATGTTAACTACATAATCACAATAATTATTGTAGAGTTTGTCATGTTGAATGTATATTAATTTTATATTTTATACATATCTAATGTGTTACATGTATTGATTTATTTTATTTTTCTAATTAAATGTTGTTTATGATAAACTAAATGTCTTATTACACGGACATTTGAACATCATAGTTTAGCAAAGTTCTTCTTACCCATCCCCTTAATATACAACACACATATTATTTTTATCTTTTTTTTTTTCAAGAAACACAAATTTGGTTTCGTTCTTTAAGAAAACACCTATAGATAATAGATGCTTTACGGTTCGTTCTAACGAAAAAGTTTAGCCGATAACTATGGTTTTGAATAACGGCAGCGTCAGATCACCGAGTCAAGATACTTCGGTTTGAAGCAATTTTATGTTTGGAAAGGTTTTTTCAAGATCTTTAGCTTCAAATAATATGGATGGCACTAGGGGTGAGCAAAGTACCCGCCATAACCAATAATATAACCATAACCGAAATAATCGAACCGATTTTAACCGATAACCAACATAACCAATGGTTATCGTTATTAAATTTCTTTAACCGGCCGATCGCTTATGGTTATGGTTATGAAGCTTTGGTTAACCGATATAACCGAACCGAATTTGTAATGTTAACTTTATGTGATAGATTTATGGTTTACATTAACTATGTAGAGGTTTTTACTATAATAAAAGTATGTTATTAACAAAATGATCTTGATGAAATGCTCTTTTTTGTGACGAATTAAAATTATAATCAAAGGTTAAGTATATTTTTTGTTAATATCCTATTAAAATGGATCACACATTGGAATTATAACTAGAAAGTGTAGTCTTTGCCTTGTATAAAATAGCACAAACTAAGTCCAACATTGTAGGTTTCGGTTTTTTTAGACCCATTGACTTTTAATTTTATACTTTACCCTAAAGTTAGTTTTAGTTTATTTTGTTGGTTAATAACCGAAATAACTATAACCGAATTCATAACCAAGTAACTATAACCGAAGTTTGGTTATGGATATGGTTAGGATTTTTTTGTAAAAACCGAACCAAACCAAACCGACCAATGCACACCCCTAGATGACACAAAACAAAAATACCCGCAGCAACGCGCGGGCAATCCTACTAGTAATTAGTTAATGATACAAGGCCTAAAGGGGTGCAACTAGAATGATGTTTTCACTTAACTGATTTTAACCAATTATACATTGCCACATCACTTCACTGATTCACTTTTTGTAGGCAGCACTCCACTGATTCACTTCGCTGAAATGTTTATATTTTATTATTTTTTAAGAAACGGTAATTAAACAACTTATCAAACATTATTTAACACGGTAAAATAAATAGTAGAAACACCTAAAATATTATAAAACGTCCTCTCATAGCTCTCCAAACCTCGACCCTCGGGGGTTATCGTCGTTTACGTTTCAGAATTGCGCACTTCGCCTTTAAAGATAAAAACTTTCCACGTATCGCGTCCGTTGAACGATTCTTTTCACCCGTTTGTTCCTTGAATCTTGTGGCAACCGCTTTCCAAAAACTTTGCCTTCCCCGGGGTCCTTGCTCTTGAACATAAAGATAGCTATTCACCAAGGCGAGTTAATCCTCTAAGGTCCAGATTGATCCTCGCACACGGTTTAGTGGGGGCGGGATTGGATTAGGATTTGGGTTTTGGTTTGTCATTCCCGTTTGTTTATGATCAACTTAAATCTGGACAATTGATTATTTTGATTAACGGTCTAGTGTGGGATGGATTGGATTTGGATTTACCATTTATATTAGAGTAACGAACGGTTAAAAAATTGTTACCGTTTTAATTAAATTAATTCAAACAGTCAAAAAGCAATAAAATAATACTAAAAAACGACCGTTGCAATTATTATCAATTGTTACCAGCCCGTTAACTAGAACCAGCAAACGGTTCACGGGACCCCTACCAGCACGGGTGGCGGCGGTGTTACCGTGCTGGTAGTAGGGTACCGTGCCCAATTCTGGTAGCGCTCCATCCACCCTAATAACTATATTTAACTAGTGGGAGACCCGCGCGTTGCTGCGGGGCAAAAATTTGCAACTTGATGGATCAATATTTGACTACGAACCAATAAGTACATCAATAGGAGGCAGAATTGCATGTAACCGGTATGCCATAACTATCTTGGGTGTTCTTCTTTTGCCTGCAACTCCTCTAATCTCACTATCAATATTAAATATACCTAAGTAAAGAGCAATTTTAATAGCATCTTGATATATAAAATAATCTCACCAATGGTTATACACTGTCATAACCATTGGTGAGATTATTTCATTCGTTGTTATACACTGTCATAACCATTGGTGAGATTATTTCATTCGCTGTTATACACTGTCATAACCATTGGTGAGATTAACAGCCAAATTAGAAGGGAGAAAAAATTACTGGCACAAAATGGTTATACACTGTCATAATTATCAAAGGCACATGAGGACTGGGATGTACACATACCGTACCAAACTTTGTCATAATTATAATTAATACATATCCAACTATGTAGAGAGAATAACACAACCTTTTATGATAAACTGAGAACATGTTATGTGGTAACCTAAGCTGATCATTTCTATAAGAGTGCTCAGCGCTATTAAAATGTAAAGATTAGTGCTTACATATATACCATCTTTATTTGCATCTAACATGATATTTATAAATTTACATCAACTATTTTACTTATGAATGGGTTGATACAGGCTATGTTGCATCTCTAACCGGTCAAATAGTCACCATTTCACACCTTTAATTTGATTGTTATGATTGTACTTCATTTGATTGCATCTCTACTTATGATCATTATGATTGTATGTCTTTATCTCCAGGGATTTCAAAGATAGATAATCCTAAAAAAATATATGAAGATTAAAAGTAAGTTGCACGTGCAAATGGTCTTGAAACAACTCTTCTCGCTAACTGAAGTTCTTCCCATATTATAGCCAAACTAATCAATGAAAAAGTTACCGGATATAGTGGATCTTGCATTGCCTTTATAACATTAGACCCATATAAGACCTGGCACGGATATCAATAAAAAATAAAGGTCATATACAAATATTACTAAAAGAATGAGATAACCGGAATAAGAAATGTTGACAACAAGAATGATTCAAATAAAAATACACTAAAATTCAGAGAAATACAAACCAAAGTAAACCAAACATAGACCTGAAGGCAGGAAATGTCAAATTGTGCACAATCAAATACAAATATGAAATATGTCATATTCTGTAAGACCCGTCCCGACTAGACAAATCTTAACTCAAAGTTATGATAAATAGTTGGATTAAATTTACGAAAGAACTTAAACTTTCATAAACATATGCTTGACCATTAGTGTGTCAAGCCCATGAACTGTTTACGTTTCATAAATTTTGAGTGCAAAATATTTGATACATGTTTAGAAACCCATCACAACTATTAAAGTTCTTAAAAGTCTAGCGGAAGCATTAAAAGTTTAAAGTTGCATTGCGTTGGTTCTTCGCGCGGGCATGATCCTTGCTCCACCCCCTACTATGTCCGAACCTAGCATTAACCACATTAAACATGGTTAGTCGATTAACAATTGAACTGGCGAGTTGGTTAAATGGTTTAAGATTGGCTTACAACACAACAAATCTACATGTAGCGACAAATTTGCATATACCAATGATTTACTATATCCCAATAATCTTTCGCCCCTTTTTTTTTCCCAGAGGATATGACCCGAGGATCTTTCATTCGGTGACCAAAGGATCCCTCATCCGGTGACCAGATGATCCTTCATCTAGTGACTAGAGGATCCTTCATCTAATGACCAGAGGATCTTTCATCTAGTGACCAGAGGATCTTTCATTCGGTGACCAGAGGATTTTTCATCCGGTGATCAGAGGATCCTTCATCCGGTGACCAGAGGATCCTTCATCTAGTGACCAGAGGATCCTTTATCTGATATACCAAAGATTTTCATTTCACACCACAGATTTGCATATACGAAGATTGGCATACAGACAACCAATAACCAAGACCTTCCCACCTTATAATCAATCCGATTTACTACTTATTAGTCACACATAACGAGTATCGCATAAGCGACCCGTTTTCTTGCATAATCAAGTGACACCTCTAACTAAGGTTTGTTCCTCGACATTCCATACATATGGTCTGAATAACCATATATGTAGCTTGCACACCTTCAAATAAGGTTGTTAACATAACGGATTCGCGTTCCACCCAGTTGACCATTTGTAGGCCAATTTCAAGCATTGCTATCATCGTGTTCATTTCAAGGATTTCAAGGAACACTATCTAGTCCTACTAACTAAATGGGGGTTCTATGATCCTTTAATGAACACCAATTCTAACTAATAGCACATATGCCCAACAAATGATCCGTTTGACTATTCTTGGTCAACCTCAATCCTCTAACTAAGGATGGGGTTGCCAATACTCATCAAATCGCCTAATTACAACAAATGACCCATTTGACTATTCTTGAACAACCTCAATCCTCCAACTAAGGATGGGGTTGCCAATACTCATCAAATCGCCTAATTACAACAAATGACCCATTTGACTATTCTTGGTCAACCTCAATCCTCCAACTAAGGATGGGGTTGCCAATACTCATCAAGGCCATTCATTTGTTTATTTTACAATAACAAAACACCAATACAACTAGTTAACAATTAGTATGGACGATTTCCCATCTAACATACAATTTAGCTATCTTATTCATAGGATGTCTTATTTACCAAGACTCCACGGTCATGTCAAATGACCCATTTGGATTTCTTGGTGCACCATAACCTTCAACTAAGTTCAAGCCTCACCAATACTGTGACACCCGGCAAACTCAGGTTAGTAACGTTGACTAAACTAGTAAGTCTACCTTAGCGAGTCATACTTATTACATACTTAACTAGATCAGTCGGGTCGTTATGATGATTCTAGGGAGTCATCGGGAGTCGTTACGTTGATCCGCGGGATCATCGGGAGTCGGTCCATAACCATGTGTACAAGGATTGGTGATTCGTGGAATCACCGGGTTTAGCACACACACGCAAGTCTCGAGTCCCGGGAATTGGTGAACGGATGTAAGGGTGTTAGTTATCATGCATTATGTGTTTATAATCATTACGTGACTTGTTGGTATGTTAATGCGTGTTTATATGTGTTAAAATAGTGTTTAACGCGCCGAAAACCCAATCTGAGATGTTACAGGCGATTAGGAATCAGGAGATTGCCTAATCGCCTGTCTATAGGCGATTGGGAAGGCTTAGGGGGCGATTAGGCCCCTAATCGCCTGCTAAGGGCTGCTACTCGCCTGCACTGCTGTGCACAGGTCAAAACACCTATAAATAGAACCCTTAACTCCCCAAACACCCTTAGAGCAACCCTAACTGATCCTAAGCCACCCACACACCCTAGAACACCTCTGGAACTTGTTTTGCTACAAAAATCACCATTTCCAAGCTCACACACCTTTCTTTGATAAAATCCAAGGTGTGTTCTTCATCTCTAACCTTTGTAAAGTTGTTGTTTTGGTTCCCCAAAAGTCCAGACCTTGTTTTGCTATGTTTGTGTCTTCAAAACCCTTTGAAAAGAGTTCTAAAACAAGTCTACACCATAATACTTGCTATATGTGAAGTTTACATGCATATGTTGATCTTCTTGGTGTTTATAACATGAATGTTTTCATGAAATGGTTGTACTTCTGTTATGTAGGGGTTATTAGGATGATTATCTAAGAGTTTGAGCTATTGTTGTTGTGTTATGATGAAAATGTGTATTTTGACCCATTTGAATGATTCTTGAAGATCTAGGATGATTATGGTATGATTAATGATGGAATGTTGTTAGGAATTACACTAGGGAGGTGTTAAAACAGAGAAATGTTGATTTGCAAACTTGTAGGAGATGAAATTTGATTGTTTCCATTTAAGGAAAAATAAGGTTAGTTAATGAAACCTAGTATTTTGCTATTTTTGGAAATAATTGCATAAAGGATGTTAGATCAGTGATAAAATGGGGGTTTTTGCTTGGAATGGGTTGGTAAATGGTTTAGGTTTGATATTGGGTGTTTTTGCATGTTTCGGATCTGATTTAGAGGGTTAAACGCGCGAAAATCCCTTGCACAGCTGCAACAGGCGATTAGGAATCCTAATCACCTGATGCAGGGGGCGATTAGGAATGTTAGGGGGCGATTAGGCCCCTAATCGCCTATTGACCAAGCCTACTCACCAGTTGACTTTTCCTAATTGCATGCTAAATTCCTAATCGCGTGTACTGCTGTTTTAAGCGTATTTTGGCATCCCGAAGCATGATTTGACATCTTGGAACATGATAGGAACCCCGGGACATGCTATATGACTTGGTAACACGTGTTCGGACTCAATTGTACTTTAAATATGCGTTATGCTAGACTAGGTGAACTCTTGCGCGTGCTAAGTGTTGAACTTCATATGTTGCATGATACTTTGCATTTAGCTAACACGTGGGATGTCGGGTCACCAATGGGATGTCGGGTCTTGTCTGGTACGGTCGGTTTAACAGTCAAAGATGTTTTCAAACGTTTATGGTCACGGTCTGGACATTCAGGGACTAGTTAACCCACGGGTTATTAGTCCGAATACTTATACACATCTTATGATAGGTCGCCGCTATTTGGGGTTATCATAGCATAATTACTTAACTGTTTTCAAGTAACGCAAACCGAGGTGAGTTTCACAGCCCCACTTTTACTGTTTTGCTTTCGGGGGAGAAACATGCTTCGTACGAACTATTTAAAGGTCATGTTATACTATGGGCACTTTATGTTACTATACGGCTTTTATGAAAAGTCCCAGGGGGAAACCATGAATGTGCTGGAACGCACAACGAGGGAAATGTGGATAGATCTATTGGGCCTCACAAACCCCACTCGAAGGCGGGGCCGGGCGGGTGCATATTGTCTCTACCTATCGGGCTATCGAGGCATCGGTAGCCCAGTCATCTGGGCTGGTATCATCTTTTGGTTCATGTTTAGTAATGGGTTCCCAACCGTAGTAGTAAAAACACTTAACGTCTAGCTAACGTTCTTATGACGTAGTATTAACGGGAATGATCTTTGTGAACTTGTGACAACACTTTTATAAAAGAAAACCTGTGAACTCACCAGCATTATATGTTGACATTTTTGGCATGTTTTCTCAGGTCGCTAAGGTAGCAGTCAATGGGCTAGGCGCACGGAGTCATGCACAGCGTCTAATATTTTGAAGCATATTAAACAATGTTTTGTAAACAATGATATGTCTTTTGGTTGTAAACAAGAAATGCTTCCGCTGCTGGTTTACGGCTCAAAGCATGATATTTTGGTTTTAAAAATATATGTGAATGCATGTTTGTTGTATGTTTATTGTGATCGTTGACTGAGATCCTGGTGTGTCACGCGCCTCGCGGTAAAACCCCGCACGTGGAATTTGAGGGTGTGACAAATACTCTCCTAATGAGCCCTTTTTTTAATTGTTATCATGCATCCACCTTCAAATAAGGTGAGTGCAAATCCATTTACAACCTAGTGTAGACACAATTGTATAGTCTTCTAAGAAACTGCCAAGCCTACCTTAATATTGTACAACTTACCAAGCTATGTGGCATCCTACGTGGCATGCCACATCAGCATCACACTAACGGAGTTAGCCTCAGTTAGTTTGGGTCTGTTGGTGGCCAATATGTCGAAAGTTGGGACCACTAGTGGTTATTTTCGTAGTTGGGACCATTATCGGTCAAAGAGCAATAGTTGGGATTATTTATTTCCATTGCTCCAAGATTAAATATGATTAAAATATCCATTTTGATCTTTTAGTTTAAATGAATGTTTTGTAAATAAACCCATCTGGAAGATTAAATATGACTAAAATATATGTTTTTATTCAAGAAAGTTAGTATGATTAAATTAATTACTTTCACAAATTACAAACTTATGATTAATTTAGGAAAGTTTATGTGCTTCGCAATTAAGTTACATTGGAAAATTATTTCTTTTTATCAAATGTAAATAAAAAGGTTTAATCGTGGCGGATCTAGAAGAAAGTTTAGAGTTAGCAAAATTTTTATTTTAGACACAGGGGTATCCTAATCTTTGTTAAGGGTATCCATATACTAAAAATGGAGAAGGAGAAAATTGCACTAATTTACACCGCGACCATAAAGTTGAGGGATAGAACGAGCTACCCTTAACCTAACTACTGTTGGGAATCATGGTATCAAATACACAGCGGAAACAGTTTTATTTATTAATAAAATCGATTATGTACAATATATAATATGAGCCGATTTATATATATATATATATATATATAAAATATATGTTTAATTTTATTAATCCAATTAACAAAATATTCCCAATCAGGATCTTGGTTAAACGCGTATAAACAAATAAATAATAAACAACCATAGGGGGTTTAGTAATCAACCTTTGATGACTACACCGGAATTGTAACACGCGGGTTACAACGAATCCTCGCTAGTAGGAAGTTCACACCCGAGCACTGGCCAACCGAGAGCAACACTTTGCAAGACGGAGGCGGCGATGGTGGTGGTTTGCGGCGGACAAAGGGGCGGCGGCTCCTAAGGGTGGCCGCAATTCTTGAGAGGAGACAAGGGTTATGTTGTTTTATCTTTATCAAAACATATGTAATTAGAGTTTGATCTATCACACCTATTTATAAAGATAAAAAGCACTTGACCACTTAATTAGTCAAAGTCATACACTTGACCATTTGACTAGTCAAGGACTTGACCACTTAATTAGTCAAAGTCATACACTTGACCATTTGACTAGTCAAAGACTTGACCAATTAATTAGTCAAAGTCATACACTTGACCATTTGACTAGTCAAAGTGTAAACTTTACTATTAAGTCACTCGAGTTCAAAACTATTATTATTTCATAAATAATAATCCACCAACACATGAACTTATCTGATTCGGGTACCAACGTGTAACTCTTCGGATCGTACCAGGTCGGGTTACGTTGACCTTGACTTTTAATTACATCGGGCATACTATATATCCAACACTTACCTCTACATACGCCCCTGGTGTGATTAATAAAGTTTGATGCAATTTGCAGTCAGTTTCACAACAATTTGAAATAATATTTTATTATAATGCAGGCGTGATTGCAATCACATATCTTATATCAGCTTATGGCACTAGAATGATCATAAGTGTGATAAGTGTGTGGTTAGTTAGTAAATACAAAACTTTATATACAGATTCCATTTAGTTGTGCTTAATGGCTTATTGGACAAATTAAAGCAATCAAGAACAATATGAATGTGAAAGAACTAATAGAAACACAGATGATATGGTGGTTCGAATGTCAACATGAAGCAAATTATTAAAGAGGTGGTGTCTATTTAAGCAATAGATTACAACTGACTTGACAATTTAAAGTAGCACTAAGAAACAAACCAACCTTAAATTTAAATTCATTTTCTAAACTTGAATTATGGATTATATAGGTTTATTGATTTGCTATATAGATTTCCAAATTAGCTTTTGTTACACGTAAATATATTTGAGTTTTACTAAGTTATGAAGGATCACATTTGATTTTTTATTTTCATAATAATAATTTGAACTCAATTATTTGGAGCATGAAAATCATAAGAATTTTGAATACAAAAAATGCGTAAACCATAACATTTCATGAAATTTGATCTCATGTAAACATATCTTTAGACTACTACGATTCTTAGCAAGACATTACAGCATGTGACCAATTATAATTTAAAAAGAAATGAAAACTTAATGGTTTTATAACTTTATGTATATTACATTTTATAATTTTATAATTTGAAAGGAAATAACCTTTATGTGTTTCTTTAAATTCAAATGACAATATTTTTATGTCACATTGCTATTTCTAGTCCGTTGCGAAGCGTGTGGGTTCCCCACCAGTCTTGTAACATACATTGTTTCTAGTTTATCCTGCTACATCACGTAATCCGATCCGATTTATAAATACTTATCATTAGATATGTAATGATCATCAACCATTTCGTTTTATAACCCTACCCAAATCCATTCATCATTCCCTTGACTTGATTCAAAATACATCTTTTTCAAAAACATGCATAGAACATCTATTCCACATCTAGTCCTTTTCAAACAATTTAAAAACTTATCAATACATATTTAAAACAAGTACTAATCTAAACTCTAAGGTAACGACCAGTTAAATAGAAAAATATTATCAACTTGATCGCCTCAGACAATAGTATGAGTTGGCCAAATGAAGTTGACTTTGTTACCATTTTCATATATATCTGTTCATTATAAACCTTAAGTAATCTGCGTTCACCATAGACAATATGCCTCTCACGATTATTATCATTAAATTGGCCTTCTTGGTATTGACAACATCTTCTAAAGGTATGTTATGTTATTATTCAGGTGTTTACGATGCTGTTCAGCCGGTTTTGACAAAAATCGTTTGCTGAACCGATTATAGCTAATTTCATGAACTGATAAACCAAACCCTCTAGGTTAGGTGGTTTGGCTGGATCAGTTGGTTTTATCAGTTTAATGGTTCGGTTTTGGCGATTTAAACCGAACCTTTAATATAATTTTTTAATAACATTGATTTGTATTGATTTTTTTTTTTTTTTTTTTTTTTTTTGCTGAACTAGTAGAAAAACAAAACTTTTTTTTGTGCCTATGGTGGATGTCAAAAACAAGTTTTGCATTTTGGTAGAACCGCAATCTAAGATTGCAGTTGCGATGGCATGGACATGTAGGATATACCCGCAATCTGAGATTGCGAGTTTCATTAAAAAAGTCCAATTCCGCCATCTAAGCTTGCGGTTCTCTGTTGTGTCTTATTAGTTTTTTTTTAATACCACAATCTAAGTGAGATTGCCGTAATGTTCCGGTCAACATCACCTTGCACTTTTCATCCCAGTCATCCAACGTGTTGTTTGACTCTGCTACCACATAAGACATCCGCAATCTTAGATTGTGGTTCTACCAAAAACCGTTTCTGACATCTACATAGGCACAAAAAAGTTGGGATTTTCTACTAGTTTAGCAAAAAAAAAAAAAAAAAAAAAAAAAAAAAACCGATTCGTATTTGGATTTTTATCAAGTTCATAATAATAATACTTGTACATAAATATACATTCCAACAATAAAAAAATGTATATACAAATAATAACACGGTTAAACAACCGTTTTGTTCAGTTTAATAGTTTATGTATGTAGTTTTGACATACATTTTGTATCAAACAGTTACACTTGAGAACTCGGGTTTTGAATCTCAACCAACAAACCTAACAACGAATTCGACCTCTCAATTCGCGCTCCTGAATGCAAAAACCAACGTTATTCCGGGTTGGTCATATAATGGAACGGTTTGGTACGTGACAGCAGGCGGAAACATTTCCCTACCAGGAAATGGTCACGGTGTGCAACTTGGTCCAAATGGTGTGATCAACCAAACATTTAAAACTGATGGAAGTTACTATTATACCCTCACATTCACCCTTGCTCCTAGCAGCATGAATTGTGCCAACAATTCCACAGCTGTAAATGTTTCTGGTCCTGGTGTATCCAAGGTATTCTTTTATAAAGAGTCACTTGGGAATGAAATGTGGCAAACTTATGGTTATTCTATTGAGAACAACGAGATCCGAAGGGGTATTATGGGAATACAATTTCAAAGTGTTGCGAATAGCAGCTGTTGGCCTATCGTTGATACGCTTCTTGTTAATGGAATTGAGAGTCCTCGTTTATATGGAGGTATGTCGTTATATACATATTGTGTTTTGTCATGTGTTAGTGAGCATTGCCGGCCCTAAAAATTCAGTTGCCCGTGCCGAGCTGCAAAAAGTGTACCCTTTAGCCCTAGCTTTAGGCCTTAACGAAATAAATAATGTAAACTATTTTTTAAGATACGATTAAAGTAATATCAAATTGACGGATCAAATTTTCTTTCCAACTTGGGTTGTAGTCTAACGGTAGAGGAAACAAACCCTATTGGGGAGGTTGGGAGTTCGAATCCCTTAAAGAGTGAAAATATAAATGGGTTAAAGTTTAGCAATTTAATTTTTTTTTGTTTCATAACATAAACAAAAGTTAAAATGGAAGTCAAAATCAACCGGTAAAAAACAAAAACAATTAAGTGTGAATCCTCTTCATTTTATCTTCTTCATCCTCTATAGTCCTACACTCATTAATAAACCTGCATTTTTTTTTTCTCAAACCATTTCATTTTCTTCTTTAATTCTTAACATCTCTCAACATTTCTTTACTTTCTGTTTTATATAAACTACTCTTCACTTTGATTAATACTTGATTAACAATTTTTGGGCTCAAACGTACAAAAATCCATCAAACTAAGGACATCACTGTTAAGAAAACTTGGTTTACCGGATGGTCTATGTGCCCCTGAGAAATTAGGCCCGGGCCGGGAGTCCTCCCCGCATCCCTTAAGGGCCGGCCATGTTAGTGAGTTAGTAGTACACGACAACTTTTTTATGTTGTCGTGTACTGTCATAGGTATCTAAATAATCAATTCAAGAGTAGCTTATCTAAAACAAAAATAGTCAACTTTCTGATTTATTTTTAATAAAAAATAGGACATTGTGATAATAAATGATAGATACACATATCACAACTAGTTTTTTTTCCTGATGAAAATTGTTACTCTAGCTATCTAAGGGATGTTTGTTAGCCTCTTAATAAACCTCTTAATGATTTAGCATTAAGAGTGTTTGTTTTAACTTGAAAAAGCATCTGAATGGTTCCATTAAGCTCTTAACCATTAAGCTAATAAGGGGTGCTGAACCATTCAGGCCATCTTAATGATTTAGCACTTAATCAGATAGATTCTACCAATCAAACCTTCTAAAGTATGATTAAACATATTTTTGGCAGACAACGGGTTTGTAAATAGCGGGTTCGAAGTTGGACCGGTCTTTCTCGATAACTCTTCTCAAGGTATTCTACTTGAGGCCGATGCCAACGAGAAGTATTTCAAGGTTTTGCAACAATGGACCATTTCGGGTATAGTAAAGTATATCGACTCAAAACACTATGCGGTCCCACGAGGACGTGGGGCAGTCATGCTAGTGTCAGGCGGTATCTTATATAATCAAAACTTCTGGAAACACGGAAAAGTTACTCTAGATTTTATCATGGGTGATGCTAATGATTCGTGTGTGGGAGATTTAACGGTGTATTTGCAAGTGGGAAACATGATGTGGAACTTTACGATGAGGAGCCTTGGTGTTGGATCAAGCGTGAGACATTCCGTGACATTTGAGGCGGAATTTAGCTCGACTGAATCGGTTCCTATCAGTTTTGATAGCTTTGACACGACTCGAACCAGTGACCATGAAGTATTATGTGGACCGGTAATTGATAGCACGGTGATTCGGTTTTCTAGCGGCTTACGTTCAAAGATACTACATTACGAACCGGTGATATTTGGCTTTGTTTTGGCTGTCACGTTTCTAATCATCACATAGATCAAAGCAATAACGAACAACCTGATTTTAATGTATATGATTTGCTTAATTTAATGGCGTATTGTAAATTGTAAAATGCCAATAAAAATTAAATGTCAAATCAAATTTACATGTGGGTGTTCAAAGTCAATAGTTGACTTCATAC
The DNA here is from genome assembly GCA_030844895.1 of Ambrosia x helenae. NCBI lineage: Eukaryota > Viridiplantae > Streptophyta > Magnoliopsida > Asterales > Asteraceae > Ambrosia > Ambrosia x helenae. The sequence continues at coordinate 81,711,246 of CM061223.1, forward strand.
AATAATACATCTTTTCAATACCACTTGTGACCTATTGAGCAGTATTTGTTATCAAACCAGCGGTAAAATTTTAGTTACTATGATTGTTGTCGTGGCGATCACACATATGTTTTTAAGTAGATAAGGTGTGTGTATATATATTTCAATATATTTATTTAGCTATTTATTTATTTATTGTGGAAATTGCACCCAAAACAAGTAACAACCATGTACATATATTATGATTTGCCAAACACACGATAACAAATTGCATAGATATTATCAAATTGCACTCTGCCGTTTGCTTTCGACACATTTGGATTACTGGCTTCTAAGGTAGTGCGTTTTCTAGAACGAGTGCAGAAGGTGGTCCACAACACCTTGCAGAGCTCTAAGAACCAATGTTTTGTATTTAATAGAATAGGCTTTGCGATTTAAAAAGTGGGATAGCGGAGCAGCTTATTGCTCGCTTATCCACTATCCAAATGTAACTTGTCTTATTTATCAATGAACTTTGGAGAAAGTTTTCAAAAGGTGATTTATAAAATAGGATAGCAATGACAACACAAAAGTAAAACGTAAAGTGTTAAGAAATATGTGATGAGAGTTTTAAGTTCTGTAATAAAGAAAATGTGTATATTTTGTAATTTGATTAGAAGAGTGAGTGTATTATATCATTGATGATTAGTGATGTAATCTTACTTAGTTACTTTGTTAAACCGACTAACAACCTACACGAGCACTTTAGAACTCGGTTTTCTGATCTTGACCAACAAATTTAACCATAAAAATTTTGTAAATCTACATACTACACATACGTCGGCTTGGGCCTAAACTTATGGGCTACGATCTACCACAGTTTGGCCCACCGAAGGATCACAGGATCAAACCTCTAAGGGCGGGCTACTACCCACCTACCCTTTGAATATTCAATCAATATCACTATTCTCTATTATTAGGAGGAGGGTGTCCCCCTTCTTTTAACTTATGACTTATTCAATAAGTCAAAAATTAAAACAAAAGTGTTTGGGTAATTGTTTGAAAAGAAACTTATGGAAGAATTTGTGCTTTGAAAATGAGAAATGAAGGGAAAAGTGATAAGTCACAATTTGTGACTTATGAGATTAAGGAACTTTTAAGGTGGGAAAAGTCATAAGGAGAAAAGGAGAAGGAGAGCCAAACATGCTCTAAGATGTTTATAACCGTTGGAACAGTTAGGCAAGCATGAAAAATATTCAATTTAGTGGATGTGTGGCTAGGGTTGTTTAAAAAGCTTGTGGCTTGAAGCTCGCTAGGATTTAATTCGAAAAAAAATTGTTCGTTTTGTGGCTCGATTTGGTTTGGATAATTCTAATTATTAATATGTATTATTTTTATACACATATTATATAGAGTATAAAAATGTTAAAAAGACGGGGAACATGTTATGTGTTTAATATTGTTCGGTAGCATAGCGAATAGGTGTTTGGGATTAAATTTATAACTAATCAAGTTACTTTAATAAATCGTAGCATAATGATAATTATCCAACTATTGTTTGTATTTAAAAGTACAATCGGATATCTATTGTGTATTTTTTTTGTTGATTTGTATGCTGATGAACTTATATTGTATTTGTATTTCGTTGAAATTTGAGACGTATTTTGTATTTGGTTAAACTTGATTTTGGCTTGTAATTTATTAGGCTAAACTTATTTTGAATTTGTTCTTTTGAATATTGAATGATATTTTAGACTAACGAATTTTGAAAGCTATTTTTAAATTCGAGGCAAATGAAGCCGAGCTAATTCGGCTCGGTTAAAAACCAATTCGAACTCGACCTTAGATTTTCAACTCGGTTTCAAGTCTGAGCTGAGCCGGCTTGGTTTTATAATCTAGCCGAGCCTACTCGAGCTTGCCCTGTCTTGGCTCAGCTCGTGAACACCCCAATGTTTGGCAACCTCTGCGCTAATAAGTGCTTAACCAGTAAATGGTATGATTGGGTAAGATACTCTTAACCAATGAGACCTGAGTAGATGTGACGACCGGGAAAATTTTTCTTTTTATCGCTTCGTTCTCTTTGACTTCGGGAAATTTTCGGGACGAAAATTCTTTCAATAGGGGGATGATGTGACACCCGGCATGTTTAGGTCAACATTTCATAAACACAAAAAAGTCTACCTTAGCGAGAAACGTTTATTATACATACTTGATGGGGTCAGTTGAGTCGGAACACAGTCCGTATTGTCCAGGGTTCAATGATTTGGAGGATCATTGGGTTAATCACACACACACACACGTTACGAGTCCCGTTGTTGGTGAATTACACAAACTAAATTAAGTGTTATGTGTAGATTGATTCTTATATGGTGGATTGTATGCAAATACATGTTTAAACGATGTGTAGATGATCATCCATGCTTATATATGTTAAACATAGATTAAGATTGCATGTTCCTGTGTTAGGATGCGTTAAAATGCGTTAAACATGACAAACTGGAAAGACTAGAAAACATAGATCTTCGACCTATAGCGTGGGGGCGAACCTAGGAAATGATCTTGGTTCGACCCTTAATGAAGGGGTGAACCTGGGATGTGAAAACAATAGAAGTTCATTCGATCAGTTAAGGTACATTAGACCATGAGAAAGGGGCGAATGTGGGTACATTCGACCATGTGAAAGGGGCGAATGTGGACTAGTATAAATACCACACTTTGTCATTTTTCACCATTTCACAAACCCTAAACGCCTCTAAACACTCTCTAGCAACTTTAATCATTGAGGAAGGAGTTTTTGCTCTTGTTTTCCATAATCTAACCTACAAACATCTTCTAAACAAAGATCTAAGGTGTGTTCTTCATCCTAAATCCTTTTTAAAGCATTTTGATTCGTTTTCATTAAACCCCAAGAGTCCAGATCTGATTCAAACATGTTTTCATGGATAAAAACCTTCCTAACATCTTTCTAAACAAAACCTATTCATAAACAATGAGTTTTCATACAAATTAACATGTGTTAATGGTGTTTTATGTGGTGTTATGTATTGTTTGATGATTAATTGCTGTATAGATGTTATAACAATGATCTAGGACTGTTATTGATGATGATTTATGATTGAGATAGGTTACAATTGATTATTGATTATGTTTTGCTCATTTTGGGTTAGATCTAGGGCTTGTTCATGATAATAGTGATAAGGATATGATTGGGGGTTTCTTGTTCATGATAATCTGAGTATATTAAGTTGATTATTGATTGATTTCAGAAAGTTTCCTAATTAGGTAAAGATTGCATGCGTTTGATGTGACATCTCCATAATTTGCTATTTTGGGTAACATGTAAAACGGACGGATTTCAGGATAAAATTGGTAGGGTTTTGTAGGAATATGTTAATGATAGTTGACTGCTGTGATTGGTGGTGTTTCATGATGTTTTCGGACCGTTTAGATGCGTTTTGGTGCGTTTTATGAAGTTCTGCAGCAAAGGGTCGAACGTGGAACTCATTCGACCCTTCGTGGGGTCGAATGTGGCTCAAAAGGGTCGAACGTGGCTCAAAAGGGTCGAATGTGGCTCAAAAAGGGTCGAACGTGGCTCAAAAGGGTCTAATGTAGCACCATAGGGTCGAATGTGGGTGTCTGGGGGTCGAATGTGGGTGCCTGGGGTCGAATCTGGGTGCCCGGGGGCGAATTAACACGTGTTAGGGTCGAATAAACATATGTTAGGGTCAAATAAACATGTGTTAGGTCAAATGAACTTGTGAATAGGTTGAAAGAACATCATGAGGGTTGAACCAAGGGTCCATGGGTCGAACCAGAAGCCCTTGAGGGCGAACCAAACACAGGAAACTCCCGATTCGACCTTACGACTTCGTATATGCGATTTTTGATGCAAACTAAGTGTTTTATGCTTGAAACTTATGTGTTAACCTTATGTGAATGACTAATTGATGTAATGGGTCACCAACGGGATGTCGGGTCTGTCTGGTATGTCCGGTTAACGTTTAAACGCACTTTTTAACACACGTAGTCAAGATCTGGACAATCGGGGACTAGTTAACCTTCGGGTTAGTAGTCAATACACTTATTCGAACTCATTGATAGGTTGTAACTAAGTTGGGTCATCATACATGTGTTGGAATTCTAAGTATCTGAAGGTGCACTCTAAGGTGAGTTTCACGGCCCCTCTTTTATACACTTTTCTCTCGGGGGAGAAGCATGCCACACTTTTTAACAAATACAACGTTTATGTTTTGAAACAAACGCTTTTGCAATGCAACACTTTTGAAACACAACGCTTTTGAAACACAACACTTTTGAAACGCAACGCTTATGAAACGCAACGCTTTTGAAACGCAACGCTTTTGAAACACAACTCTTTTGAAACACAACTCTATTGGAAACGCAACACTTTTAGAAACGCAACGCTTGTTTTAAATTACTATACGACGCAACGCAACGCTAAGTCCTGGAGGAAACCATGAATGTGCGGGGCACAACGGGGAAATGTGGATAGATCTATTGGGCTTGACGAACCCCACCCGACGGCTGGGAGCCGAGCGGGTGCATATTGTCTCTATTTTTGGCAACTCAAACACGGGCGACAACACATACAACGCTTGTCAGTAATGGTTTCGGCAACACAGTCGTAGTAGTAAGGATACGTTTGTTATTTACTTAAAGTTTTGCATACTTGGTACTTTTGATGAAACTCTTTACGCTTAAAACGCTTTGTGAACTTAAAACCTGTGAACTCACCAGCATTATATGTTGACATCTTTTTTGGCATGTTTTCTCAGGTCGCTAAGGTAACATCATTGAGTTTAGGCGCACGGAGTCGCACTTGCGTCTAGGATCATGTCTCACGTTTTGGATTGTTAAACTTTAAACTTATGTCTCATCGTTATTCAGTTTTGTAAAACTAAATTTGTTTCCGCTGTGTCTTGAATCATAGTCTTTGAAACTATTGCATGGTTTGGTTTACGTATCTTTTCACATATAGTTGTCGTTCGTTGTGACCGTTGACTTGGATCCTGGTGTGTCACGCGCCTCGCGGTAAAACTCCGCAAGTGGAAATTTGAGGGTGTGACAAGTTGGTAGTTGTTAAAAACTATAAATGGTGTTAAAAACTAAGTAATATGAAAATTCTTTTATCCTTTTATGACAATTTCTAGGGTATTGTGTTTTATGTTTGGGGTGATGATTTAAATAATAAGAACTAGGCTGGATAAAGAGATCATAAGCTTGTTGGTGGGCTTGTGGATGAATGGTTGCTAATTGGACTTGCTGATGTGGACTATAACAGATTCAAGACTTATTGGGCTCTCATTTATAATATAACTGAGCCCACATAAGACATCAGTGTTGTATTTGGATTCATTTATTCTTTGAAGTTTATATCAGCTATGTTTATGTTTTTGATGTTTCTTGTTGATAAATTGTTGACAAGTTTTATCAGATATGATACTTGTTTTTCTGACATGTTATCAGAGCGTTGATGCTCTGGTTTTTCTCCCTTCTGTTGATTTTTGATATTTTGGGTTCAAGGTGTAGAGGACAATTAGATCTCTTGTCTGAGTCTTGGATCTTGAAGGTTTTTTTAATGTTCTTGAAAAGATCTGGTTTATACTCTTTGCAAGTCTGTTTTAAACAAATTTAGGGTTTTTGTGACAATTTCTGTTCTGAACTATGGATAATAATTGATTTGTTCTCTGTTGAAGACTTGGAGGCTTTTATTCTTCTGTCTCACAGCTGTGTAACCCTAAGTGAAGCTTACAAGTTGTGAGTTTATATTAGCAAACCCTAACTTGGGCAAACCCCCAGGTGAGATTGCTCTTGTACTTGTTTGTTACTTTTAAAGTTGTACAGGTATGTCTTGGGAATTGAAAACAAGAAGAGCCATACCCTATTATAGAATTTCTTAGGTTTGGTCTAAGTCTTAGGAGGCTCTTGCACTAGGACCTGCGTTGGCACCAAATAGTGACGAACCAATGATTTGGAACACCAGTGCAGCTTTACCCGATTATCTTTTTTGGTTTTCTTTGATATTTGATTGTTATTTGTTTTGTGTTGGATGTTTTGAGTGCTTGTTCTCTATTTCTGATTGATAATTGTTGCTTCTTGCTTGAAAAGATTGGTTTGATCTTGATTGTTAACTACTAAAACTGTTGTTAACATTGATTAAATAATAACATATATTCTAGTTAAACAAGTTTTTTAGTATTGTTTGGTTAGCTGCTGATATGTTTGTTGTGGTTATACTGGTCTGGTTTATTTAGTTTGGTTCTATTTTGTGTGTTAATTTGTTTTGATATTTGTTATCATTTCTGACGGTGAAGGTGTTGTTACATATATGAGTAAACTTGATGCTAGTGATCCATTATAACTTCACTCTAGTGATTATGCAAATTTAACAATATTTAACATAAAACAAAAAGGAACTGAAAACTATACTGTGTGGGCCAATGTCATCATACTAGGTTTGCAAGTTAAAAATAAATGAGGTTTTATCAATCTAGATTGTGTTAAACCTAATGATGATTCTGTTCTTGCTAGACAATGGGATAGATGTAACTCTGGTGTGCTATCTTTGATACTTAATTCTATGTCTGAAGAGTTGTACTTAGGTCAAATTTTTTCTAAACCTGCTTCAAACGTCTGGAAACAATTAACAGAAACCTATAATAAAGTTGATGGATCTGTGGTGTCTGATTGTATCAGAAGATAAATTCTTTTAGTCAAATATGGTTCCTCTGTTTCAAAATACTATCGAAAATTAAATGTTTTATGGAAACAATTAGATCAAATCCTTCAGTTGCCTACCTATACTTGTGAGTAGAGATGGACAAAAAAACCAATTTTTCAACCCGGACCGGAAAAAAAAACGATAAACCAGTTTGGGAAAATCCGGTTTTTAGTAACCCGGTTTTTAGTCAAACCGGTTTGAACCCGGACCGAACCGTCGGGCCTTGATCGGTTGGTAGAATCGAGCTTCGAACAGGTTTGAGAATCGGTTTGGTCGAAAACCGGTTTGTAACCCAGTTTGACTAACACATCGATTTAAAAACTGGTATTGGAACCGGTTTGGAAACATTCATCTTGGGTTATAAAGTATACAAAGTATAATTACCTGAAGTTTTCCTCTTTAATTTGACGCCTCACTCAAAAAATGTCTATTTGCTTCCAATTTTCGAATACATATATTTGAAAGAAAAACAAAAGCTGACAAAACACCACTATCCCACATTTCATACACTTCAAATAAAACAAACAAAACTGACAAACCCCATTACTCCATGTTTTCTTCACTTCAAATAAATAAATAAAGGGATGAAACAATCGTGGACTTGGAGGTTGTGTTGTGATCAACAAGGAGAAAGAACGAAAGAAAGAGCAGCTGCACTGCACAGAAAACAGCAGCGGCAACAGTGCATAATATAGATTTTTTCCAGTTTTTTACTGGTTTTTTTACCGGTTTTCAATATCGGTTTTTTTTAAATCCGGTCCAAGACCCGGTCTGAATCGATGTGGATCAATGGTACACTTGGGTTCATCAAACCGGTTGGAGAACCAGACTGGTTTTTATGAAAAAACCGGTTTTTAACCCGGACCGGTTTGAGGAGAAAAACCGTTTTGTCCATCTCTACTTGTGAGGCAGCTAAGGATTTTAACAAATTTACATATATGATCAAATTAATGCAGTTTTTAATGGGTTTGGATATTGTTTATCAGAATGTTAGAACTACTTAATTACTAAAGAAAACCTGCTTTATGTAAAGGAAGCCTTTGCTATTGTTTGTATGGAGGAATCTCATAGAAACTCTATCAATGGAAATAAGAAAACACAAACAGTTGGGTTTTTTGTCTACAACAAATCTGTTTTTTAAGTTTAGTAAAAGGTTTAATAGTAATAAAAATTCGAATCAAAATTTAAATGTACTCACTGTAATAAAAATGGTCATACTGTTGAATAAGTGTTTTGAAATAATAGGACATCCCTCTTAGGTGAAACCAAGAGGGAATCAAGGGAAGAAAACTGTTTTGAGTAATAATAATTCTTCTATTGATACTAATGTTCCTGTGTCATTTTTTACTAGTGATCAAATTTTTAGGTTACTTAGTCTTCTTAATGAAAAAAGTCAGTGAAACACCACAGAGCTGCAATGTTTCAGGTAGGGATTTTTTTGTGCCAATGTATATGGAAAACATGTTTTTGGATTTGCTTACAATATTGGTAAAAAGCTTACAACATATATCTAATAATGATATTGAGTTAACTGAATATGTTTAAGTGTCTGATTTATAAATTCATGTCAATCATCCAAATGGCACTAAAGCTTTAGTTACTAAGATAGGTAGTGTAAAATTAGTAAATGGAGTTATATTACAAGATGTTCTTGTTGTTCATGAATATAATGTAAACTTAATTTCTATTCATAAAACCTAAAAGAGATAATAAACTTTTTATAGGTTTTGATGAACATAATTGCTATATACAGGACCAATTAATCAAGAAAGTTCTAGTGACTGGTAAACAACTTGATGGATTGTATGTTTGTGGAAATGCATGTGTTAATAACAAGGTGTGTATTAATGATATTGATTTGTATAATTTGTGGCATGCTAGATTAAGACACCCATTTCAACAAGCTATTAAAATGTTTAAAGATAAATTGAATTTACCTGTTGAAAATTATCATCTGCCTTGTGAAATTTGCCATAAGGCTAAACAACATAGGGAACCATTCCCTTTAATTGCACATAAAACTAGCAGTTTAGAGGAACTTGTACATTAAGATGTGTGGGGACCCTATGGGGTTACTAGTAAGGATGGTTTTAGATACTTCTTGACGATTGTTGATGATTTTTCTAGAAGAGTTTGGGTTTGTTTGATGAAAAATAAAATTGAAGTTTTGATAATATTAAAGATTTTTCTGCCATTATACAAACTCAATTTGGTAAGCAATTAAATGTTTTAGGAGTGATAATGGGCTTGAGTGTGCAAATAGTCAAATGATTAACTTTTGTAAACAAAGAGGAATTGTTCATCAAACAACATGTGCATACACCCCTCAGCAAAATGGAATTGTTGAGAGGAAACATAAGGACTTATTAAATGTTGCTAGGGCCTTGCTTTTTCAAAGAAATATACATGTTAGATTTTGGTCTGAGTGTATTCTGAATGCTACATATCTGATTAATAGGACCCATTCTTCTGTTCTAGGAGGAAAAACCCCTTGTGAGCTCATTTATGGATTTGAACCCTTTCTAGATCATTTAAAAATGTTTGTTGTCTGTGTTTTTGTACTGTTTTGAATGAAAAAGATAAACTTAATAGTAAGGCTGAGAAATATGTTTTTATTGGGTATTCAAATGAAAAGAAAGGTTGCAAAGTTTTTAGCATCGATAGTAAAACTATTAGTTTCTCTCATAACTGTTAAAGGCCATCGCCTCTTGCGCCTAGGCCCATTTTTTAGGCGAGGTGATGCATTTGCGCTTTGAGTCGAGGAAATTGCGCTTTAATTCTCCAGGTGATGGTTTAGGCGCAAATTTCAGCTAGATTCCCAAATTCCGAAGATTTTCCAGCCAAATTCGTTAAATTATGGCTAGATTTCTACTTTTATCTAAGGAAAACTATTTCTATACACTATACATCAATGTTTTAAACTTTTGATACTAACTAGATGAAAAATAGTATTATTTTAATATATTTTTACTTTATTTTCTTTGTTCGCTTTTTTTATCTCTGGCCCTCGCTTTTTTTGCGCCTCGCGCCTAGGCCCAGGCGAGGCCTATGCGCCTTGAGTGCGCCTACCGCCTTTGATAACTATGGTTTCTCTAGAGATGTTAATTTTTTTTTTTTTTTGAAAATATCTTTCCATTTAAAGAAAAATTAACTTTTGAAACTTTTGATTCAAATTCTAAAAAATGATTAACAGTTTGAATTTTGTTTAATATGTATGTAAACACAAATTCATTAAAAAAATTTGAAGTAAATGATCCTAATGATGAGGGAAAGGGTCAAGATGAGTTGGAAACAGGAACACATGTTAGTTAGTAATCAGAAAATGTGAATATCATTAATGACTCGGCTGGTACACAACAGTTAAATGATAACACTACAAATTCTAATATGGTAGACCATGTGAATACTGTTAATGAAAACAACATAAGTCTTGAGGGTGATACTTCAGAATCAGTTGTTAGGAAATCTACTAGAAATTCTGTTTTTTCCAAGAAAATTTGATGTTTGTAGTAGAAGGAAAGGTAAGGTATGGTATAGAGAAAGTGGTCAACTATGCTAATCTATCCTGGGGCGGATCTAGTGTAACCTACCGGGTTCCCAGAAACCCACTCGGTTTAGAATTTTTAGTTAAACCTATCTATAAAATATAGAAGGAACCTATAAATAAATTATGAGTGAACCCATAACAAAACATAAGAAGTGGTGCACTGGTATCCCCCCTAATCTAAGAGTTAGGTCCTTGGTTTGAGACCAGTTTGCTCCTCTTTTTTGCTTATTTATTCAAAATCTTCTAATTGTTTGGGTCAATAATGTTGGTAAAGGCATGTCATGAGATGTTATTAGTTATAAGTTATGATGAACAACACCTATATATACCTACATTTGTTCCAATTACATAGCATAAATAATAGGCACACTAACACTTTGTAGGCTACTAATTGATTGACTATATATTATAAATCAAAAACCTTAAAAAACAACCCATAAATGATTTTATAAAAACCACAAATCAATAACAATGTCCCATGATGTCCCTAGCAACATATTTCAAGTCAATTGTGAAAACTTATTAGATCTATGGTGGGATTATTGCATCTTTACTAAGAGATAAACAATGAAATCACCATTTCAAAACCATCTTAAAAAAATACATTTTACCCTAAAGAGGCTAATGGAGAGGTTGTAGAAAGATCACTTTATAGAATCACTCACAGCATGCAATATAGGCAGACTATTTATCAGTAATATAAATATCACCAACTTAAATCACAACAACAAGATTACTAAAAAAGAGAAGTTATCCACAATAACCATTATATGATTATGATATTTTTGGAATTATAAATTTGAAACTTAGAACATTTCTTTAAGTATCATAAATCAGAATTTAAAAACATGATTAGTGAATCTATTTTTGAAACTTATAATTTGAAACTATGATTAGTAACGCTAATTGTGTGATGAACCTTACCGACCGACCCGTTGTACCGACCCAGAATTTTATATTTTGGTTCCTATGAAATTGAAGCATCTAAAAAAGTGAACCCAGTGGAAAAAAATCATATATCTGTCGATGAATCTATCTAATGAGTCTAAATGTCTTGTTGCTACTTTGAATAAAAATTCTGAACCTGGAAGTTTTAGGGAATCTAGTATGAATCCACACTGGGTTCAAGCTATGAATAATGAAATTGAAGCCATACATGGGAATGATACATCGACTTTGGTTGATTTACCAAAAAAATAAAAATATTGTGGGGTGTAAATGAATATATAAAATTAGATACAAAGCTAATGGTGAGATATAAAGGTATAAGGCTAGGTTAGTAGCTAGATATAGCCAAAAGGAGGGAATTGATTTTGATGGAACATTTGCCTTCTTGTGAAACTTGTTACTATTAGATGTGTTATATCTTTTGCTATTTCTAATGATTGGGATCGTTTCTAACTTGATATCAATAATGTATGGGGAATTAAATGAGGAAGTATGCATGTCTCTTCCTAAAGGCTATGCTAGTGAGAATGAGTCTAAGGCTTTTAGGCTAAAAAAGTCATTATATGGTCTAAAGCAGGCACCTAGGATGTGGAATGAAAAACTGGTGACTATATTATATGAATTTGGTTTTAGTAGCAGTAAATGCGATCACTCTTTGTTTTATAAGAAAATTGATTCAAAATTTGTAATCTTTGTTGTGTAAGTCGATGACATAGTGATTACAGGAAAATTCTGTAAAAGACATTTCTAACATCAAAGACTGTTTAAAAACTAAATTCATGATTAAAGACTTAGGAAAGTTGTAGTATTTTCTTGGTATTGAAGTAGTTAGAATTAATTAGGGAACTTGTTTAACCCAAAGAAAAACATGCACTGGCTTGTTATCTGAGTATGGGATGTTAGAGTGTAAGCCCGTTAATGTTCCAATTGATCAAAATCATACTTTAACATCTTTGATTGACAATGATCCAATAAAGTTGGAGAATGTCAGTGGTTATCAACAACTAATTGGTAAATTGATTTGCTTGTCCCATACTAGGCCTGATATTGCTTATACAGTCCAATTTTTGAGTCAATGTATGCATTCTCTTACCAGTGCTCACTTAAAAATTGCTTTCTGATTGTTAAGGTATTTGGAATCTTCCCAAGGAAAGGTAATTTTATTTATTTGGTTGGATTTTTTTATTCAGACTGGGCCAAGTGCCTAAATACACGAAAGTCTATCAGTGGGTTTTGTATTTTTTTTCTTGGGAAATAATCTTATTTCATGGAAAAGTAAAAAACTATCAACTATTTCTCGATCTTCCGCTGAGGATGAATATCGGGCGATGTGTGCTTCCATGTCACACCCTGCCAAGGCGGAAACACGAGATGTAACTTTGAAAGGTTTTCAAGCACACAAGTCACGCAAGCATCAATTTCATAATTTAGGAGATATATTAAAAGACGATAGTGTTTAACATGAATAAACAAAACATTGTCTTAAAAACCATAGTTAAAACGACATGTCTAAGTCATTTTCAAAACAAGGATCACGAAATCCCCGAGGTGCTCGTGCGCGACTCCAAGTTCCATGTTGCTCAACTAATTGCCCGAAAAACATGCAATTAAAATATGTCAACAATTAAGTTGGTGAGGTCACCGGGTTTTGAGTTCTATGTAAACCATGGGTGACTAGATCATTGCCTAGCTAGGACAATAATCATTATGTGACTGTCATGAGCCCGTAACCAAACCTTGACAAATGTTGTGCCTCGCCCATTGTACACTAAAGACAATGAATGTAAGTGAAATACAAGCACTCTTTTGATATCTGTCATCCGGTTAGAGCGACTAACCAAGAGTGGGGGTGTCAACCCAATAGATCTATTCCGGTGTTTCATGGCTAAGTCCATAGCTAATGGTTACAGTAAATGTATGACACGAGGGCTTATGAGTACTCTGAATTTTTTTGTCTCATGATCACATAATAGTCAAAATGTAATTGAACTTGTACGCATGTGTAACACCCCAACCGATGGCGGAAACATCGGGATGTCACGTATTGATGATTGTTTCAGTAGCACATGGTATATATTGAAATTTTAAATAATTTATTCATAACATAAATATCCAAATGAAATGATGTCTAAACATCCCAAATACATAATATCAAATAAAGCAAATAACTTCATAGTATTTCCTCATGCATACTCTAAGCCTCAGCTTCATTGTTACCTGAAACATGTTAATTTTGAAAATATTTTTGGGTCAACAAAAGTTGGTGAGAATTACATAGGTTTTGATAATTGAATAAAGCTTGTACAATTCAAGTGTCATGGCAAGTCTAGTCCATATGTGAAAACATACTATCAGGTAAATCGAGTGTATAATCAACCCTTGTGACTAGAATATTGTGGTCCATCCCATACGCTCATGGTTCACTCGATTATGTTATGCGATAACAATCACCCACGCTACCTATGTAGGAGGTACACGTATCCGGGTGGGATTGTCAGTCCAATAGATCTATCATTGTATACCGTCGGCTGATCAATTTTAATGATTATGCTAGAATATTGTGCTTACCCTAGTCATGTTTAAGACATAATGCAACATAGAATAACCCATAGACACTTTATGATTGAATTGTAGATAGAATGTTGTAACATGTTTCACCCCAAAAATAGTGAAATAGAAAAGGGGCTATCTAAAACTCACCTTAGCAAAATGTTAAGTCTCGTGAAAATAGAATAAGTGTAGCCCAACGATGCCAAGTATTACCCTATAATTAAGGTACTAAATATGTCTAAGTCTTTCTAGTCTACAAATATTTTCTAGGGTTTCGAATTTGGGGATAGGTATTCGTTTGATTATTAATTAAATTGTTTAATAAATAAAAGAAATTCGATAAATAAATAAACAAAAGTCTTTTTGTAGACTTTAGATTAAAGATGGTCACATTATAAGGTTTTAAGTATAAAAATAATTTTTATAAAATTATTTTTTTAAAAATAGAATATTTTGTCTATTTATTTCTATTTTGCCAAAATATAACTTTAATATTAAAATTAAAGAATTTTTAAATTAAAATTTGTATTTCTGTTCTAAATGGAGATAAATAATTTATATAAAATTTTGGTGCAAAAATATTGAAAAATGAATTTATTATGATTTATTTATGATTAAAATAACAAAAACTGATTAAAAAATATTATATAAATGATTTTTCGAAAATAAAAATCATTTCTGGAAGGTTTATTGTTTTATAAACTCAGAATAATTTTTGTGGAAATTTATAAAATCGTTTTGATATTTTTAGAGAATTTTATAATTATAATGGAATAAACTTGAAATATTTATTATATATAATAAATAAATAATTTTTTTTTTAAAATTAAAAATTGGATAACAAAGTTTATCATTTGAATAACATAAAATAATTTTTGTAGAATTTATAAAGAAATTTTAGTATTTTAAAACCATTTTTAAAATAATAAAGAATATATAAGTAATAAAGGTTTTAAAAAAAAAAAGGTTTGTGTATGCTATGGCTCGAACCCGCGTCAAACCTGGGTCGGGGTTTTAAATCACAAGCCCAGACCAGTTGGTCTGGACCCTGAGAACAAATAATCTTGGTTCGTAGTTAATTATATAAGCTTCCTAATCTGTTTTCAATAAATAAGAAAAAAAGAATAGTTATGCGGGACTCGAACCCAGGCCTTGTGGCCGGTTCGCGTCTTTGTGAAAGGTAGTCACACCAACTGATCTGTTGATCAGTTGGTGATGAAAGTGAACCTGCATTAATTATATATCAAAGTCTGCAGATCAATTATCCCCAAATCAAACAATGTCGAGCCCTAGCTTATACAATAAACAAGATTGACGAACAATAACCCGATTAAACATGGGGTTATTGTTGTCAGGGGGCCGATGAACAAAACCAAACAAAAACATTGAGACTTACAAACTGTTTTCTCGTGATTTTGAGCGGTCAAACGAAAAGTCAACACGCGAACAATTGAAGCTTGAAAAGGTGTTTTTAGCAGAAATTTTGAGAGGGGAAAGAGTATTTGGCGAGTGTAGATGCAAAGTGAGGGTTCAATTTATAGTGAGGTGTTCGGGTGTTCAATTTGGTAAGGGTTGAATCGTTTTTAAAGCATTGACGCGTGATTAGTCATGATTAGGAAAGTTGTAGCTGTTAATTGGCGTGTATACTACGCGAATTAACCTTCTCAATAAAAAATCATGCCTTAAATGGATTATAAACACGGATTGATAACCTAATTATGGATGATTTTCGTCACAGTTGACTTTCCAAGTCAACTGTTACGATTTACTAACCTTATATAATTATAATGCTTAAGATTTGAAACAAGCATGTGGTGTAGCCCAGATGGTTGGCTGTTTGTGTTAAAATGAACCGGCCTAGGGCACGGGTTCGAACCCCGGCCCAGGCAAATATTTTTTTGACATTAATTTTACTCCTTTAATAATAATATATTATTATAGTATTGCTCTAGGAGTCCAAACGTGTCACGAAAAATTTCTAAAAGGTGCGATAATGATAAAAATTGACGTTTCATTAATAATAGTCGTAACGTACATAGAATTCAATGCGAAATGTTACAGCATGTCCCCCCTCCCCCAAAAGTATGAAAACAGTAAAAATGGGGTCGTGGGAACTCAGCTGATGTCTGAGTGCTAACTACTGGTTGTATCTGATGTCTGAGTGCCTTAGATTCACATAAGGACAACTTAAGTCTATATACTATTTACCATGCAATTGCTCACCCGACTTGTACTTTTATGGATTGTGTGTTTATGTACGGCTGTCCATATGTGTCACACACTGTACGTGTTGGAAAAACTTGTTTTTGTCATTATTTGTGTCTAGGATTATCCATTTATGGCAAAACCGTGGTTTTTGGTATTTCCATATGTTACCACATGATAGGTAGACTAAATATTTGCACAAATTATAGCATATTGTCGTATGTTTTGGCCCTTTATGTAAAAACGTTGTTTGTACGTGTTTTACTCTAGCTAACACATGTTTCTTAGTAGTTAACACATGTTTATCCAAAACTTTATGTCTAAGCCTTTTTAACGTTGTTTTTAACATATGTTTGAAAATATACCATTTCATGTATACAACATTTCCAAGTTCTAAAAATGGTTTTTGTGACCTCTACACCGATTTATACACACACGCATACATTCATGTATGTGTGTGAGGGCATGTGTGATCATGTATAATTGTTCATGTGTGTGTATATGTGCCACATCTAAGTGTATAATGCAAGTGTGTGTTCTTGAAATTATTATCACTTGTAGGTGTCGTGATTGAGTATTTTAAGATTGTTACAGCCGTGTATGGAGTGTGTGAATCAAATACATGGTCGAGCAAGTCCTATGATGGGCGAAACATTGAGGAAAAAGGAAACAAGGTTTAGTTTGTTAACATACCACTATAGATGCCTTAGATCAATGATGAAATCGATTCCTTGCTAGTTTCTTCCACTCTACAACCTTCAAACTCCAAGAAAAAGGGCTCGTGTGGCTGTGATGATGGTGGTCGATTGATGTAAGGCTCGGGTGTGGGGTAATGGAGTTCGGCCGAGGGGTTCTTCAAAGGGAAAGAGTGTTAGAAATGTGTTAGTGAGTTTAGTGTGTTGGATGAAAACATTTGGCGTCTTGTTCCTTCTTTATAGCCGAGGGAGAGAGGGAAAAAAGGCTTGGGATTGGTCTACTAACAAGGCAAGTCAACTCTTCATGTTTTGTGGTGATATAAAGGTGTTTTGACAAATATGTCAAGGTGTTGACATTGGTGAGCATACTTCATCTTGGAACCATAAGGGCCGAAAATTTGCATTGGGTTTTTAGAGGTTTTGGTAGTCAAAAGATCATAGGTTCATGTGGTGGTTCGTCATGGTTCTAATTTGGGTGATTCACATAAGAATTAGTGAGCATGTGTTCAAGTTTCAATGTTTGTTTGTTCTAGTGCATAGTGATCGATATAGGGAATGAAAACATAGAATTTGGTGATGCCTAGGTACTTGTAATGTGAGTAGGAGGTGTAAGATTGTGTGTGTGTATGTTATGATATATATATATATATATATATATATATATATATGTGGGTGTATATGGATTCGGTGTGCATATGTATACATATGCTCGATGTGTGTGTGTGTTGTATAGATGTGATTCTTATCCAAAGTGTGTCCATGTGAGTGTGTATAGCCGTGTGTGTATATATATATATATATATATGTACATTGGTTTTGTTCACTCACGTATGTGTATATATATATATATACATATAGATAGGGCCGTGTATGTATTGTGTATATGTACGTTCATTTATTCCACATTAGGTCTAGTAATATACCCTTGTGAAGTTATCTTACATACACCAACTAGGGTAGATCCCGTGTACTACATGGGTTCAACAAAAAAACGATAAGAAAGATAAAAATGTAACAAATGTTAATGATTAATATTACATATTCGTACATACAATAATCCACTATCAAAAGTTACAACAATAGTTCATAAAGGACTTGCAGATATGACTCTTTAAAAGAATTAAAGATATATGCCAAAGATGAGTCTTAAAGCAACCTGGTCTCATCTCATCCGAATCGGAGCATCCTTAAGCAACCAACATGAATGCTAAATACCATTCCAGTTTATTTAAACTTGATATACATGTAATTCAGTTAGCCACAAGGACAAATTAATTACCTCAATCGAGCAATCTTCCTTAATGGTCCACCAATTACACATTCTACATCCTACACTTTTAAAAAATAGAGCAAAATAAATAAATAAATTAATTAATATCTTCATAATCTATGTTCAACTTCATCATCTATTTGAATAAAAAAATTGTAAGTGTGTAGAAAAAAAATGATAACAACTTTATCATCGATGTTCAAATTAAGAGCAAGTAAAAATTATGCCATTAGAAACCACCTAACTAAAAAAAGAGTAATGATAACTTCATCATCAGTTGGTGCTAAGCCTTCTTTTTGGTCAAGTTTATGAACTGAAAATCAAATAACCATAATATATGTTAAGAGTATAATAGCATATATACCTCCTTGAGTCCTTGTTAGGTAAATCAAGAGTGAACACACTATTGCTTAGTTGTTGGATTAGGAAAAACAACCCCTATAATGTGCAAATTGCTAACATGTATAAGTTTTCAACTTCCAGTAGGTAATAGGTTAAACATTAACAACCACTGAAGATATTGCAAACAAATAATTTCCTCATATCTCAAGTACCACAAATCAAAGACCCTTTCTCAATCTTTAAAGCTTCCAAAGCCACTGTCTCAATTGTATCAAATCGCAAAAGTTTCTAGCTTGTACCCAAAATCAATAAATGACAAATATCATTGAGCAATAATACTTAACCAATAACCTCAGTTCCGTGGTGGGCTAAAAGTTTGACTTTTATGCAATCTCCTTCCTGTTTAAACAAACAAAATAAAATAAATAATAGTACTAATAATAACAATAGTAATAATAATTGTTGATCATCAATAATCAATAATATATTATTATCAATGATTAATGATTCATAATAATATACAAAGCTCCCGTATAGAATTGAAAGTTTGCAAATCAATATACAAAAAATCAACAATACTTAATCATAATTAATGCAAGTAGTCTAGTTTGGAATTACAAATCAAAACAACCAAGAACCCAACAACTATCATAATTGCAAATTGGTAAAACCAACATTCCCACACAAATCAATATCGCAACATGGCTAATCAAGAAAGCAACAGTTAAAGGTTTTCGAGTGCTCGACTATTCCAAAAAAAAAGATATTCAATCTGATTCTGAGGTAAGATTTAATCGTAAAAAGAAACAAAAATTAAAACATCAAATGGTGAGGAAATATATAGTTGATCAATACTTATTAGTTGAAAATGAAAACGGAAGATCTTAGACTCTTGGAAGCATCGATTAAGAGAGAATATCTATTATTTGGTTAGGGTTTGTTAGGAAAATCAGGAAAGAAGTGTGTAAATGAAGTGTGTTAGGGTATTCAAAAAAAGAGAGTTGGGTTATAACAAAAACAGATCATTGAATCTTGACCCAAATAAATGAGTGGGAAAAATATCTAAGAAGCCCTCAAAATGTGACACGTGTCCCACAAATAGTTTTATTTATATATTATAGTAGATGTGAGTGTCTACCTTGTGTAATGTTATTAACATCGTGTTATTTACATAGCACATCGTTTGTTAAATCACCATTAACATATGTTGAATTGTTCAATTATTACATTGGTACATATGTTTGGAATTTAGTGCATGGTGAGATTCCATGATTTCATGTGTTGAGCATTCACAAGATGTTTTGTGAATGTTCGGGTTTGCATGGTTAAACAAGCCATGGTGATGAACTCCTGGATTATCATAGATCTTCCTAGACTCGGAATGGCACATGTATGGTAATTGTGACATCCGTCACCTCCAACTCTAAATCAAACTACAAATTTGGTCCCTATACTTTTCAACGTCTTCAAACCTATTGAAACGAGAGTTACTTTAAAATCTTTAATTTAAACGTGAAACGTTTAAATAAAAAACTTTGGGAAATATCAATTTTCTTTATTTAGTCAACTTGTTTTTTTTTTTTTTTAATAAAAACATGAGTTTAGTTTTATAAAGATTTGGAAATTTTTAAGTTAAGTTAAGTTAACTTATTAAGTTTTTATAAAGAAAAATTAACCTATTCATACCAAAAACTAACAAGGCTAAACAAGAGGGACCAAAACTGCCAAATTATCAAAGTTCAAACTGAAACACTTCATCTTTCCCTCTCTGGCTCGCTTTTCCGGCGGGTCTGATTCCGGCCGCCGGAATTTATTCCGGCCAACCTTCAAAACCATTTTTTTTATGTTTCAATCCGTTTCACTTGCACCATTACGTTTCTCCATCAATACTAACCTGTTACAACTCCCAAAACATGATTATTACGTGTTATAAAGTGAGTTAAAACCGGGTGTAAGGTATGTAACCGCCGGATTTTATAACGTATTCAATCATTCATTTCACGCGATTAACACTATAAATTGTTGATGTCCATCCTTCACACATCCTTACACCACAAAACCCACTAAAATAACGGAACTAAAACACGACAGCAAGCTTTGTAATCGAGCTCCTCGATAGCGGACCTGCACCCTTTTTCTTTGATCCTTAAACACCATGTGAGTCCATTTTTATTATGCCGTTTTCATCCTTACTCAAGTACGATAAAAAGCCCTAGGGTCTTGAGTCGTATCTGTGAGGAATTGAAAACCTAGGTTTAGGGTTTGTAGTTGATGATATTGGGAAGATGATGAAATAGTTATGAATATATAAAAATAATTTGATTTCAAACTTCTTAACATGTGAGGCTAGTGATGTAGTGGTTTGTATGATTGTTTGTGTGTGAAAGGACCCGAGATCAAGTCCCACTGGCCACAGGTCAGATGTATTTTTTTGGTTTTTCTTTCTAAAATTCATTTTCTTATTTATTTTTATATATATATTATATATGTTATATATTTAACATAGAATATTCATAATAAATTCACTTTTTGTCCAAAAATCATGAAAATTTAGGTGTAGCTTCTTGATACCTCATAGAAAATTGTCATATTTTTTAGTTTTCTGAAAAATATCTATTTTCATGATTTTATTAATTTAAATTGTTTTGATCATAATTAATTGATTAAAAATTCATTGTTAATGATTTTTATCTCAATTTTTTTGATAAATTATTTCTAATCATCATGAACTTAATTAAAAATTATTGGTTCAGAAAACCTTTATTTTTATTGATTTTCCTATTTTTAATCATTTAAACATGATTTAATCGCATTAAATCAGTTTTTTAAATATAATTGAGTTTATAAAAATTATGGGAAAATTAATTACATTTATTTACATCAGAAAGTATTTAATTTCTATAAAAATAATATTTTTGGAACATGTCTTGAATTTTTAGTCTTATTTACATTTAATTAGACATAAATAATCATTTATTTATTTATATTATTTAACCTCTATTTTATAAATACTTTGCTTATTAAATAGAAACATTCTTATGTTTGAAAGTCTTTATTATCATTTGTTGGATCGTTATGTAACTAAAAGTTATTTACTTAATATTTACGATCATTGTATTTATTTACAATAATTAGTTAAAGTAATTAATTAAATTATTTTGTCTTAATTATTTAAACACATTTTTATCTAAATACTCCATTGGTAATAACTATATTACCTAAACCACATTTACGAACTTTGATATATTATTTTTGACATACAACTTTTACATTAATGTAATTTATCATAAAATTCTAATTCCCCAAATCGACTTAGCAAACCCTAATGCCTTAGGCCCTAGTTACCTTAGACTTTTTAGATATTTCCTTATTAGTATTCTTACACATTATAGGTTGAATTCCTCGGAATTCCCATTACTTAGCTCACGACCACTTAAGTGGATTTTGATCACTTTCGCAAACTGTGAGTATATCTTTCCCCTTTTTACCGTTTTACTACTTTGGGGTGACTCATGTACTTATATATTAATCAAGTCTCAATTTCTTATACTTAATGCAATTCTCATGTGTGTTTGCTTTATGTTAATTGGTGTGTCTATGACTTGTCAAAATCATTTACCGCTGGGCGGCCTAGCTTTTCAATGAATAGTACTATGGTATACCCCCTTGAGACTCTGTTGAGAGAATCTTGGTCATTGTCTTGTTAATTCATTATTCAGTTGGTTAGTCATTATTCTCAGGTTTGGTTTTGAACGGATATTACTTATTACATAATTGCAAATGGTACCGCACATGAATTGCTAAACACTTTTCTACTATATTTATTTAAACAGGGTATGCTCACCAATACAATTTTTGTATTGACCAAATTATTTTGTACATGTTTCAGGTTATTTTGCGATGCATTCTTTAAGCTTTCGGATTTATATTTAGATTTTGACTCATTGTATTTCAGATTAGTTGGCATTTAGAATCATTGTATTTCATTTCAATGCAATAAACTATTTAATCAATGTATCAATATTTACACTTTTAGTCCATGAGCTATTGAACAATCGTCACTACGTGACACCTCGATGTTTCCGCCATCGGTTGGGGTGTTACAGTAATAAAACGTGTAATGCACAAATGGTAATGGACAAAATGGTGAGAGTGTGTACGGATCTTAATCTGGGAATCTGGCGGGTGTCACATGCCACTTGTGAGATAATGTGGCTTAGAAACCTGTTAGAAGAACTTACTTTTACATTACAAACTGCAGTTGTATTACACTGTGATAATAATGCATCCATATCCATTGCTGCAAATCTAGTATTTTACAATATAACAAAACATTTTGAGTTAAAAACTATAAGTGATATGACAATTCTTTTATCCTTTTATGATAATTTCTAATGTGTTGTGTTTTATGTTATGAGGCGATGACTTAAATAATAAGAACTGGGCTGGATAAAGAGATTATAAGCTTGTTGATGGACTCGTGGATGAATGGATGCTAAATGGACTTGCTGATGTGGACTGAAGCAGATTCAAGGCTTATTGGGTTGTCGTTTATAATATAATTGGGCTCACATAAGACAACAGTGTTGGCCTTTGGCCCATATACTAATCCAGTCATAACTAATGTTGTGAAAATAACGTTAAAAACGGTGGACAGTTAATCATGCATCATGTGGTGGCGTTGATAGCCAAAAGACAAAGGGGTATATACACCAATTGGGTCTGTCCTGATTGCTAAGTGTCATGTGCCTTATGTACAAGGTCTGATGCAAAACCAAAATTGAGCCAAGGATCCCATTGGAAGCAACCTCGATGTTTTCACATGGTAGAGATAAAGTTGTCTACATCTTACCCTTCTCATACCCTACCTTAAATTCGATATTGGTGGGATTAACTGGGTATGATGATGATGATGATGACTAATCCTATTGAAATACTTCTAGTCTTATAGCAATTATAATCTAATAATAACCACACATCAATACCATCATTATCTCAACTAATTAAATCAATCTAAGATAATTCTAAACTTTCAAATTATTAATTAAACTCTAGTTAAACAAAATTTTCACTTTCATCGTTCATCTTTCACCTCATACGAGTTTCTAGGATTAACTTTCAACCACCAATGAGTTATACTCTTTCCCAGGGCGCAGGATTTAAAGGGCCACGAGGTGCCCCGACCCCCCTGTTTTTTGGCGCAGTGGTAGAAATTTGCGCTTTACGTAGGTAAATTGACTCCGGGTCGAGTCCAACCCCCGCCGATTTGATCTTGCGGCCACTACCAATAAAAAAAATTGAGTCCGGCCCCCTCCGATTCGAGAACCAAGCTTCACCGCTGCTCTTTTCTAAATTCTCGTTCATAGTTGAAGTTCATAAAATTAAAACGAATTCTTGAAAATGTTACAATCATGATAGAACTTATAAAAAAATATCATTAATAATTAAAGATACATATTTCTTAAAAAAATTCATAGAATGGTAAGACTGTTGGAAGGTCAAAGTCAAGAAAGTGACATCCTAATTCCTAATGACTTAGACAATGAACCATTGGTACAAGGTATAACATCATCCATCTTAAAATGCCTATGCAGGGTATGACTTATTTGCTTACTTCAACTTTAGAAAGGGACGGTACATTACCCTTTCCAGGTACATTTCTTAGCAACCAAGTCCCTGCAACCTTTTTGTAAACAATATATATCATATTTTCTAGAGGTTTTTAAATGATTTTAGTTTATTTGGCATCTCATTTAAGATTGAACCCGTAGATGTTGAAATGTACTAAGATTAATAATTTTTCCATCAATCTTAATAGACAAAAACATATTACTTTTTCAACTAAATATGATTTTATATGATATATATTTTAATAGGTTCTTTAGGATACGTATTTATATTGTTGATCTAAAATTTCTCCTCATTAATCGTATTTAGCTCTATTTATTTAATATAAAGAATAAGTATTATTATTCATTTCGCTCATTATAATGTATGTACTAAAAGTGTAAAGATCAAATACAAATGAGCTTAACCTACTAAAAATAGAAGTGAATGGGGTTTTTTTTTTTTTTTTTTGAATTTTTACCATCTGCTTAAACATATTTTCTAGATGATTAACATAAAAAATTAGCGTAATTACGTTATTAGAGTAATTATAGTAGTTTAGACTAGAGTAATTATGTAATTACTCTATTAGAGAAATTACACTAATTTTCATTTTTTTAGAGTTCAGTACTAAAATACATGTTTAACAAGATGAGAAATTTAAAAAAAAAAAATCCTCCTTGACTTTTCTTATTAAGACCATATTTATAGGATAATAACATTTTGTACAACAATTTTCCTTGTTAATTTGTATATTTTCTCTTGTAATGTCAAACCCCTCAAGTTTCAACTACAAAGTAAGGTGTGATATAATTATGTAATTATATAGTTTTATACATCTCAAAAGCGACAAATATACATGACCAGCTTTCATAAAAAAAAATATGAATATTGGATTTAAACAATCTCAATTATATATAAGCAACCAGCTGTCACCAGTCTCAACTGACAAAATATGTATTGGCGGTCCCACCTTTACATATTAGCCACAAACGGATTATGACTAAAAAAATATGTTACATTTACATAATCCGCTAGTATTATATTAGACATAGTCCGTTGGTGGCCAATATATTAAAAAGATGGAGCCACCAGCACATATTTTGTTTGTTGGACTAGTAACGGTCAATTGCTAAGAGTTGGAACTATTTAAATCTAATACTCAAAAAAAGTATCATCAAAGTTTGAGTCTTCTTAATGTAAATCATTTTCATTTTATAAAATCTTGTCCTGTACAAATTAAAAAAAAACGAACATGACATTGAACAACTCACAACTCAGTATTTGTAAATCAACCAACACTTAAAAATTAGACCGGTACACAACGTTAGCAAAAGAAATTATCTAATCTTAATTAATACACAAAATAATGCAATAAAATATAAAAAGATAGAAAAATATGAATTCTTGAACTCAAAGCTTCATATACTGATCACCTACTCTATAGTATTTGCAACCTTGTCCTTTAAGCAAAGCCTACTCACATACTTCCATCATTTAACCTTCAAAACTCCATTGCCATCCCCAAAATTCTCAAATGGGTTCCCTTCAGCCACCAATGGCCACTCGATCCGCAGCAATGCTCGAGACATCCTGCGGCTATTTGCTACAAGAATTACAGGCAAGTCTTTTTACGTTTTGTGCAGTTTAAGGTCATATTAAGTTTGCATGATTCTTATATGACTTGTGAGTACGTATAGATGATTTGGGATGAAGTTGGCGAAGACGAATACGAACGAGAAAAAGTATTAGTTGATCTTGAGCACGAGTGTCTTCAAGTATATAGAAGGAAAGTAGACAATGCGAATATGTCACGGGCACGTTTGCATCAAGAGTTGGCAGATTCTGAAGCTCAGTTTACTCATTTGCTTTTGTCACTCGATGAACGTTCGCTTCCTACCAGGGTAATTATAATTAAGTTCCATCAATTTCAATTTTAATTAGGTTAATTTCATATAAAACACTACTAGAAAAGTGACATTTTGGTACAAATTTTTTTTACGAAAAAAAATGCGTCACAAATTTTAACAATGTTGCTACTCGTTTGTGACGCATTTCCTACACAATTTTCTACACATTTGTAACACAATTTTCAACACATTTCCTACGAAAACATGGTCTAGGAAATTTTTAACGCATTTCCTACGCAATTTCCTAAGAATTTATAGATATATTGTGTCGCAAATTTGCTAAAAAAATTATAGATTCTCATCGTCACAAATGAGTAGCAACATTGTTAAAATTTGTGACACATTTTTTTCCGTAAGAAAATTTTGTAGCAAAATGCCACTTTTCTAGTAGTGAAGGACAATTTACATTATGATAGTAGGCGAGTAACAATCTGCGCCGTCACCCTTTTCCGAATAGTAAAACTTAATCTACGTATTTGTTGGTCTATTTTTTTAAGAGCTAATCTAGTCTTACAAAAATACTAATTTGTTGTATCTTATAGCAAATTCGAAGGGATTAAAATGAACAAAACGGTGAATTATCTTTTATATTCTTTTCTAGTTTTTTTTATTTATCATCACGTAATTAGTTTTTCTATCAAAACATATTCTATATTATATACTAGGTTACAATTAATCACGTGTATTACATGAATTTGTAAATGTAATGTTTTATAATTAGTAATCAAAAGTAATGTTTTTAAAAAACATATGGATTGCATGATTAAATAAACTCATACGTTTTACTAATCGAATAAAATATAATTTTATCTGTTAACATGTACAATCGTAAAATTATGTATTTAAAAAACTGAATAATTATGTGTCAAATATAAATTTTTTAAGTTAATTATCAAAATGTTATTTCTTTTTACTAGGTATTACTTTGATATTTTAATGCCGTCTATTTTATAATTTTCATTAGACAAAATTATACAAATTGTCCTTTATTTATATACAAAATTGCACTCTGTCTTTTGTCTTTAAAAAGCACGTAACATATCCTTTATAAATATATTTCGCACGCTCTTTGTCCTTTAACCTAACTGATATTCACTTTCTAGTTAACTTTAAGGCAAATTGACCATTTTGCCTAAATGTCATAATCTGAAATTTATTTATAAAGGACATAATCTGTAATTTATTTAATTTTTTTTTCATTCTTTTAATTTTATTACCTTTTTATTGCTATTATTTAATCAATTACTTTAAATTTTTCTTAATTCATTAATTGCGTATTTTTTTAATAAAAGATACTTGCATAATTTTTTTCTTTCATTTTTTTTACTAAATTATTTAGTTTTCTTATGTTACAATTATTGTCATTATTTATACTATCTTTTTACATAAACCATCGGTGTGGACCAGTTTTTTTTATCATTTTTATAATTATTATACGTTATTTGAACAAAACTTATACCGAAACGTGGATAAAAATAAGCATGTTACAACAACTCGGTTTACACATAGATAAAAGAGCAGGTCTCAGTGTTGTATTTTAAGATGAGAACCAGATAGTTTAAAACACGTTGAAAATAGCCACTCGTTTTAAAAATTGCGTCACAAAAACTTGAATATATTGAACCACGCTGCAAATGGAGGTTAATAGTTGCAATAATCGGAGAGTTTTAGGTACATTGTCGAGATACGGTTTTAGAATTGAAAAGACGATACGTCATCGAGTGATTAAAATTTCATAGCCTTAAGAACATGTTACATATAAAAAAAACATGTTTGTAAGGCTATGAAGTATTTTACGTAACATGTTCTTAAGGCTATGAAATATTAATCATTAGACGACGCATCGTCTTTTCAATTTCAAAACCGCATCCCGACGATGTACCTAAAACTCTCCGGTTATTGCAACTGTTAACCCTCGATTCACGGCGTGGTTTTATAAACTATATTGTTCTATCTATTCAAATTTTGTGACGTCATTTTTAAAGCGACCGGTTATTCTTGACGTGTTTTAAACTAACTGGTTCTCATCTTAAAATACAACACTAAGACATGCTTTTTTTTATCCATGTGTAAACCGAGTTGTTATAACGTATTTATTTTTATCCACGTTTCGATGTAAGTTTTGTTCAAATAACTTATAACAGTTATAATAATGATAAAAAATTAACTTGATCACAAGAATGGCTTATGTGAGAAAATAGTATGAAAATAATTATAGTAATTGTAACATAAGAAAGAAATAATAAAACTAAAAGAAAGAAAAGAAAAAAAAGAAAGAAAATAACTTTAACAAACTACAAATTATGTCCTTTATAAATAAATTTCAGATTATGTCCTTTGGGCAAAATGAACATTTTGCCTTAAAGTTAACTAGAAAGTTAACATCAGTTAAATTAAAGGACAAACAGTGTGCAAAATAGATTTATAAAGGATATGTTTTGCCAAAGACATTATAGTCTAGCGGCATCTTGGTGGTGAGATAAGACTTAGGGACTATAAGGTTCTGGGTTCGAATCTCACAAGTGGGTTTTCTCATAATTATGAGTTTGCTCCTGAATTGATAACTTGGTGGTGGAATATGATCGTGTGGTATCACTGGTGACACGATGATACTCCGGTGGTCCGTGAGTTATTTCAATTTGCCGTTAAAAAAAAAGGATATGTTTCGTGATTTTAAAAGACAAACGACAAACAATGAATCTATCTATATATATAAAAGAAAACGTATATGCTGACGTGGCGTGCAATGAAGGCCTCAACCTTCCTTTGAGAGTGCCATGTGGCATCATAATGGAGAGTTTTTGGTGTTTTTAAATTGTTTCCTTTTTTAATTAAAGACAAAATTACAAAAATCAACCTTTATGTATTACTGAAACTACAACCTATACCTTTCAGTTTAAAAAGCACACAAACCAACCTTTATGTATATCTTTTCATGTAGGTTACAACCTTTAACACAAACTCAGTTAGTTTGTATCGTTAAGTCAAGGGCAAATAAATCATTTTAGTTATCCCAACCTTAAAATAAAATAAAATAACAAAATAATAAAATATAATTAAACCCACCCCACCCATACCCCCTGTTCATCTTCTTAAACCCACCCCGCCCATACCCCCCCCCCCCTTCTGTTTTTTTATTCTTAATCTCCGGTCATGGTGGGTTAATGGTGATAGTGGTGCAACGTTGAATGAATAGAGGAACATCAATGGTGGTGGTTTTGGGTAATGTTTAAGTGATGGTGATATCCGGTCATGGTAATACGGAATACCGATGGTGGAGTTTAACGATGAAAGGGTGGTATTGAGTACAATGACCGATGGTTAAGGCTGCCAGAAAAATAAGGTTTGATGATAGAAAGGGACGACGTTACCGGACTGTCGTAAGCGAATTATTTCAAACACACCAGAGGTTAATTTGATGCTCTGTTTCTTGCTGATAAATGAACGATTGAGTTAAGCCTAAACCTCTACTACCAATGCCAACCTATACACTACAGCCTCCACCACTGTCACCGCCGCCGTTTATTGGTAACATTGGTGGGTTGGATTCGTATTATTCGGGCGGTTCGACCCCCCTCCCACCATTATTAAACACGTTCATTTTTTGCCTCAGATATGAAATCTGAAATCTGAAATCTGACATCTGATTTGGGATGAACAAGTGTTCAAGGTCAAAGATTGATGTTGCAGGTAAGTCATTTTGGAAGTCTTAATCGACAGGAAGATAGTATTCGGAGCAGTGGTGTAAATTCATTTTTTGCGTTAGTGTTGATTTTTCATCATGTTCTTATTCAAATTGAGTTTTTTATTAATTAAGTGTATGAATGATTATTAGAAGACTTATGTTTGCATAGGTTATGGGGTTTGTGAGGTTGATGATGGTGGTGTTTCATGGTGGTGGTGAAAAGCAGAGGTCTTAGAGAAGAAGATGAAAAGTGAGGGTAAAAGTACTAATTTGCCCTTAACTTAACGAGATAAACTAACTGGGTTTGTGTTAAAGGTTGTAACTGCAACAAAAAATATACATAAAGGTTGTTTTGGGTGAGTTTCATACTAAAAGGTATAGGCTGTAGTTTAAGTAATACATAAAGGTTGATTTATGTAATTTTGTCTTAATTAAATTGAGTTATTTTAGGAAAAAATAATTTAAAATTTTCTCTCTCATATTTCATCCCATACTTTTTAAAAGTTTATATCTTTTTTATGCGGGATTTTTTAAAGAAAAAAATTACACCAAATTAACGAGCGTTTTATTATCTTTCCAACGAGTACCATAGTGCTATATAAAAAACGGAGAAAAATCGACTATTTTTTTGGGGTTTCGTTTATACAGGAAAAAAACACACAAAGTGTTCATGTTATCACGTAAAATTAGATTTTGTGGGGAATATGAGTTATTACTAATTAGAATACTATGAACATGCAATGATTGAGAGATTTTGTGGTTAGTTAACTTGAGCCATTTGCAATAAGTTATCACGTAAAATTAGATTTTTCAACCCCGGGACCCTCCCGAAGTAATCAGCTAGTTTTTATATATAAATAAATAGTACATGTTGTTACAGGAGAAAACTTTAAAACATATGTTGAATAAAAAAATAACTGAATTTAATTCGTTGCCTGAATTAACAAAATCAGGCCTTTTTTTGTTTTTTGTTTTTTTCATTTGAATTCATTATTTGGTATGGTTTATACCATATTGATAGGAAAAATTACCAAAATAAGGGTACTTGACTAATTTGTTACCAAAACGGCAAACGCCGACAATTTTGGGGAGTAAGCCAACAATTTTGTGGGTAAAAACGCCAGCTAAAGGCTCCCAAATTAGCCAGATTTGTCTATTTTGGTAATTTTTTTTTTGTCAGATGCTTATTTTGGTAAATTTTCCATGTTGAAAACTAAACATAAAATGGTCATGCTTGTTTAATTATATCACAGCCGGAGAAAATGGCGGGAACACTAAAAGAGCAATGGGGGCTATTGCGCCTGCTCTACAGAAGTTGCAAATTAAAAAGGAGGAGAGAATGAAACAGTTTGAAATCATACAATCAGAAATTCAAAAAATTTCTGCTGAAATCGCCGGTCAATATGAATATAACGATTGCTTACCTCATGTTATTGTAAATGAAAATGATCTTTCATTAAAGAGACTTGAAGAATATCAAATGGAGCTTCAAAGACTACATGCTGACAAGGTACGTACAACACAAAGGAACAAATAACTTGAATCTGCATATTTGAAAGAGTTTATTTTTTCGGAACGATAGCCAAGTATTTATTAACTAAGGGGTTGTTTGGCCACTTATGAATGAGTTAGGAGCTGTTTGTTTCAGCTCTTAATGGGACAGATGTCAGAATCAGTTAGACATAGTTCATTCAGACTGTTTGTTTTGCTTACAGATGTCTGAATCGGTCAGACATTTGCCTCTGAATGGGTAAGCATTATACAGCTGTTTGTTTCGGCTCTTAATGACCTCTTAATGGGACAGATGTTTGAATCAGTCAGACATTTGTCTCTGAATGGGCAAGCATTATACTGAGTCTGAATGGTTCAGACCTCTTACTGGTTCAACACTTAGGGCCTGTTTGGTATCCTCTTAATGAGGCTCTGAACCATTCAGCTCTGAATGGTCCAGCATTCAGACTGTTTGTTTCAACCTAAAAAAGGCTCTGAATGGAATGGTTAAAAGTTGAATCATTCAAACTTGGTGCATAGCTGAACCATTCAGCACTATCATTCAGAGTCTCTTAACCATTCAGACATCTTAATGATTCAGCACTTAATCAACCAAACAGCCCTTTAATGAGTCAGACCTCTTACTGGTTCAGCACTTACCCATTCAGGAGTTGCTAAACAACCCCTAAGTGTTGAACCAGTAAGAGGTCTAAACCATTCAGACTCAGAATAATGCTTACCCATTCAAAGGCAAATGTCTTACTGATTCAGACATCTACTCGCGAAATAAACAGTCCGAATGAACTATGTCCGAACGATTTAGACATCTGTTCCATCAAGAGCTCATTAAGAGCTGAAATAAGCAGCCCCTAAGTTACATATATGTTATTAATTTGTTTGAAATGTAATAAAGAGTGACAGGCTTGAAAGGGTGAAAAACTACATAAGCACCATCCAACACTTGTCGGCTACATTAGGATCAGATTCATCAATGATCATCACAAAGGTCCACCCCAGCTTGAACGATCTATCGGGTCTCTCAAAAAACATGAGTGACCGAGTTTTGGACAAACTCAACACCACTGTAGAATCCCTAGAAGCCGAAACGCATTCACGTATTCAAAAGTAGTCTTACATTTTATCTTTGAATTATATCTCCAATGAACACATACTTAATGTTTTAACTATGTTTATAAAACCTGCTCTTTAATGTTTCCGCAGCTTCATAATCTTGGAAATTGTTTGAAACACATATGGGAGCTATTGGACACACCCTTCATCGATCGCCACTTATTTTCACATATTTCTAGCTCAAATATCTTCACCCCTGGAAGCCTAGCCATCACTGTGATCGAGCAGGTTTGTATAATTGTATGATCAACCATCAAGTACTTACATGATGTGTTATCATAGGTGGCTGACAATGAGACAATTCTCAAAGGATATTAATAAAAACTGAATGATTGAAACATTACAAGGAAATTAAGGATTTGAATAAATGCTTTAACTATGTCATTTACACATTTTAAATTAGAAATTCACGCTTGATAGTTGGGTCAAACCACCCAGGATGTTCAAATATGGGCCCTGTAACTCCATGCGTAGCCAAAGTAATTATATTTTTAAGTTTGGACATTTTCCTTCTCTAGCTGGTGTAAGTAAGAGTTCGTATGTTCTTGAATCAACTCCTTATCATTGTCAAAACATTGAAATGACGTGACAGGCAGAGGCTGAAGTCGAAAGATTAGATCAACTGAAAGCAAGAAAAATGAAAGAACTTCTTGTAAAGAAGCAAACCGAGCTTGAAAACATTTGTAGGCGGTCGCATATGGAGGTTCCTCGATTGTCACAGATGGACAATATTCTAACTCAATTAAGTGTGGTTAGATTTCTCAATTCTATCATGATATTCTATTTGATTACTCTCAATCAATAATCAAACATACCGACTTTATAACCACCATGGTAGGGGAAATGGACTATGCCGATCTTCTAAACAGCATGGATGAACAAATAGCCAAGGCCGGAGATGAAGCCTTGAGTAGGAAAAAATTATGGAGAAGGTTGAGAAATGGGTGTTAGCGCGCGACGAAGAACGATGGCTGGAAGAGTACAACATGGTAGGTTATTGGATCGTTTAAAACTAACATTATATATAAGTAATTTTGAGCTAGCTTACATGTTCATGTTTTTTATAGGATGACAATAGGTATTCAGTTACTAGAGGTGCTCACAAGAACCTAAAACGTGCTGAGCGTGCCCGTGTCATTGTTAACAAAATACCAGCTTTGGTGGACTCTTTGATTGCCAAGACCAGGAGTTGGGAGAAGAAAGGAACAAGGTGTTTTGTACGATGAGGTAAAAACTATCGAATACTAGAAATCTTGACAAAAATGACAAAGCGATGATCTACAAATAGGCCAGAACACATCTAAAATGCACTGCTTAAGTTTCTTGGCATTGTGTTTTAAGTTTTAAGCCAGATTGCTTTGTGTTTTTAATTGTTACGTTTGTGTTTTCAAACCAAAACTATCTAACACATCATGACTAAGTCAAAAAAACGAAGCCTACATATTAAATTCTTAATCATTCTCACACTTCTCACAATATATATATATATATATATATATAATATATATATATGCATGCTCGTAATAATGTGTTTACTTGTACAAATCATCTTTTTTCTATAAATTAGTCATGTTTGGTTGTGTAGGCTCCTTTATTGGCATTGATGGAAGAGTACAAAATGTCAAGACGCGAAAAAGAAGAAGAGAAGCAACGACACCAGAGGGTACGATCTTAATTTGCTGACAAAAATATGTATACTTTATCGTATATGGGTATAAAATTATCGTGTTTCATAGTTTCATTTAAGGAGAGAAAAAGTGAGAACTATTCCTTTCTCTTCACTTCACTTCATTTCACTTCACTTCCTTTCATTTTTTTTTCCATTTCCTTCTTATTTGAAAAGATGGATTTTAGCCTAAAAATTTCTCATTTTCTCTTATTTTCTCTACATAAATTTCTAAAACACAGTTTTCCATTCCTTCTTTCTTATTCTTAGGGTGTTCAACGAATTGAATAACGAATTTTTAAATTAATCGAATCGAATTTCGCGAATTTTTAAACTTTGTACCTAATTTCGTATTCGATTAAAAATCAAGTTATTCAATTCATATAAGAAACTTGAATTCGAATAAATTCGATTTAGTTCAAATTCATCATAATAATAGTTTTTTTTTTTAATTTTTAGTTTTAAAACTACTACAAACACATTATTTTTAAATTACAAAAACTACTCAACAAAATTGATAAATAACAATATGCCAAATAAGGGAATGGTAAAAGCAGGAGAGGCTAAGTTCTTTTTAGAGTTTGTGATGTATAAGGTAAATATGTAAAATAGGGTTATGGTAAAAGTCATAGAAACTACGGGTTCTTAAAGTATAGTCAAAATTTACAAGTTATTTTTTTAATGTATATATGTGTGTATATATTAACGTGTGTCTATACATATATATTTAAAAAAGAATAAATGTATAATTTGAATTTGAATTTCAAATCAAATTCTTAATAATCGAATAGAATTCTTGGTAATCAAATCAAACTAAGTCGAATTTTGAATTTTTTCGAATCCGAATCGAATTTTAAACACCCCTACTTCTTTCAAATCTTTTCTTTTCTCTCTTTAAATGAAACTTTGGAAGACAACGTAAGATAGGAAACAATTTAATACATGCATTTGATTTATTGTATTTGGTTCCGTTTTCTCTTTTAAAAGATACATTTTTTTAACGACCAACTAAATATTACATGAGCTGTCAGTGGGTTAGCACTGGACAAATGGCTGCCCACTGGGCAGCTCGAGTACACCAAGCCACTAATTCAGGGAATAATCTGCCGTTCGAATGTCCACTGCGGTAAAACTCCTCTAGATTGGATTCGAACTTGAGACTAAATGGCCTCAAGCTCTTATGTTATTTCCTTATACCACTCCATCAAATGGTGGATGGTAGATGCATTTTTATTTGTAGAACCACTATAATAACTAAAACAAAATTAAGTGAGCCAAAAGGAAGCATCACTAACTAAAAGTTAACATCTATGATTTGTCCATATGTAGGAAAAGAAATTGATGCAAAGTAAAGTAGCGGTTTATCATGAGAGAGCAATCTTGACCCGACCATCTACGAGCTCTCGTAGTCGACTAGACCAAAGTCACAATGGCGAGTACAAAAAGGTGTCGGCATGCACGCAACTAGGAACGAGTAATATAAGATCTTCTTCTCAAGGACCAAAGAAATTTCCACGTAGTCGTCTGGTCTCGACATCATTTACTCCTCTATCGCCTTGACAAAATCCTTAAAGCTCATCTACTCATGTTAATCCAAAGCTTCTATTATTAAGTTATTGTGATTTGATTGTATTCGATTTGTTAAAGAACTGATTTATCAATGTGTAAAAGATTAGAGCGTTTGTAAATTGACGGATTAAATATTATTACATAACATGATATCATAAAGAGCCTGCTTATATTTGACGTAGCAACAATGTATTTGTCACGCTGTTGAGTACAATTATATATGTCATTGTGTTGATACATGTTATTCAGTTAGATTTTTTAGATTAATTTGTTTATTTCTCCCATTAATTTTTTTTATATATAATTTTACTACGATATAATAATAGTAGATTATTTGTGACAAATTGTGTTAGCCGTTACGGTAGCATGCATGATCAGCATGGACATGGATTTAGTGGATAAAAGATATCAACATTCAACTCTCATTGATGATGCTAAAGAATGACAATGTAATTAATACAATTAATCCTACTTATCAACTATTAGCCGTTATCAAACCCAATTTCAAAAACCACCAATGTTTTAAAAACCGGTAAATACCGGCCGGTTATACCGGTATTACCGTTTTTGCATGGAAATCCGGTACGAAACACTTCGGTAAATATGAGAAAAGGCATCGATTTTGTACCGCCGGTAAAATCCGGTATACCGGTTTAAACCACTATGCCGGTACCGGCAAAAGTTAGTTTTTGGGTTATTTTCAATGTTTTAAATTTTTTTTATTAAGGAATAACTTTAAAAAAAATTAATAGCTTTAGATTATCTTTTGAATTATTTTTTAATTCTTGATTAACTTTTTGATAATATTTTAGTATGTAATTATGTACTTTTAAATTATTTTTTGTGTTAATGTTGTAATTTGTGTAATTATATAGCTAACTAATCAACTCGGTTGAACCGTTCGGTACAACGCGGTTCAACCGGTTAAACCATTTTTAGCCAAATCTGGTATAAATTATAAGCCGGTTTTTAAAACATTACTACTGACGGTCTCACCTTTTAAAAAGTTTTAATAATTAATATAAAAAAAGTTCAAATGATTAAATATCTTAGACTATGTGTAGTGGTTCAAGTCTCTTACGGGCGTTTTCTGCCATGTGAATGCCATGCCAACAACGAATTTTTTAGCCAAAAAAGGGTGTACTGGTTCAAACTCATTTCTTGCCTCTTCAATCATTACCAATGATTAAGGTTTTTTTTTTTTTTGAACGACCAACAAAAACTTCATTAACTAACTAGCAAGGTGCTAGCAAACAAAAAACCGGAATACATTGTCCGTGACTACAATCCGACAATAAAGAAAAAGACAATCGCCCAAACCAAAGTACAAAATACCCGCAAAAACCACAACTATCCATTTTTTTTCATCAAACCTGCGCCAAGACTCCCAAGACATATCCGCCATTCTTGACCGAGTTGTAACCCATAAGTGGCTCATGACCTTGATTTCTTCCAATATCTTCCCAGCCGACACTTGTTTATTATTAAAGACATGATCATTCCTGGCTCTTCATAAACTCCAAAATGTCGTCGACACAACCGCATAAAACGCCTTCCGCATGCGAGGTCCACTCTTAGCCGTCAAGTGGTATGATAATAGGTCTCGAGCATGGAAGGCAAAACAATACGGAACATGACACCATGAAAAAAAAAGTTGCCACACGTCCATCAACTTCGGACATCCCGTAAACAAATGGTCCACCGACTCCTGATTCAACTCGCAAATGCCACATACCTGGGAAGGAATTAAAATATTTCTCCAGGTCAAAGCGCCGGCTGTGGGGAGAGTGTCATGAAATACACGCCACGCGATGATCCCAACCTTCTTAGGGACCCAATTACACCATTCAAAACTTGACTCGGAGAGAGAATTAGTCGCTTCAAAAATCCACTCCTTCATATTCCGGACCAAAAAAACAATTTCTCAGCCAGTCGACCAGGCCCAAGAGTCACTTCCTGTTGATAATTCCGAATCAGAAATCAAAGCGACTAGATCAGCAAATTGTCCCTGCTCTGCAGCCGAAAACGAACCCCGCTTCCAATCCCAAACAAACTGCAACTGCTGTGATGATGACGTAATACGATTAGAAATTTTACAACATCGTTTCCTTTCCAAGTCGAATAACAAAGGGAATTTCTTTTGTAATATATCATCCGAAACCCACCAATCCAGCTAGAAAAGAATGCGCTGCCCACTTTTAACATTCCCTCTAATAAACAGATTAGGCCCAGGACTGAATGTTTCTAGGATACCCGGTATGCTCGCTATTTGTTTCCACGTTCCACCTAGAGTCAATTTTACCGGAATATAAGTCTACCCGCGACCACTTCCATGAATTGACCAAACCACCATCCGCGATAGGGATTCATGACTCAATTTAAATCGCCACCATCACATGGATAATAAACTAAGGTTCGCATCACGTAGAGAACCCAAACCAACACCCCCTATATTTAGTCGGAGCGACCACCTTATCCCATGCTAACCAACTCATTTTGTCAACCTCTTCCACCCCTCCCCAAAAAAAAATTATGCGCAACTTCTCGGGGTATTAATAACTTGGATCGGGGACCGAAACAACGAGAAAAAAATACAATGGAAGAGCGCTCAATACGGACTTAAGTAACGTTATCCGGCCCTCGTAAGAGGGACACTTAGACTTCCAAGTCGACAACCTCTTCTTAAACTTCTCAACAATCGGGTCCCAACTTTTAATTAAATTCATGTTAGCCGATACCGGCACTCCTAAGTGAGTAACAGGAAATCGACCCCGTGAACATTTAAGGAGGGCAGCCATGTTAGCAATGTCATCATCCCCAACCCAATACCAAAAACACTACTCTTGTTAGCGCTAATCTTCAAGCTGGATATCAAAAAGAAGCCCCGAAGTATGCGTCTTAGATTAATAGCGTTAGATCTAGACCATTCCTCACAAAATACCACATCGTCAGCATACATGAAATGTAAAATAGGAGGGCCTGTTCCACCCACTCTAATACCATGAAAAACACCAACTCACAAGCTCGCCTCATAAACCGAGTAAGACCCTCCATGGCAAGAATGAATAAAAAAGGGGAAAGTGGATCTCCTTCATGAAGACCACGCTGAAAAGAGAACTCACATATGGGCGAACCATTAACCAAGACCGAAGCGCGAGAATTCCGGATAATAGACATAACCCAACCCGCCACTTTAATGAAAAGTTCATTTGCGCCAAAATGTCTTCCAAGAACTCCCAACGCAATGAATAATAAGCTTTTTCAATGTCGACTTTAAAAAATAAACCCGGCAACTACGACCTCCTGAACGAAGAAATAGTTTCGTTTAAAATCAAAGGGTCGTCCAGTATGTTACGATCACTCAGAAATGCGGTTTGTTCTTCCGACACAAGCCACACCATCATGGGTTTCAAACAAAGCACCAAAACCTTGGATAAAACTTTGTTTATAACTCCCACCAAACTAATAGGACGATAATCAGATAATGTTGCTTGATCCCGACCCTTCGGTATTAAAGCTATAAAAGCCGAAAAACATCCCTCCCTAATTGACCCGTTTGCATAAAACTCCTCAAAAAGATTCAAGAAATCCTGCTTCAAAATAGCCCAAAATTTACGTATAAAGGTGAAATTAAAACCATCCGGCCTCGGTGCCTTTCCAACATCATAATCCCAAAATGCTTGTGTAATTTCATCCACGGCAAAAGGCACGTCTAATACTTCAACTTCAGCGGCTGATAGAGAATTCATATTTGGGCAAAGAAAAGGTGGACGATTCCTATCACACGCACCAAATTTCGCAGAAAAAAAAAACCCCATAATATTATCCTTCACCTGAGACGGTTCACTAATCCAACCCCCCCCCCCCCCCCCCCCCGCATTTAATACCATGAATCTTATTATTTACAAACTTTAGTTTTATAACCCCATGAAAATCCTTGGAGTTCTCATCCCTGTCCAAAGGTCATTGTGTAACACCCCAACCGATGGCGGAAACATCGAGGTGTCACGTAGTGACGATTGTTCAATAGCTCATGGACTAGAAATGTAAATTTGAATACATTGAATTTAATAATTTATTACATTAAAAGAAATACAACAATTACGACTAGCAATCTAAATTAAGATACAGTAATCTCAATCTAAGTCTATGTTCCAAACGCTTGGAAGTAATCTCATAAGAACCTGAAACATGTACGAAAATGATTTGGTCAATACAAAATGTATTGGTGAGCATACCCTGTTTGAATAAATATAGTAGGAAAAATGTTTAGCAATTCAGGTGCGGTACCATTTGCATTTAATAAAAGAAATAGATACTTGATAGTAAGTACATGAGTCACCCCAGAATAGTAAAACAGTAAAAAGGGGAAAGATATACTCACAGTTTACGAAAGCGATCAAAATCCACTTAAGCGGTCGTGAGCTAAGTAATGGGAATTCCGAAGAATTCAACCTATAATGTGTAAGAATAATAATAAGGAAGTGTCTAAAAAGTCTAAGGTAACTAGGGTCTAAGGCATTAGGGCTTGCTAGGTTGATTTGGGGAATTAGAGTTTTGATGATAAGTCGAATTAATATAAAAGTTGTATATCAAAAATAATATATCAAAGTTTGTAAATGTGGTTTAGGTAATATAATTATTACCAATTGAATATTTAGATAAAAAAAAATATGTTTTTGAATAATTAAGACCAATAATTTAGTTAATTACTTTTTTTTTTTTGAACGGCATATTTCTTCTCCTTGTGGGACTTGAACCCATGACCTCCCCTTTAGGTGTTCCTAGAAGCTTTGCTTCTACCATTGGGCCACCAACCCCAATTAGTTAATTACTTTAACAGCCAATGATCTCCAGCTCAGCTGGTTTGAGGTAGGGTGGGTTTTCCCTTAGGGGTTCCCATCCTGGGGGAGGTCACAGGTTCGATCCATGCACACCACAAAAAAATTCCCCGTGACGGTTTGAGCTTAGGCAAGGAGGACACCGGTGCGTGGGTAGGGATTCGAACTTGAGACCAATAGGTTAGGGTTGTATAAGGATTTCCATTGATCTAAACCTTTCAAAAAAAAAACACATCGATCCAACAAATGATAATAAAGACTTTCAACATATGAATGTTTCTATCTTATGGGAAAAGTAATTATAAAAATAGATGTTTAAATAGTACAATTAAATAATTGATTAATTATGTCTATTTAAACGTAAATAAGATTAAAAATACAAGACATGATCCAAAAATATTATTGTTATAGAAAATAAATACCTTCTGATGTAAATAAACGAAATTAATTTTCCCATAATTTTTATAAACTTATTTATATTTAAAACTGATTTAATGAGATTAAATAATGTTTAAATGATTAAAATAGGAAAATCAGTAAAAATAAATGTTTTCTAAACCAATAATTTTTATTTTAGTTCATGATGATGAGAAATAACTTCCCAAAAAGTTTGAGATTAAAATCATTAAAAATGAATTTTTAATCAATTAAATATGATTAAAACAAATTTAATTTATAAAAATATAAAAATAAATATTTTCCAGAAAATAAAAGTGTGATAATTTTCTTTATGGTGTCAAGATGCTACACCTAAAGTTTTATAATTTTTGGATCAAAAATGAATTTTCTATGAATTAAATAAGTTTGATATACATAATAATGAATGAATAAAAATAAATAACAAAAGAAATAGGATTTAAAAAAAAAAACACTTCATGAACCGCGAGTAGGGGGACTCGAACCCGGGTCATGGTTGTACCAAACACACACACAAACCAGTACTCTACAGCCTTGATTGTTGAATAATTTAGAAAACAAAATATAAAAACAATATTCAGACTTTATCTTCTTCTTCCCCAATCCTAACATAAACCCTAACCCTAAGTTCAAATCTAATAACCCGATTAAGAACACGATAATGCTCTATAATTGAGGGCTTTTTATCGGACAATATGCAGGAATAAAACGGCACAAAGAAAAACGACTTACAATCACGTGTATGGCTCGCAACCGGGCTTCAAGGTCCGAACCAAAACAAGAACAAAATTATTCATTCTGTACGCGATTGTGAAGCTTCTGTTGTGGGTTTGTAATGTAGGTAGATGCAGAAACGTTTAGGCACCATCAATTTATATAAAAGACGAATGAACGAGCGTTATTGAAACTTCATTAATACCTTGATCGGTTATAATCATAACCCATTTAATTCATGATTAAAGCTTGCTAAAACCTTGTAACAGACCTATAATCGATGGAGAAAAACGTTTGGGATCACTAGAAACTGAAACGCACCGTTAACTTGCGAGTTTGTGGCTCGCCGGAAAAGAACTCCGGCGGCCGGAAATGGGTTTCGCCGGAAAAAAACGGGTAGAGGCAAAAGAGGAGGGCAAATCTGATTTGAAAGTTTCATGTTTTGTCAATTTTGGTCCCTCAACTATAACTAGGTTAGTTTTATTATAGTATAGTTAGTTTTCCCTTTATAATACACTAACCAAGTTAATATAATTTAACAAAAAAAATGTTTTTAAAGCTTTATAAAACTATATTTTTTTTTTTATAAAATCTTTTACGAACACGTTTCACCTACGCATTTGATTAAAACTTATACCCAATCAATTATAAATTTAACTGATAAAATTTTAGTTCGCTTTAAAATTAAATCCAAAAATAACGAAACTTGCAGGGACAATAATGGAAATATTTGAAGGACTATAATTGACAACTTGAAGAAAAACAAGGGTGACGGTTGTCACACATTGCAACCTCGATTTTTGTTTAGCATCTTGAGCTTTTAGGCGTTCCTCTTCAAATAAAATCTTTCTTGCATTTGCTTTATCATCAAGTTCACAATCAGTCAAAGCCGTCGTCTCCGCTTTTCCTTCCAATTATGCCACCACTTTTTTACATTCCAAGCATTTTTCTTCTCTACGCTTACGAACTACAGTCACCCACAATCTAATCCTCCCTTTTTAACCACTTCAGTTTTGCTGTTAAAGCGACATCCCGAGGCCCCGAGAAAACAAAATTACCTACAATCGAATTTACAAAATCCACAAAACATGGCAACTCTAAACGGGAGTTATAAAAACGAAAAGAAACATGCCCATAATTAGAGTTCTTCAATGATAGAACCACCGGGCAATGGTCTGAAACGAATCTCGAAAGGGCCATTAAACCCGCACTAGGCCAAGCCGACATGAAATCCCCACAAACCAACACCCTATCCATATTACATAATTTATCCCCCTTCCCTGACATGTACGTAAACTTATGGCCACCCATAGAGTATTCAAAAAGCTCAGCATCTCTAATAAATGTATTAAAAATCGTTGCATTCTATGGAGAAAATTCCGAATTAATCCTTTCATCGATACACCTAACCTCATTAAAATCACCTAGGAAAACCCACAATCCAGATAACGAGTGCCTATAAAACATCAACTCATTCCAAAAACTCCGTTTACTTGCATGATCATTTGGAGCATGAATATTAGCAACATTAATATGAATATTCGAATTAACTAACAACCCCGAGATCACCAAAACATGTCTTGACCTAATCACCCCCGATTGTCTGATTGACGAAAGCAAGAAGTATCCCACCAACAGATAGGACCCCCTGATGTCCCTTCATAATTAACATAATCAAACTGAAACAAAGAATTACCCCAACATCTAGATAATAGCCAAAATGGAGGATCTGAAATCTTCAACTCATGAACCGCCATAAAATCTACCCCATGAGACAATCTCAACACTCTAACCCATCCCGCCTTTCCTTTACCTCTTATCCCACGAACGTTCAATGAAAGGAAATTCATTGACTGTTCGATGTACAATTTTCCGCAACAATCTCTCCAGCAACAATATCAACAGAATTTTCCAAATTAATTCCCACCAAAGAACATACTTGAACCGTAGCATCCGCTTCCGAATTAATAGCCGATGCCTCGTCCATCACTTTAGTAGAAACGCCGAACGGAGGCCCCATGTCAACCGGATTATCCATAGGCTCAACCTGAATCAGCCTATAACACCCTAAACCGTTTTAACAGAAAATACGCAGCGGAAATACAAACTAGAAAATTTCTTACTTTATAAAAACATTCTTGGATGTTTGGAAACCATATTTACAAGATATTTAGGTGTTACATCTTTTATTCTTTCTTATTACATTCAATATGACTCATCTTTATTAGGTTACGTGACCGTGACCCCGTACAATCCGCTTCCTCACTCGATTTCCATCCTTTCCTTGCTCTATTAGGTAGACAAGACAACCTACAATCACCACATAACCATTTCGTTAATTCGTTAAGTGACTTCATAAAAATTACCCACAATGTGGAAATGATATCCAACAATACTCAATGATCATGTTCAAACGCCTTTTGCAAGTTCGGGCATGATATCCAGATCCTAGCCTCGAATTTACATGCATCCATACTTACATACCTGCATCCTTATTACCATCCTCATAGCAAAAAGGTTAATAATACTACAATACAAAACTGCATACAAATCCCATACACAACTTATCTTGACCCGTCATACTATTCTTCCTTCATGTACTCTCTAAGACAAACATGACGTTTCCAATCCTATACTCAATCTACACATAATGACCAACCTTTACATACATAAAACTCTCACATAAACCCGGGTATAAGCACCTATGCATACACCACATTACTCAATCTACAAAAGCGTATCAAATCTACTTACCATACTTGTTACCATATATACACACATATCAATCTAATTGCATATACATGTATCATTCCGTACTTGTGGCATATTTGCAAATCCTGGATTTGTTTCATGGTTAAAATACCTTCACTTTCTTTTTCATCTTTGTTGACCCAATTATCCAAACTAACTTCTTCGTTATGTGGTGAACTATACTTGTTCACTAACATCATCTATTCACTTGTCTTACTATAGTCTATAAATTTGTTATTTCATTCTTATTTCCCAATTCCACATTTATACATAAATATGCATTTGCTAAATTTAGAGTTTAGTTCATAAGTCACTTACCTTTGCCCGTGTGAGTGTTGTCGTCCATTCCATCTGTTTGACCCGTTATCTTCCAATCCATGTCATTTCTATTCCTACTTTAACAAGTCAACTTGCAAACCATTAGAACATATAACGGGTCATTCACCACCTTTAATACATAAGTATTATTCACCCATCCCATTATATGTGTTCATAATCATTTTACCATTCATACTAGTAATTTGGGTTAACCCCACACATTTGACCCGAAATCACCCATTTGTGTCTAATGAAAACATATGACTCATTTTCACCACAAATCCATGACATCTTACTTTTAACCCATATACATAAGTTTTAGGCTAATCCAACGCATTTAATCCATTCACCCAATTGACCCGTTTGGGTGATTCTTCCATTATTGACATACTTAACAATTTCATGACATTATGTTAACACAAAACAATTAAATCCACCAA
Source organism: Ambrosia x helenae (assembly GCA_030844895.1). NCBI lineage: Eukaryota > Viridiplantae > Streptophyta > Magnoliopsida > Asterales > Asteraceae > Ambrosia > Ambrosia x helenae. The sequence continues at coordinate 81,756,043 of CM061223.1, forward strand.
TGAGTTAACATCAAGATTATACCCACTTATCCATCCTTTGATTGTTACCATTCTTCATACACATAAGAATTCAAATACATAAATGGAAGTTAAGTTTGTGAATTACTTACAAATGCGAGTAAAGGTTGAAACCATACCAAACGAACTCCGATTGAGATGATTTAGGAGTCCATGGAACCGTCTCGCCGAAATCTACGAAACCTGCTAGTTTCTACCACCTGAAACAGTCACCACTGTTGCAGAAACAGCAAAACAGTGGCCAGATTACCCATTTTCGAGCTGATGTCTTCTGGTCAGTAAAAACCCCTCTTCCAGGCCTCTAAATCAAAAACCCACCGTTGGATATGATCGTTTATGTGTGTTAAAGCTTCTGTAAAAATTTGAGAACGATCCAACGGTGAAATCTCCGGGAAATCACATTTTATGATAGGCTGAAAACCTAAAAACGAGATTTTCTTGACTTGGATGGTTCTCTCTCTCACAAACACTCTTTCTCTTTATAAATTTTGGGGGAGAGGCATGAAATGAACCAAAACCTTATCACATACCTTTTATACTACCAAGGTTTTTCAATTGACATAACCTACCCTTGAACTTTTTAAAAGATTTATGGACAAGTCTACATACTTTATTAATATTCAAAATGTGCCAACAACATCATTCCAACATTAGATCTTAGTAGTGATTTATATGGTTCACATTTAGTAGATAATTAACTTCTAAATCACAATTAAATAACTTACCCAACACATGGTAGACATCATACCAATCAAGTATAGAGTAAAATCCCTTAATGCATAGTTCTACCAAATCATACCATCAAACTACATTCGCATATGGATTCCATCAAAAACATATTCCTCATGTTAGTTTTCTAACAATTACATTAATTCTCACATGTTTCTCACATTTCTTCTTGCATACAATTTCACACATCACCTAGGCATTTCGCCAACACTTGGTGTGCGTACAACATTCTAAGCACATTATACAAGCTTCTCATACATGCATTCAACTAAACACATAATAACCTTCAATCATGACCAATTTCAACATGAATCCTATCAAACATGGACTATAAACTACACTTTATTTCTTCCATTATATGAATTCTAACATTCATTCACCAAACTTTCACAAGAAGTTAAACCATCCATTTCTTTAGCGAGGTTAATCATTCTAGCTAATTATTTCATGCAATAGAACAAAATAAACATACTAATAAACAAGAATTCGGGTTTTGGGGCGTTACAAGTCTACCCCCCTTAGATAAGGTTTCGTCCTCGAAACCTCTTTCACTCTTACAACTTAAGCCTACTCTTACCTTTTAGTTGTTTACCATTTCAAATGACATGATTAGGACGTATGCCAAGTATCCTTAGTGCACATTTGTGTCCGTGGAAATTATAAATCATTGGGCACTCATTTCAACCTATCAAGTCTCAAATTCTTGCATAATATTAAGCTCCTATCAAACTACATATATATTCATACAAGCTTGTCACAATATTCCACTATTATCATTCCTTCTAAATATTTCCAAACGTTACATAAAAGTTAGAACTTGAACATATGCATTTAGTAATCATTCATTCATTGTTGTCACCATCAAAACATAATTACTATTTCATCCTCACTTACTCTTACTTACTTTAGAGTTAGACATAACTCTATAGTCACTAATAAACCGGTACAACTATCATGTACACCCCTTAGGGTAAGTTTATGTGTAATTTTATTCATGCCAATTTGTTTGTTAGTTCATTTCATGTACTACATGCAATAAATATATGCCCATTGCTTAACAGCATCGAATCTAAGCTAAAGTTCATTCATCATTTGACACTTAAAAGTCAAAACTTTCCAATCTATATCGTTTCATTCATGCCTATTTGTTTCTTAGTTCGTTTCATGTACTACTAACAATTCGCACACATGCATATTTCTCAATGAAATCAAGTGGGGATGAAAGTCATTCATTTTTTTTTGAGCTTTAAAAGTCAAACATTCCATACCACTTCATACTTGAACTATCACTTATTCGTACGGAGGTACTATGCAATTTAATTCTTTCTATCTAACAATCATAAGTTAAGCATTTTACTAACCTTGCTTTCATGGCGTTAGTCAACGATAGGTAGGCCGAATAGGTCCGCTTCTATCCAATGTTGATGCCATACTTGTCTTGGTCTAAATCATTCACATGACTAAATCCAACTCGTAGTCATCCTTTCACCAATTCTATTGATTTCATCATATCAAGAGTTAGATTCATTTACAAAATCAACAGTTGGTCATATAGGAGACTTTCAACAGTCCGTTGAAGGTTCCTTTCACATTCAAGGTCTATCTATAATTCTTTCATAAAATTCTCATTTACATACAAAACCATGTTATACGTTTACATTCTTACATAAGATCCTTACATTTTATTTGCTACTTTCACAAACCTTTCAACCGTTTGACTTTTCAAATTCTCACTTCTTACTAATTTATGACATTCGACCATCAACCCTTTCTAATCTTTCTAATGACAGTTAGAAGTATGCTTTGCACTTTCTTTTTAATCTATGAAAGCTTATGAAAACAGTATTCATTCATTTCTTGCAAAAATAAAATATTCATTTCCTTGTCAAATTAAGTTATTCATACGGTTCTTATCCACGTATTTATGTTTACTTGTCACACCAACAACTCCTAGTTGATAATTGATTATGTTTATTTCATGCGATAAGCATTTCATGCAATCTTATTAATACATGTATAACCCTTACCAATCAACTTGATTTTTTTTTTTACCTTTCACAGAGTCAAACTATTAATGCATTCTTAACTATCTTTCCACAATTCGTTTCTACCGTTAGTGTATATTTCTACCCACATCAATAAAAACTATAGGTATAATACCTATTTATTCATTTCGTTGGTCGCACAACACGTGTATCCCAATGAAATTATTAACTACATACTTACAACTTTAAAATTTTTCATTGTTGGAGACGGGAATGCAATTCTCTTCATCCCCGCCCGACACTACATAAAATATGGATTCTCCCTCTCATTCATGCATGTTTGATCCGTACTTATCTATAGTTTCAAACATATGCATTCAACGCATATTTGGGCCATACTTATCTATTAACACGAACCATTCATTCTATACATGTTTGATCCATGCTCACCTATGGACATCTCAATCCGTTTCAAGGGTTATTATAAATTTCTATAATGTTCCACCAATTTGATCCCCTCACGTGGGTCATTTTACATTTCTACAAATTTTCTACCAATTTGATCCATCATGTGGGTTATTCTACGTTCCCAATTTTCTAGGCATACTTGTGATGATTCTCACGGTCCCACGTGTATATATGCTTCTTGTTAAAAAGTTAATTATCTACCCTTTTTGACTCGTGCATCATGCCACGAAGTCATTTCCCACACTTTTGACTTGTGCAACTTGCCACGAAGTCAATTTTCACACGTTGACTTGTGCATCTTGCCACAAAGTCAATTTCCACACTTTGACTTGTGCATCTTGCCACAAAGTCAATTTCCACACATTGACTTGCGCATCTAGCCACAAAGTCAATATCCACACTTTGACTTGTGCATCTTGCCACAAAGTCAAATTCTTATCAATTGAATTTGCATCTTTTTCTGATCTATTTATCATCCAATTATCAATAAAGGTATGCTACACCTATTCTACCATACGACTTACTATTCTTTCTGACCCCATATGTGATTTTATCAATTTATAAGAATCCATATGTATGGTGGGGCTAATACATGGCCAGTGTATTAGTAAATCCTACCGTACACATGGCGTCCCATAAATCACTACGTCACATTATGAGAAAGATAAATTTTAACTTATGTCTTATTTCTTTACCCACCCCTAGACAACTTATTGGGTTATTTTTCACTTGGATATCTATCCTCCCTACTGTCATACTTTTATCCACATTCATATTCTCAACTTCATTACGTCTACATTCTACTTACTACTTACTACTTACTAAACTAATAAATCATACCTTTCACGCATTCCTTCCAACGTGTACAATATGTCTTTATGTACGTGCCACGTTTGATTTGAAACTTCCTTCTTTCTTTCATTTTCCTGAAGTAGGAATTTATGTTCTTCACCCTCTGATAGATGACCTTTCCATCTGTTCCACATGTTCTGGGGTCTGCCTTGGACCACGTCCTACAGGCCTCTTCATCATCCAATATAGCTCACCTTAACAAAACAACTCAATTAATTATGTAATATCACGTCAATTATTAATAAAATCTACCTTCAGGTCCTAATCGAGTTTTGGATTGTACGGGTCACTAATCTCAAGAGCACACGGGTTTGAGTTCAAGTACTTACCTTCCTGTACTTGATTTCACTCAACCCCGGGCTCTGATACCAACTTATAACACCCTAAACCGTTTTAACAGAAAATACGCAGCGGAAATACAAACTAGAAAATTTCTTACTTTATAAAAACATTCTTGGATGTTTGGAAACCATATTTACAAGATATTTAGGTGTTACATCTTTTATTCTTTCTTATTACATTCAATATGACTCATCTTTATTAGGTTACGTGACCGTGACCCCGTACAATCCGCTTCCTCACTCGATTTCCATCCTTTCCTTGCTCTATTAGGTAGACAAGACAACCTACAATCACCACATAACCATTTCGTTAATTCGTTAAGTGACTTCATAAAAATTACCCACAATGTGGAAATGATATCCAACAATACTCAATGATCATGTTCAAACGCCTTTTGCAAGTTCGGGCATGATATCCAGATCCTAGCCTCGAATTTACATGCATCCATACTTACATACCTGCATCCTTATTACCATCCTCATAGCAAAAAGGTTAATAATACTACAATACAAAACTGCATACAAATCCCATACACAACTTATCTTGACCCGTCATACTATTCTTCCTTCATGTACTCTCTAAGACAAACATGACGTTTCCAATCCTATACTCAATCTACACATAATGACCAACCTTTACATACATAAAACTCTCACATAAACCCGGGTATAAGCACCTATGCATACACCACATTACTCAATCTACAAAAGCGTATCAAATCTACTTACCATACTTGTTACCATATATACACACATATCAATCTAATTGCATATACATGTATCATTCCGTACTTGTGGCATATTTGCAAATCCTGGATTTGTTTCATGGTTAAAATACCTTCACTTTCTTTTTCATCTTTGTTGACCCAATTATCCAAACTAACTTCTTCGTTATGTGGTGAACTATACTTGTTCACTAACATCATCTATTCACTTGTCTTACTATAGTCTATAAATTTGTTATTTCATTCTTATTTCCCAATTCCACATTTATACATAAATATGCATTTGCTAAATTTAGAGTTTAGTTCATAAGTCACTTACCTTTGCCCGTGTGAGTGTTGTCGTCCATTCCATCTGTTTGACCCGTTATCTTCCAATCCATGTCATTTCTATTCCTACTTTAACAAGTCAACTTGCAAACCATTAGAACATATAACGGGTCATTCACCACCTTTAATACATAAGTATTATTCACCCATCCCATTATATGTGTTCATAATCATTTTACCATTCATACTAGTAATTTGGGTTAACCCCACACATTTGACCCGAAATCACCCATTTGTGGCTAATGAAAACATATGACTCATTTTCACCACAAATCCATGACATCTTACTTTTAACCCATATACATAAGTTTTAGGCTAATCCAACGCATTTAATCCATTCACCCAATTGACCCGTTTGGGTGATTCTTCCATTATTGACATACTTAACAATTTCATGACATTATGTTAACACAAAACAATTAAATCCACCAATGAGTTAACATCAAGATTATACCCACTTATCCATCATTTGATTGTTACCATTCTTCATACACATAAGAATTCAAATACATAAATGGAAGTTAAGTTTGTGAATTACTTACAAATGCGAGTAAAGGTCGAAACCATACCAAACGAACTCCGATTGAGATGATTTAGGAGTCCATGGAACCGTCTCGCCGAAATCTACGAAACCTGCTAGTTTCTACCACCTGAAACAGTCACCACTGTTGCAGAAACAGCAAAACAGTGGCCAGATTACCCATTTTCGAGCTGATGTCTTCTGGTCAGTAAAAACCCCTCTTCCAGGCCTCTAAATCAAAAACCCACCGTTGGATATGATCGTTTATGTGTGTTAAAGCTTCTGTAAAAATTTGAGAACGATCCAACGGTGAAATCTCCGGGAAATCACATTTTATGATAGGCTGAAAACCTAAAAACGAGATTTTCTTGACTTGGATGGTTCTCTCTCTCACAAACACTCTTTCTCTTTATAAATTTTGGGGGAGAGGCATGAAATGAACCAAAACCTTATCACATACCTTTTATACTACCAAGGTTTTTCAATTGACATAACCTACCCTTGAACTTTTTAAAAGATTTATGGACAAGTCTACATACTTTATTAATATTCAAAATGTGCCAACAACATCATTCCAACATTAGATCTTAGTAGTGATTTATATGGTTCACATTTAGTAGATAATTAACTTCTAAATCACAATTAAATAACTTACCCAACACATGGTAGACATCATACCAATCAAGTATAGAGTAAAATCCCTTAATGCATAGTTCTACCAAATCATACCATCAAACTACATTCGCATATGGATTCCATCAAAAACATATTCCTCATGTTAGTTTTCTAACAATTACATTAATTCTCACATGTTTCTCACATTTCTTCTTGCATACAATTTCACACATCACCTAGGCATTTCGCCAACACTTGGTGTGCGTACAACATTCTAAGCACATTATACAAGCTTCTCATACATGCATTCAACTAAACACATAATAACCTTCAATCATGACCAATTTCAACATGAATCCTATCAAACATGGACTATAAACTACACTTTATTTCTTCCATTATATGAATTCTAACATTCATTCACCAAACTTTCACAAGAAGTTAAACCATCCATTTCTTTAGCGAGGTTAATCATTCTAGCTAATTATTTCATGCAATAGAATAAAATAAACATACTAATAAACAAGAATTCGGGTTTTGGGGCGTTACACAGCCGGAGATTGAACAAAACTTACCGTAAAGACACCACCCGCATCATCAGCTAACCGAGCATTTAAATCCAAACCCCTCTGTGGTGACCCCTGATGCGAAAGAAAATCATTCCTAGGAAAAGTTGATGAGTCATCTGGAGAATTGTTAAAAACCATCCTAGGCCTTTTCCTACTTTTAAAATTTGATGAGCAGCCAATGTTAAAGCCCATTGGAGCGACCCCATCCGGCCCAACAGGAGAGAAAGGAGCTGAGTGGCCCACCAAAGCATTTTGACGCCCCATTACGATCCCATCCATGTGGCCCACATTGTTTGAAAAACAAGCGGGATTACTGCCCTCTTCCATTCTTGGAAAGTCCCTAACTTCATGCACGTTACCATAATTACGACCCTGATTTTTCAGCTCCATAGTTCCAGCAGAAACCGCTACCGGCGTCTCCAACACGTACACCAGATATGATTTCTGCTAAGTGGAGGGGTATACGCATGAAGTGTGGGGAATACAATGCCATTTACCAACGCATGAAGAACAATTGGAAGAGCGGGCAAGGTGATGCTCAAATTCAACAAAATACTTTAGTTGAGTTTCAAAACAACAAAGGCCCATTCACATACATCAACATCTGGGATCTTCTAAGAAATAACTCGAAGTGGCATCTTGTCCCGATAGTGATACCAAAGCCTAAACAAGAATCCAAGAGGTCAAAAACATCATCGTCCGTTGAACCCACGGGTCAATCTTCCGACTCTCGAATTAATATTGATTTGAACGAGACCGAGGAAGAAGAAACACATGGATTTCAAGATTTTCCACGACCGTCCGGTAGGAGGAGTGGGGGGAAGGGGGACGGGGTCGTCATTATCCGGTGTCGATTACAATGAAAGGTTTCGTGAAATGAATAAAAGACTAGAAACAATAACCAAAATTGGACAAAGATGTTTAGAGCTAAAGCAAAAACAAGAAGCGAAAAAGAAAGAACGTCTTGAACTAAAAAAAGGATCGACAAATGGCTATTGATCTTGAAATTTTGTCGAAACCCATCCCCGAAGTTCTAGGATTGAAACGTGAGCTCGCCTAGAAATCACAAGAACGAACCAAAAACAAATATGGTCTCGATAGTGATGAATGAAATGTTTTTTTTGTTATGTACTTTTTTTAAAGAGTTAATAGCCAAATTCGTTCCTAAGGTTTGGTGTAGTTAGCCACTTCAGTACAAAAAAGTTTTTTTTTTTTTTTTTTTTTTTTTTTTTTTTTTTTTTTTTTTTGCAAATCAACACTTAAGGTTTGGATTTTTTTTTTTTGCCAATTTCGTCCTTTTCACTAACTCAGTTTAAAAATCTCGTTAAGGTCAGGGGTAGGGTTGTCATTTTACCAATTTAATGAAGGACAATTTGGACATTTGAAACTCTATGATTATTTTAATTAAAAAAAACCATCAGTCTTCCCCTACCTCACCCCACCCCCTCTCTCTCTCTCTCTCTCTTTCTTTCTTTCTTTCTTTCTCTCTCCCTCTCTCTCTCTCTCTCTCTCACACACACACATAACTCTCTCTCTCTCTCTCTCTCTCTCTCCATTTTACTTTCTTTGCTCTCTAAATTCCACTTCATTTCTTGAAAATAATGAGTAACGAAGAGTTGTTGACGATCCAGGTACATACATTCTATATTCACTTGTACGTATTTCATAATTGTCAAATTCTATTAATCATTTAAGTAGATACATAGATATTTAATAACGGTTGAATGCAGCAGAAGATACAAATGTTTGACGACTAGTTCTAGTTTTGTTTCGAATTGATTGTATATTTAAAGTCTTATTATTATTAATAATTACGAGAAAATGGAGATATTTTAGGAACCCTAATTGTATTATTTGAATTTTGAGGTGAAATAACTGGAAATTGTGTTGAAGCCTAGCTTTGTTCTTCTGTACCAAGACATTATTAGAGGTTGTGAATAGCGAAGAAGATGAAGATGAAACCACTGAAGAAGATGAAGAATGTGAAGGCGAAGATGATGAAGACGACATGGTTGAATTTGGGGAAGATAGACGTTGTAGTGTAAAAGGGTACATAAGCCATGTGTTCGATGAATTCTCCTCCTTCCCCTTTACAAACCTTAGATTCGGCTTGGGGTTTTAATCATTCGCTTAATCATGTTTATGGTTTAAGCTTGTCTGAAGTTGGATATGGTTCGATTAGGGGACCAGATATCTTGGTGAAAAGATTGAAAGAATGAGATGTTTATAACAGGTGGTAACAGAGGCAATGGAACTCGAGAAGACGATTTGTTGTTGTTGTTATTATTATTATTATGTATAAAAAGAGAGTAAAAAAATTTAAAACAAAAATAAATGGGTAAAATGACTACAATACCCCTGAGTTAACTAGAAAAATAAACCCAATTGGTGAAAATGACGAAAAAAGTAAGAAAATCCAAACCTCGGATGTTGAATTGCAAAAAATAAAAAAATAAAAAACTCTTTTGTGCTGAAATGACAAACTAGACCAAACCTCAGGGACGAAATTGGCATTTAACATTTTTTAAAATTTTGATGAAATGTTTTATTTTTTACTAAGTTTGTACTTTTTTCAAGTTTTATTGAAATATTTTATGTTTTTTTATTTTGTTTCATTTTTATTAGAAAATAATTAATAAAAATATTGTAAAAGCACTTAACCATTGGTAATGATTGAAGAGGCAAGAAATGAGTTTGAACAACTATACCCTTTTTGGCTAAAAAATTCCTTAGTGACATAGCATCCATATGACAAAAAACACTCTAAAAGACTTGAACCATTACACATGGCATTGTATATCTTGATTCCATTTTTTTGTATGTCAATTAAAAAAGTTTAAATGATTAATATCTTATAGTTAAAGAAAGCATTGCTGCTTGTAACAACATGAAACGGATGATAAGTCTTGAGTGAGTGCCAATGATATGAAATGGTCACAAGTATAAAGTAAACAATTAAAAAAATATTGATGTGTTTGTTTGAAAAAAAAAAAAAAAAGAAAAAAGATACGGTACAAAATATAAAGAGCAACGTGACATACTTACTTGGATATGAAACTGTTGTGATTAAGTAATTTAATATGGATAATTTTAATTGATTAAGCAAAATTTTAGATTAATTAAAGCAACAATTAATTTGTTAGTAAAAAAATTAACCAAATCACAAGTTAAAAAAAGAAATGAAAATATAGTTTCCAAATGAAAATGTAATTACGATTCTCAAAGATGGGTTAAATGCTTAAATTAGGTAACTTCAAATTTAACTTTAAATGTCTTATATTACCGTAGTTACTGCAAAATTGAAAACGATATTTTGTAATTTATTCCTAAATTAACGAAAAAAAAATTAATCAAGTTAATTTATTGGCCAAAACATACTATAAATACTTAAACAATGTGTTATTGTGGTTTAGGTGTGTAAAAACTAATCAAATCATTTTTTTCTTTTTTAACTTCATACAAATACAAAAAAAACAATGTTGTCGATGTGTGTATATATATACGAGTACCACAGTGCTATATAAAAAACGGAGAAAAAAACGACTATTTTCTTGTGGGATTTTGTTCATACAGAGAAAAAAACACAAAGTGTTCAGGTAAACAATGTACAGCTTCAATGCTAACACATGTCAAAAATAGAATCTATATTTACTGATTTGAACATAAGTAGTGACTTGCCTATACATGATTAATGAATTACCTGAACACTTTGTGTTTTTTTCCCTGTATGAACAAAATCCCACAAGAAAATAGTCGTTTTTTTTCTCCGTTTTTTATATAGCACTGTGGTACTCGTTGGAAAGATAATAAAACGCTCGTTAATTTGGTGTAATTTTTTTCTTTAAAAAATCCCGTATATAAAAGATATTAACGGTTAAAAGTTATAGGAGGAAACATGAAAGAAAAAATAATAAAGTTTTAATATTTAGAGTAGATTATGTATTTAATAGATTAGGTTAAAGATTATACTCCCTCCGTCCCATTTTAAATGTCCTCATTTCCTTTTTTGTTTGTCCCAAATTAAATGTCCCTTTCCAAAAATGGAAATGTAATTTCCAGTTTTGCCCATAAAAGACAAAACACAATCACCACTTTTGAGGATATTATTGTCATTTTACCACATACAAACAAAAAATTTCTTAAAATGTGTGTTTTTGGAAGTGGGACATTTAAAATGGGACGGAGGGAGTAATAGATTAGATTAAATCATATTTATTTCTTTTTTTTAATTAGTTTACACTTGCCACATCACATCCTATATGGCATCTCTCAAATGAGAGATTGCATAATATTATGACATGTAGGATTATTAGCTTTGCAATATATATATATATATATATATATATATATATAGATAGGGTTAGGATCAAATACACAAGACACTTTTTCTAGGAAGGGTGAGAAGGATTGTGATCCATTGATCATATATTTGAAGGGTTGAGATTAGTTTGTTTGAAAAGAATAAATAATAAATTAGAGAAATGACATAAAAGAAAAACCACATTTGTTGACTTTCTCTCTCCACATGCAATGCACATGTCAATTCCCCCCATCATTTTAAAACGTCTATAACTTTTTCATACGACATTTTTTTTTTCAAAAAAATTTCACCATATTAACGAGCGTTTTTTTATCTTTAATATGAGTACCACATTGCTAGATTAAAATTGAAAAAAAAAATTGTGCTAAATGGGTTTTCTTCTCCGTTGTGTCTTTCTGCTCGTTCATTGTGTTATAGTATGCATGTGTGCTTTATAAATATGTTATTTATGTTTTTTTAGTCTACACATGATTTAACTTTGTCCATTGTGTTTTTAGTATGCTTTTAATTGTGTTTTACGCAAATGACTTTTGTATTTAGGTGTACATTGTGTTTTATTATGTTGTTCATTGTGTAGAGTCTATTATTTATTGTGTTTTAGTTTTCTGTTCATTGTGTCTTTTATATGTCGTCCATTGTTTTTTTTTTTTTGAAAGGTGAACTTCATTAAAACAAGCAAGCGGGCCTCAAAACAAGGACCGCCGCAACATATTACAACATATACAAAGGATCAATAGCCCAATCTTTCCACACTAAGTCTTTATATTTAGATCTCGATCTTAACCAAAGGAAACACGAAGATTTCACTTTAGCCACTACCTCACTAACTTTAGCAACTTTATCACGAAAAATCTTCTCGTTTCTAGCACTCCAAATCGCCCAATATGTCGTCCATTGTGTTTTACACATTTGGGTTTTTAACTTTTTTTTTTTCAAAAGTATTCATTGTATTTTAGTCTTCTGTTCAGCGTGTCTTTCGTATGTCATCCATTGTGTCGTACGCAACTGGGTTTTCAACTTTTTTTTTTCAAAAGTATTCATTATGTTTTAGTCTTCTATTCATTGTGTCTTTAGTATATATGTCGTCCATTGTGTTTTACTAGACTCTTGATTGTGTTTTATACCCTATATTTAATTGGTGTTCATTGTGTTTTACATTCCATTGTGTCTTATGCTAGTGGGTTTTGAATTTTTTTTTCAAAAGTATAGCAATATGGTACTCATATTAAAGATAAAAAGACACTCAATTTTATGGTATAATTTTTTTTAAAAACGGATGACGTATAAAAAAGTTACGGGCATTTAAAAATGAAGGTGGAAATGGCATGTGACTTGCATGTGCATATGTTTTTGACAAAATTACCCCTCTCATTTGTTAATCCTTTGAACACATGTCATTTTCTAGTGGATTCTCAACATTCTTATTTTTTGTAGCCTTTGTAGAATAGCCCAACCCTATATATATTAGATTAAAATTAAAATAAACCCAAGTAAATTATTTGTATAATTGGTTTATTGAATGCTTAGATGAAATAACTTTCGGTTTATAAATTTTGTCAAGGTAACCGATGATCGAATCCAAAATATCTGTAATTTTGTAACATATTTTTCAGTTAACAATGAAATAACAAAAAAATTAATGAATAATCCTTTCCTAATATGAAAATCAATTACAAAAAGCGTTACTTAAACCTTTTAATTGATCATTCCATAAATATTTTACAAATTGCGCCAATCATGAAAAATAAAATATAACTTTTAACGGTCAATCTTATAATCCAAAACCATAATAACAGATCAATTTTATTTTTAAATACGTGTTTAATATTATTGAATAAGTAAATTTTGTACGTAAATAAACTAGCATCTTCCTCTATATAATAACATCCTTCAATCCAGTTTCTTCCACACAGACAACCTCAAACAAATAATCACAAGCTAGTCAAAACTATTTTCGATTTTGAAGATGACCATGAAAAACTACTATGGAACAAAACGAACTGTTTTGATGTTCCCATGGTTAGGCCATGGTCATGTTTCTCCATTCCTAGAACTAGCCAAAAAGCTAAGCAACACAAACCTATTCAACATTTACCTTTGTTCCACCCCTGCCAACCTTAATTCTGTCAAGAAAACGTTGAAAACCGACTGCGAATCGCTCTCGATTAGCCTCATTGAACTTCACCTCCCTACATTACCCGATTTGCCACCACATCTTCACACCACCAATGGACTACCTCACCATCTTATGCCTACTCTCAAACAAGCGTTTGATATGTCAAGCCCACGGTTTACAAGAATCATGAAAACCCTAAGACCGGATTTGCTTATTTATGACATGATTCAATCGTGGGCTCCTGTTTCGGCTTCGGCCCTTGGAATCCCTTCGGTTTGTTTCATCACCACAAGTGCTACCATGGCTTCAACCATGTTTCATCTTTACTTGAACTACTCTAAAGGTATTGCTTTTCCATTTCGGACCATATACTTTCGTACCTATGAGTACAAGCATGTGCATGAGATTCTAGAGAGCTCGGCGAATAATCGAAAGGATAAAGATCGTGTGATGGAATGTGTTGGGAATTCGACAAGAATTGTTCTTGTTAAGTCTTTTGAAGAGGTTGAAGGTAAATATGCTAATTATCTTTCTGTTTTGACTGGTAAAAAAGTTGTACCAGTCGGTCCACTTGTTGTGGACCCGTGTCATGGAGATTTGACACAAGATAGTGTGATGCAGTGGCTTGAGACGAAAGACACTGGATCCACTGTCTTTGTCTCTTTTGGGAGTGAGTTCTTTCTTTCTAGTGCGGATTTGGAAGAAGTAGCTTATGGGTTGGAAATGAGCAATGTGAATTTCATTTGGGTTTTGAGGTTTCCTAAAAGTGAAACAAAAGTTAACCTTTCAGAACATTTGCCACTAGGTTTTATTGAAAGGGTCAAAGGTAGGGGTTTGTTGGTTGATGGGTGGGCTCCACAAACAAAAATATTAGGGCATAAAAACATAGGCGGTTTTGTGAGTCACTGTGGTTGGAATTCTGTTTTGGAAGCAATGAAATTTGGTGTTCCAATAATTGCAATGCCTATGCATCTTGACCAACCGGTTAACGCTCGGTTGGTGGTGGATGTTGGGGTTGGGGTTGAGGTGGTTAGAGATGGAAATGGGCGGCTCATGCGTGAGAAGGTTGCTTCGGTTGTGCAACGTGTGGTTGTGAGTGAGATAGGGGCAATTGTTAGACAAAAGGCAAAGAACATGAGTGTTTGTTTGAGGGAGAAAGGCGACGAGGAGATTGATGTGGTGGTGGAGGAGTTGTTAAAATTGTGTCAAAAACGTGGTGACCGCCTTGTTAGTGGTGGTGGTGGTGGGAGGAAGGGACTTGCAAAGACAAAAAGTGAGACATTTGCAATGGACATGTTTTGTGTGGAAACTGAAGTGTGAATTGAATCCATGCATTAATCTCCCTTGTTTTGTTTGTTTTTAGAAGTTAAGTGAATACCGAAGAGAGACCAATTAAACTTCTCATTCAGGGTATCACTTAGAGTTTGTTTTTTGAAAATATTTTTATATTGTTTTCATAAAACCAAACTCAATTTCAGGTGTTTTGTTTTTATTTTCTGTTTATGTTGGGGAGATGTTCTTGAGGAAGGCTACCCTCTTTTTGTGTAGCCTATTTAGTTTGATTATTATTATGAAAACTTATGGTAAGTGCATATTTCATATTTTTAGTAGTTATACATCAAACTTGAAATTGATCTATTTAATTAATATTTTTTTTTCTACTCCCGTTTAATATGTAATTATTCTATTTAATTGTATTTTCCTTTGTTCCAAAGTCCTGTTAAACATTGTAATTATATTCAAAGGGCATTATTTGTATATTACCATTTCCTCAAACTTTTGTTTTAATCTTCATATTGAACGCATCTCTTTTTAATTATATATAAATTAATTTACAACATTGTTATGCGTATTTGTGCTTTAATAGATGTGATAAGGCTGTTGAAGATTAAGAGGGAAAGAGGAAAGCCGGCAAAGGTCCGGCAGATCAATATGAACACAAAAGCTTCTGTAAAGTGTTGTAACATTTTCTTGTTACTAATCAATGTATACTTAGGGCTGCAAACGAACTGAACTTTCAGCGAACAGTTCATGAACCGTTCGGCGGGAAGTTCGTTTGTGTTCGTTCGTTTAATAAATGAACGAACACGAACAAAAAATTTTGTTCGTTTAGTTAAACGAACGAACATGAACAGAGGCCGCGTTCGTTCGTTTATGTTCGTGAACGTTCGGTAACATGTTCGTTTATGTTTGATAGTTTAATAGGATTTTTAATTTTTATACTTTTTTATTTTTATTTATTTTACCCATATAAATAAATAATATATGTGAGGTAATATATATAACTATATTATATCAATAAACCTACTTTTAGTATCCCATTTCATTATATGTTTCCACCATGCCCTCCTCCATTCACCTCTGATGCGAACTTAGTTTTTTGAGACACTACTTTATTATGTTTACCTATATTAGGTTAATACTAAGTATGTTTGGATAATTAAGTTATATTTTGGGTGGATCTAGCTAATGCCTTAATGTATGTGAATTCGATCTTATTAGAAACTTAATATTGTGTTTGTTTCCGTTCATGAACACTTGTTTGTGTTCATTAATGTTCGTTTGTGTTCGTGTGCGTTCATGAACAAAATTAACAAACGGACACAAACGAACACGAACACAAGTGTTTTCTTAACAAACGAACATGAACATAAAATCTCACTAAGGCTTTGTTCGTCAAGTGTTCATGAACAGTTCGCGAACACATAATTTCCTTAACAAACAAACACGAACAAAGCCTTGTTCGTGTTCGTTCGGTTCGTTTGCAGTACGTAGCTTTAGTATATGTTATTTTGGACCGGCAATGTGGATTAATGTGAAGAAAAACTTTAGTTAGAAAATTGTTTCTTCATTCGAAAATGCATACGTTTTTGGGGATACTTGAATGCCATTTTCTTGGCAAATTGAAATTTATCTTTTCACCATCTTTATGTCTACAGTTTTAGTTTTGTTTTTGTTTTTTATTATGTACATGGTTAGATTTTGTAACATATTTGTTTGAAACAACCATAAATAGATACAAATTTGAAGATGGTTTCTGTGAATTCAAAAAACCATGAAGATGGTTCCATGAATTAAAATTGAATGGATATAGGTAAAAAAAAATACGTGCGGCCACTATATACCCACATGCTAACCAAGGTAGTAAATTAAAACATTTTATCTATAAAAGGCAAAGGATAAATGTTGGAAATGAATTAATAATATTCATTCAAGATCGTATAATTGGCAAACCCTAACCATAAATGTAAAATGGGTTTTAGATGATGCTTTTTAAGATCGACATATATAAAGCCTATGACTCGCTAAGTTGGGACTTTATCGACTCCATTATGTCTCAGATGAATTTTCCGGCTAGGTGGAGGAAATGGGTATTGGGCTTGTTGAAAACGGCGCACGCATCTATATTAGTAAATGGGTCCCCAACCCATGAGTTTGACTGCTTCTGTGGTCTCCGGCAAGGAGACCCTTTATCGCCATTTTTGTTCCTTATTGCAATGGAAGCTTTTTCGGGCATCATGAAAAGCGCGTGTTCGGCTGGGATTTTTCAGGGCCTAAAGTGTACTGATGTGGGTCCGATGTTATCACATTTGTTATACGCTGATGATGCAATCTTCATTGGTGAATGGTCAACAGATAATGCACGTAGTATTCGACGTATTCTTCGGTGTTTTAATCTACTGTCGGGTCTCAAAGTTAACTTGGATAAATGCAGTGTTTTTGGCATAGGAGTGGATGTTGGAGAAATACAAAACATGGCAACCTTATTGAAGTGCAAGGTAGGTACTTTGCCATTTAAATACCTTGGTTTGCAGGTAGGCGCAAACATGAATTTGGTGAAGAGTTGGAAGCCGATTACTGATATCTTCAAGTCAAGGTTGTCCATTTGGAAAGCTAAACAATTATCGTTTGGTGGCCGTGTAACCTTGATAAATTCGATCATTTCGCAATGGTGCAATGTTCCGGATATCTATGCGGTTGAGATTCGAGATCTGTTGGGGCAGCCCGATTTTCTGCACGGAACAAAGAAGAGAAGAAAGGCGTTTCATGCGGTAATATTAACAGGAATTTGGTCTTTATGGCGCTTGAGAAATGAGGCGATTTTCAACCAAGGTCAAATCTCAATGTCAAAAGTTGTAGAGGAGGTGAAAGCAATGAGCTTCTTATGGGTCAAAAATAGATCTAAAGACCAATCGGTAACATGGAATCGGTGGAAGGCGTTTAATGTTTTTAGTTTGGCTGAATAGGTTATTGGTTATTATGGTGTATTAAAATGGTCTGTACCTCACTTGCTCCCCTTTGTTACTTTCTTGCAGCTACTTGCTGTTAATTAATAATATTATGTTGGCCTTTCAAAAAAAAAGATGAACGATATCGTATTTGAAGAGATTTTTTTTCTAACTATTAAGGTATATCATTAATTTGTACACGATTATTCTCCTGAATGATAGATAGTGATGAGACACACTGAATTCAGGTTGGATGGTATAAACGGAGAGTAGTCGTTAGGGTGTTTGTACAACAAGAGATTCCCAATTAAATTAAAGAGAAAATTTTATAGAGTTGTTATACATGCTAAGTTATATGGGACAGACTGTTGGGCTATCAGAAAGATACAGTCACGAAAGATAGAGGTAGCAGAGACGAGGTTGTTGAGGTGGATGTGTGGACACACAATGTTAGACCGGATAAGAAATTGGGTTTTTAGGAAAATGTTAGAATTGGCTAATATTCCGGATAAGATAAAGGAATGGAGATTTTGATGGTTTGGACATGTGAAGCGAAGACAAATGACAGTTCCAGTTAGGACAGTGGAACACCTCACTATGGATTGGAGGAGGAGTAGAGGCAGGCCTAAATTGACTTGGGTCGAACGGATTATGCAAGATTTGCTAGAATTGCACATCTCTGAGGATATGGTCAAAGATAGGAATTCGTGAAGGCGTAGGATCAAAGCTAAAGATTTTTAGGAGAATAGTATATTCATGCACTACTTATGTAACACCCCAACCGATGGCGGAAACATCGAGGTGTCACGTAGTGACGATTGTTCAATAGCTCATGGACTAGAAATGTAAATTTGAATACATTGAATTTAAGAATTTATTATATTGAAAGGAATTACAAGATACAAAATTCTAACGTGACAACTAAAACTGAAATCCAATAAATCTCAAATCTAAGTCTAATTTCCAAAAGCTTAGAAATGATCTCATAAGAACCTGAAACATGTACAAAAATTATTTGGTCAATACAAAAATGTATTGGTGAGCATACCCTGTTTGAATACATATAATAGAAAAGTGTTTCGCAATTTATGTGCTATGATATATGTAATATGTAAAAGGGTCAAAATCAAGCCTCACATCGTTCAATAATCGTTCACACATCGTTCAAGAAAAACCATAACAATGACCAAGGACTTAACTCGTTCACGTAAGTCTAGCAAGGGATATAACTCGTAGTACTACTCATTGTTAGGTGCGGCCCAAAGGTTAATGACTTTGACAAATCGTTCATACAATTCACACAAAACATATCAAAGAGCACATTGCTTTGTAAATAATATACGTAAGTTTAATAATAATGGTACATGAATCACCCTAAAAGAGTAAATAGTAAAAAGGTGAAATATATACTCACATGATAGGATGCTAAGATGATCCACACAAAAGTAGGCAAACCTAAAATTTTATTGTTGTCATTAAATTTACGAAATATACATTTTGGTTTTGTTGATTGTCGGCGACGGAGACCTTTAAGATTCTTGAATAATTATCGTAATGTGTTAGGAAAAGTTTATCGTTGTGTAACTATATACGTCTGAAAACCGAAAAATTTAGAGTTATGAAATTTGGTCAACGTGGTTTCACTAAAAAAATATAAAACACATTATACATAAAGTACTTAATTAATTACCAACATACACCTGTATGCTCGTAGGCACCTTTACACCACAAAAAAATTGTTATTTACATACTTCCATCTAGCTAAACAAATAATGTCTTTTTTTATTTTATTTTTTGTGTACGTTGGAAAATTGAACTAGAAGTAGTTATATATATCTTTATCGCTCTATCAAAGGTAAAAGTTAAAAATTAAAGACTAGAATTTTGAGCTAACATTCGCTTAAAATTTAGAAATCAAATGATAAAGAGAAAATGAATTCTTTCCTTCAATTTTGACTACATAAGTCAAACTACTAAATGGTTAACTATTAAGTTATTTAAGATACTAACTATACTTGTCTAAAAAATCATTTATCATAAAGAGTCCGTAGTCACCGAAGTTATCAAAACGAAACCAAAAATTTGTTAACTATTTTAATATTGGAAGATGATTCGGTTTACTTACTTGATCGTCGAATCATGAAAAAAAAATAGATCAGACGATAATGGCGACGTGCGGTAGTTGATTATCCAAATAGAAAAGATGTACGCGAATACTTACAGGTTTGAACGAAACATAGCAAGCAAATAGTTGCTTCGATGTGCGGTGCGAGTCCGAACTAAGAAAAAATGTCAAACTATTTAACCATCATGGAGGATCGATTCAAGAGAGGAAGTGATTGCGAACATGATGGTTTAGAAATCGAGATGGCATCGGTTTTTATAGGATTTTCATTTCAGTACCCGGTTTTGATATTTATGGGATATAATTAACATTGAATGGTGACACCTAATTTATTGATTATGATTACAACATGAGTCACGTAACCTCCATCATTTAGTGTCTTTGATAAGGAAAAATTTATTTAGGCTTGCAAGTTTCAATCTATTTTAATTAATATGAATAACCTTATATTCATTTAATCTATACTACTATATAGTGAGTTCTGGACGGGTAAGAAAGTCATTTTATAATTATCTATATGGGCAAAA
The DNA here is from genome assembly GCA_030844895.1 of Ambrosia x helenae. Lineage (NCBI taxonomy): Eukaryota > Viridiplantae > Streptophyta > Magnoliopsida > Asterales > Asteraceae > Ambrosia > Ambrosia x helenae. Next base: position 81,776,510 of record CM061223.1, read on the forward strand.
TTGTAATTTTATTATATTAACAAGACAATTTTAATGCAACTATTAAATAGCTTTGTAATAATTAATAACAATAATTAACTTATGTTTTTTTATTTTAATTTTATTTTCTTATAACTTATATAAATACATATCCCTTGTGGTTAAAATAGTAACTTTACAACAAAACAAGTTTTAAACCTGTATGTACAACCACTTACAGCATCTCAGGAGTAAGACACGTCTCTTGGATTCTTTCAAGACGTCAATTCTGATCACCCGCATCTTTGTCTTTTCAATTTCCCTCACTTTCAAGACCAATTGAATGAGATTCGATCGCGAATTGAAGGAGTAATTACCCTCACATTAAAGATATGAATTTAATCGGCCCATTCGTTTTAATCGCTTGTTGTTCGTATTTTTCCGAAACCTGCACACTTCGATTTGATCGTCTCTCTTCCTCTTCTTCTTCTTCCAAACTTACGAACTTCCATTCAATCGTTATTAGTGTGTAATCATTTAGAAAGTATTGAAGGAGGCCATGGGAGGATCAATTGGTACACAACATGCTTGAATCAAGTTACAGCTTACTTACTTTCGTTGTTTTTTAATCAGGTTTTTATTTTAAGTTATTGTTATGATTTTCACCTCGATCAATGTACTCTGTACTATATGTCGAAATATTGCTTTTGTTGTTTTTTTATGTGGTTTGGTTTGGGTATTGATACTCGGTACACGGTGCCATAATTGCTTGAAAAAATATGATATGTCTTTTTATAGTTTGTGTAACATTTGTTATCTATCAGCCTTTGATTTTGATGAGTTTTTTTCTTCAGGTGTTTCACTTCGATATTGAGGAGAAAATAAGGGGTCGGTTTCTTAGGGATGCATCGTTGTTTTTATGGTTTCCTTAAGTTTCTTCAACTCAAATGTGCTTTAAAATGTTTATTTCTTTGTTTGTTGTTTCATTTAAGTTTCTTCAACTCAAATATGCATTAAAATGTTTCTTTCTCCGTTTGTGTGTGTGCATAGTTAATGAATCACCATGTATGAAGAATTTGAAATATAGATGGCCCAGTTTCCATGAGAATTTATAGAGGATAAAAAAAGGAATGTGACATTTTGAGAACATTGTCAATCTTTATAGTCTTACTCAACGAGGTTTCTAAGTAGAAAAAGTATATATAACACAAATGCTTGATAAGATGGGATCCTTTTGTCCCAAAATAGATCCAAGCTTTGACTGGCCGCAATAGTTTAAGTCTTCATGAAGGGCACTTGATTGTTAGTCCAAGACCTAGAGTACTCTTATAGTAAAAGTAAATAGGTGAGGGGGCTTGTGGATCACATTATTGACAACTAACCTGAGACATGTGGGATGTGCTATTAAGGGAGTGGTTACTTTTAATTTATGTGGATTGGAAAAAGGTGAGCCTTTTTCTTAATATTAACGGTTGTATTTGTATTGCGGATGTGGATATGAACAATGGCGGATCTTCATACGGGCCCAACCAGGACCGGCCCACCCAGGCTTTTCGCTTCGTAGTGTAAATTTTACCAAAAATTTTTATATGTATTGAATCCGGCCGTACCAGGTTTTACGTTCAAGATCCGCTATTGGATATGAAGCCCCTCTCAAGTAATTTACATCAATATTTTTATCATGATGAGCTCTAATCAGCGTTCTAAACGTGATCTAATGTTGTAACAGATGTGATCAACAAAAAAAATACTTTCTTTCAATGATTCGAACTTTATAACACTTTGTAATGAACTTAAAAAGAATAGAAATTTCGTGCAGCACCCACTAAATTACATGTCTTGAAAGTGTAAATACATATATTACATAATCATCGGAAAAGTAGTTTTGAGGTTATACACTTTTGTTTTTGTTATTTTGTACAAAATGAAGTGAGTGATGGCCTATTTGTTTGTCTGTTGGCATTTGACACCTCTCACAAAGAAGCACCAACAAAAAAATCATCCTTATTCATGCATTGATTTACACTTTGCTTCCTATGCTTGAAATTATAATTTTCATTTGATTTGCTTAGCATGTCATCATTCGTCTATAGATTTCGTAGTGAGTCACATGTTTTTTTTACCCTGATTATCACACCTACTTTAAGTCGCTGGTTAATTGATATTACTTGATTGTGTTCAGGTAGATAAAACATTTCCATTCGCTAAATTTGTGTTTCAGTTGTTTACATTGATATTTTCTTTCTGTCAAAAGCCTATGTTTCATATTGGTATGATTTGTTTACAACTGTTTTTTATTTGTTTATATGGTTGTGTTTTGATTTTAGTGATACCATTTTCTCCCATTTCCTGTACTTCTTTATGAGTGTGTCCCACTAAATTGCTTATTCTTTTTGCTGAATCTACTTGTTATACTGGGAACTTGATTTTCTTACTATTGCACTTTTGTTTTCCTTTTTTTGGTCTTTGGCGTGAGCCTTTTTTCCGCATTGTGCTTAGGAAACATAGATCCCTTATAGTCTTGTGACTATTATCATAACACTAGAGGGTAGAGTTAACTGATGTCAATCAGTCGATGTATACTTAAGTTGGATGAGGAAAGATGGCATATAGTTAAAAAAAACATACATTTGAATGTTATTGTTGCTTATGCGTATTATTAACATGATCATATGTGTGCTTCAATAGTTAGTTTAGGTGATACATGAACTGCAATAAAATACACACTTCTTTGGAAGACATGAATTCGGAAATAAAGTTTTTGTCAAGAGGAGTCTAGAAACGAGCAACAATGAGTTCAACTACAAATTATGTCATGTCTAGAAACGACCAACAACTTCTAAAAATTATGTTACAAGCACTATTCTTATGCCATGTACAATCGTTATAACATCTGTTATACCCTGAAACAACATATTATGCATCCTCAATCTGACAACCAAATCAAAATACCTGCGAACCTAGCTAACCCCGCCGCAACGCGCGGGTTCCTGCTAGTTATATTAAGTTTTCATATGAAATTCAATACAAAAATTATTTTTTTACGTTTAAAAAAAATGGGAAATCATAAAATCATATAACATAACAAATTTCACAAAACATTTAATTCATTTCCTTTTGAGAATAAATTAAAAAAAAACTTTTTTTAAATGCCGCATGCTCAATATACGTTTTCAATTAAAATGTAAGCACTTCAAGACTAGAACATTAAATTAAGTGAAACTCAAGTGTTTTATTTTTAAATTAAGCAAATGAAAATTACAAGGACTAAAATGGCAACTTTCTAAAAGATGAGAGTGTAGGTTATCACAACTTATTTTACTGTTTGGTGTTTGTCTACTTACTTATATTCAGCATGTTTGATATCGAGTCGGGGGTTTCTTTGAAAGCAGCCTCTCAATCTCTAAGAATAAGGGTAAGGTTTGCCTATATTATACCATCCCTATACCTTACTAATAGTGTCGCTATTTGTGGGATTTACTGGGTTCGGTTGTTGTAGTTGTTGATCTTTCTCCTGAGTGTGTTTTTTTTTTAACATAAAGGATTGTGATCATAAAAGAATGAAATCGGGGTAACCTAAAGATCCATTGATGTGATGCAATTCCATTTGAGTTTTATTTCAGATTTTTTTGTTACTAATAATTATATCTTCGATATGAGTTTGATTAAATTATATATACACTAGGTTATTTGTCCGTGTGACACATGGGTATAATAAATAAAATTTATATAAAGTTTAAATATATAAGTAATTGAGGTTACATGTTAATGTAAATAATTGGAAATTTTAATATATAATATAATTCCTAAAAATACTAAAAATTCATAAATCTCTAAATATCTCTTTGTATACAACATTGATTGTTTTATTTATAGCATTGGTATTTACATCTCATATTAATAATTTAACACCGGCTCTACTTTTTACTCTTGATAACATGACGTACAATTGGCCATGAGCAAAAATTGAGTATTTCAAATACAAACCAACTCTTGATAGTATTTGACTTTATCTTTTGTTTATCGTCATCATAAATCATACAAATAATGAAAATTGTTTTATTGAAATTGAAACATAATTTTCTTATTTAAGTTAACAAACATTAAAACATTCAAATAAAAAAATGATATTTTTCAGAAGTGATAATAAAATTTGGAAAATGACAAAAACATAAACAATTGTTCAAAAATTATAACATAATTCATAAATAATTCAAATTTGAAAACATTTCATTATTGTGTCAGTGATCATGAAAGAAGTAATTATTACAAACTAACATTCTACAACACATATAGCAACTTAAAAAATATCGTAACCTAAAACTGAGATAGATAACAAAATTCTATAGTTAATTGGAAATATATTAAACATTTAATAATTATTAAATCACATATGTAAAGATTTTTAACATGTTAGATTTAAAAAGAATAATTTTTAATTCACAAGAATTTTAAAAAGGAATCAAGCTAATTAAGTATTTGACTGCGTACAAATTAAATTCGTATTTTTAAATTGCTATCCTAAAGTTTTTGATTTATTCGTAAGTTAAAAAAATTACTTATCAAAATTTATTTAATTTTCAACAATCATATTTTGATTAAATGAACTAAAGGAGATAATTTAGCCTAACTTTAAAGTTTGAAAATTTAAATATGTAATTTTAAAGTATGGTAAATATTGTTTTAGTTTTATAATTATAAATAATTTTTAAAAATGATTAATTATATTTGACAAGATTGAATATATAAAAAATGTTTGTCTTCTAATATTTATTTATTGATTATTAATAACAATTATAAAAATAAGTTAAATACGAATTGAATGAGACTTATTATTTTAAATTATAAATAGGAGAATTCATGAGGGATTGACATGTGTCCCATATGTTTTCTTTTAATAATATAGAAGAAGATTTAACATATTTTAAATAACGAATTCGATTATTACAATATATATTTAAAAACTATATTCTTGTACTCGACTCATCCAAATTCTATTCTCTTATTTGATCAAATCATATATGTGTTCATATTTAATCTTTCATATCAATCGATATTCTCCATTTTAATTGGCGGAAGTTTAAGGATATTGTTTTCATTACCTAGATAGAGACATTTTAGAAGGTAATTCATCCTTAAATTGTATCATCCGAACATTCTATTTGAAATACAACATTTTCAACACTTATACTACAAACTATATGCATATTTAATCCGTTGTTTTAGTAATTTTATCTTTCTCTAACAACTTGCTTTAATTATCATTTTCTATTCTATTTGAAATACAAAACTTTTTTATCAACAACAAAATGAATTATGCAACTTCTTTATATAGCGTGTGTCACCTACTTGTAACTAATTTATAAGGTTTAGATGAATTCAAAATTTTAAATTATTTTAATTTAATAACAATAATAGTAATAATTTAAACAAAATAGAATTGGAACTTAATGCTTGTTTGGTTTAAGTGAATTCGAAATGCAGTGCAGTTTGTTGCCTGTCAGAAAAGAGTACGTAACTTATTGCTCGTTTTTATGTTATTCTAAGGGGGAGGGGCACAGTCCTTTTTTAAACTTCACTGATTTCTACCAATCTTAACTGCCACATCACTTCACTGAAACTTTTTTTGGAGGCATGACTTCACTGATTCGTTTATTTATTTTTCATTTAAATGCATATTTAAATAATTTTTTTTAATTCCACACGGTTTAAAGTTTAAAACCAGCTTCATGTGTTCACTGGATGTGCCTTTACGATGGAGATTTGGAACAGAATATTTAGATGGTGTCGTTTGGGGCCGTTTTTTTTGCTTTCGATGTGATAGACATTGTGAAGGCTACAGACTCGTATCCTTTGCAGAAACAGCAGCGAAAACTTCTTAGGGGTATAGTTTATACAACTCTTTGGATGGTGTGGAATGATAGGAACGCTCGCATTTTCGAAAACAAGAACCGAAGAACTATAGAGATTGTGGAAAATATCAAATCAATGTCATTTTTTTGGGTTCGTCATAGAGCTAGATTAAAAAGTGTCGATTAGGTTAAATGGTGTAATTATCCGTTGGATTTGATGTAATTGTTGGTTGCCCGGGGGTCCTCGTTTTGAGGACCGCTTGTGGTGCGTTTTGAATGAAGTTTACTTTACAAAAAAAAAAAAACAGCCCACCAAACGGTCAGAATTAATCAATTTTGCATTCATACCGTCCCACCAAAATGGTCAAAACAATTGAATTATGCATTTATACCGTCCCAACTAACGGTCAGTAAATTCAATGTACATGCAAAACCCTTCATAATTTTTTTGTATATAAACCCACCACACCACCATGGTAAAACACACATACACATCCACGGTTAAATCCACACCCACACCCTTCAAACTAGAAAAATGACGCACTGGAACGAAGAAGAAGAAATCGTTTCGGTCTACATTCATGATGCACAAAACAATCCCGCCTTGCAACGCCAACGTCGCCAGGGCTCGGGGAGGGACACATGGTTCTGGGACCATGTCCTGGCCGACTTCAACCAGCAACTTGGCGTAAATAACCGCACCGTCGAAAGCCTCCAGCAAAAATGGAACAATCTCAACAACAAATGTGATCGGTGGACCACCCTCTACAACCGCACCATAAGGCAGCACCCGAGCATTAATGCGGAGTTGGCTGTGGAGTTCACGCAGGTGGACTATTTGGCTCGTTACTGCAACACGTTCGACCATGTCCAGGCATGACAACTGTTGCGTCGAGTTTTAGCTTATTTTATTTATGTTTGTTTTATATTTTAGCATTTTGTATTTTTTTATGTTTAATAGTAATATATTTATATTTCTTTTATTTAATTTTGTGTTTGTTTTTTTATGTTTGTTTAACCGTTAAAATTACAATAGCCGTATAAATTAAATGAAAATAAAAAATGGTACCCAAACCTTGAACAAACTCACAGATGAAAGTCACGAGCCCACTACCAATGGCGGATCTAGAAAATAAAATAAGGGGTAACATTTTATAAAAATTATTTTAAGGGGTAAAAAAAACTTTGTTTTAAGGGTAACATTTTAAAAAAATACCTTAATTTTTTTTTCCACTTTGCCAGGAAAATCAAGGGGTAACAGATGTCTCTCTACTTCTATACTGCGGGCATGTTTGGATAAACTTATTTGAGTCCAAAAGACTTTTGGTTAAAAGGACTTATTAACTTATGCCTTTTTAAAAAATGAGTTTTTAGAAAAGTGTTTGGATTAGCTTATGTGGTGGGGAAAAACAATAAGTTGATAAGTTATTTTGTAAAAAAAAAAAAAAAAAAAAAAAGTGTTTGGTTTAACTTATTTAGATAAAATGACCAAAAAGGATATAAGGATGGTGGGTATAAGGAGGGCATGTAGGTAAATATCTGAAGAAACACCAATATAACAATCTAGATATAAGAGAACAATAAAGAGATATTTGTATTAATGATTGTGAGGACAGTAACAGACACTCGAATATAGATTATTACAATGTTTCAACTATAATCTATGTTTTGGACCGTGCCGTGGTGAGTCGCTATCTTCAAAACTATAATCCCACTAAACGCGGTTACATTGAACTTTCAAATGCTTTTACTGAGAATGAGCCGACCACCATCGATCTCACCAAGGCGGTGGATGATGCTATGATTGTGAAGCTGGTGGTTGCACAGACGTCTGGGTCAGAGCCTATTTCGGATTTGACGGAAGTGGTACCCGAGGCGCCTCAATATAAGAAGGCAAGATCCAAGCGCTCTCGCTCAAGGCGGAGTTCATCGGAAAAGGAGGCTGCTGGGGGTTTTGCATCCCCAGTTGGGAAAAAGAAGAAGCTGGACGATCTGGTCCATAGTGTTGAAGACAACTTGCTTGGTAAGTTTTTACTTTCTTGATTTGTTCTGTGTTGATGAACTCGTGTTCTGTAACACCCCAACCGATAGCGGAAACATCGAGGTGTCACGTAGTGACGATTGTACAATAGCTCATGGGACTAAAGTGTTAATATTGATACATTGATTAAATAGATTATTACATTAAAAAGAGAAACAAAGATACGATGATTCAAACTAACTATTTAAACTGAAATACAATAAATCCCAAAATCTAAGTATAAATTCCAAAAGCCTAAAAGGCATCTCAAAAATAACTTGAAACATGTACGGAAATAGTATAGGTCAATACAAAAATGTATTGGTGAGCATACCATGTTTTGAATACATATAGTATAAAAACGTTTCGCAATTCATGTGATGTATATTGTTTGCAATTATGTATTTAAGTAGTATCCGGGTCAAAATCAACCCTATGAAAGTGAAATGAAATTTATATATAGTATGCGCTATTGACAGTAGTAATGAAACACATAGCAATGACCAAGGTCTCCCAACAGAGTCACAAGGGGTATATACCATAGTAATATTCATTGAAATGCTAGGTCGCAACAGTTAATGATTTTGACAAGTCATAGATACACAAAGTAACATAAAGCAAACACACATGAGAATTGCACTTAGTGAAAAGAAATAGTAATTTGACATAAGGTACATGAGTAGCCCCAAACAGTAAAATGAAAAAGGGGAAAGATATACTCACATTCGCTAAATAGTTATGTCACTAAAGCGTCGTGAGTGTGAATTGGTGAATCCCGAAGTCTCAACCTAAAAGGATGGTATATGTATAAGTGTTTGGACTTAAAATAAGTGTAGGGTTTCTAGTCTTAGGCACTTAGGATGTCTAGTCTAATTTGGGGTTTAATTTGTAAATAACGATATATGTTGAAAATGCAACGTAAGTAAATATATATACTTGATTGAAATAATATGACATATGAACTAAGGAGTAAATATGAATAATAGTATTATAAGTTCATAATTGAAAGTTATGAACTAAAGTAAATAGTAGAAGTCACATAAATGTTAAATTATGTAACAACTTTGAATATTTCAAAAAAAAAATGTAACAACTTTGAAACATTAATTATGTGTATTTATTAATTAAATACAACCAATTAATTAGGTTAGTGAAAGAAATTTTAAATAAGATAAATAGTTTAAGCTTATACAATAATAGATTTATGAAGTCATAAAATGATCTAAATAATTTAGAAAATATTTTATAAATATTTTTAAATGACTTAATGAATATATAAACACATAATTATCATAAATTTCACATAAAAATTTAAAGTTAATCAAAATATCAATAATTTTAATGAAAATAATGTATTATGACCCAAAATGGTCAAAAATAATTTTTAGATAATTTTACTAACCAAAAATGATTTTATATTATATTTATTGTCTAAAATTTAAATAAAGAATTAAATTCGATAAAAGTACAAAACTAATACAAATCAGGTAGCAAAAATCATAATTAGTATTCTAATCTAATAAATAGGTTTTCCACAAACATTTACATTAAAATACATTATATATGATTTTTAATGAATTAATCATGATTTATCAAAATAAAATTATTAAAACTATTGCAACGACCACAAAATCATAATAGAAACTATTTCCAGGTCATAAATATCATCTTGAAGCTATGGTTAGAATTTCATGATTTTTAGATAACATATGAATTAGTTATAAATTTTACAAGTTAATTATACTTTTAATTCAAAAATCCCAAATTGTTCATAAACACCCTAAAGCCCTAACTAGCAATTGAAACCCTAAAGTGTATGAATCATCAAATAAATAAAATGTTATTGAAGAAATATATATGAAGGAAAATAGTGAAAGTTGATTGAAGATACTTACGGTTTTTACTTGTTCGATTAAGAAAAATAAGAATATATAAAAGCCCAAAACAAAAATCTCCAAAATTCTTGAGGATGATGATGCAAAGATGAGAGAAATGAGAGTGTTTGTGTGTAAAACTTATGTTGGGATATTAAGGAAAAGAAAGAGTAATTGAAAATATAATGGTGTTTAGTATAATAATCAATTTGGTGATTAATACTAGTAATTTGGTTGACTAGAAACTCATGAAACTTGTTTTTGAGGTAAAATGATTAGTCATAAAGTTTAAAAGAAATTGGTAATTGTTTAATTGTGGTTAAAATATATGATACAAAAAAAATTGATTTTTGGCATAACTAACCTCTAGCCTTGGTTTCCTATAAAAGTCAAATTATAATAAGTTTAAAAAAACTTTCAATATACGTATTTGATTAAAACGTAGACCCACCAGTAAATATGTAATGACAAAAAGAAACTCAAGCTTTTATTAATTTGAGAATAAACAAAAGTACATGGACTGGATTTGTAAATGTGATAACATAAGGACTAAATTTGTAATCTTGACAAAAATATAAGGGGCGGATGTTACAATCTCCCCTACTTTAGAAAATTTCATCCCAAAATTCTTTCAAATGGGGGTTTCTATGAAACAAAAGATGTTGTAAAAAGGCATGTAGATTTTAAGAAATGCATCAATCATGATTTGACAAGGTTTAAAGTAGTGGTTTAATATCCAAAGCAAAAGCTTCAAAATCTTTGACGTTTGAGCCGAGGCTAGGAAGTTGAGAGTTTAGAAAAGTTTCCGACTGAATTTATTTGGGTATTCAACAAGATTCTAAGTAACGGAGAGTGTAAGTGAATAATAATTTTTTTGAGTTTTTGGTGTGGGTGGTCAAAAGAAAGATTCCATGAAGACGAATTGAAGCTTGTGTAAAAATGTTCTTGTCGAAAATGATAGTCGTTGGTCAACGACCTATTAAAGAGGTCAGGTCCAACGATATTAAACTGTAACACCCCAACCGATGGTGGAAACATCGGGATGTCACGTATTGATGATTGTTCAGTAGCTCATGGTAAATAATAAATTTCATTATATGATTTAAATAAATTACATACAATTGTTCTACAAGAATTCGTACATCAAATTGAATAAAACTATGCACACATCTTCAAGCATTAATTCAATCTTCAAGCAAGTAGAACCTGAAACATGTTAAGTTGAAAATATTTTGGGTCGACAAAAGTTGGTGAGAATTACATAGGTTTTGATAATCGAATAAAATTGTTGTGCAATTCATGTGTCATGGCAAATCTAGTCCATATGTGAAAACATACTAGAAGTAAATCGAGTGCATAATCAACCCTTGTGACTGTTGTATTGTGGTACATCCCATACGCTCATGGTTCACTCGTTTATATTGCAGTAACAAACACCCACGCTACCTTTGTAGGAGGCACGTATCCGGGTGGGATTGTCAGTCCAATAGATCTATCAATGTATACCGTCGGTTGATCAATGTTTATGCTAGAATTGTGCTTACCCTAGTCATGTTCAAGACATAATGCAACATAGAAAAAACACATAGACACATTGATGATTGAATTGCATAAATGATGTTGTAACATGTTTCACCCCAAAAATGGTGATAAATAGAAAAGGGGCTATGTAAAACTCACCTTAGCAAAATGTTATATCTGTTGAAAAATTGAATAGTGGTGTTGCCCAAATGTGTCAAGTATCACCCAATAATAAGGTAATAAATATGTCTAAGTCTATCTAGTCTACAAATGTATAAGTTCTAGGGCTTCGAATTGGGGATAAATGCTCGTTTGATTAATAATAAAATGTTTTAATAAATAAGAGAAATTTGATAATTAAATAAATGAAAGTCTTTTTATAAAATTTAAATTTAAGATGGTCACAATAATGTGTTTAAAGCATGAAAATAATTTTTACAAAATTATTTTCTTTAAAATATAATATTAATTCTATTTATAATAAATAATCAAAATTTAGCTTTAATATTTAAAAATACTAAAATTAAAGAATTATTAGTTTAAAATTTATATTTCTGTTCTAAATAATCAGAAATAATTTGTATAAAATTTTGGTGCAAAAATATTAAAAATTGGATTTATTATGATTTAATTATGATTAAAACTAACAAAAATTGATTAAAAATATTAAATAAAGGATTTTTCTGAAATAAAAATCATTTCAGAAAAGTTTATTGTTATAAAAACTCAGAATAATTTTTGTGGAAATTTATAAGATTGTTTTGATATTTTAATATAATTTTATAAATATAATAGAATAAACTTGATTTAATTATTATATATATTAAATAAATAAATTTTTTTGAAAACTAAAAATTGTAAATTAAACTTTGTCATTAGATTAACTTAAAATAATTTTTGTAGAATTATTAAAAGAGTTTTAGTATTTTAAAACTAATTTTAAAATACTAATAATTATATATATATATATATTAGTTTATAAAAACAAACAAAAAGAGAAAAACAATGCCACAGCCGGGGATCGAACCCGGGTGGCTCTAATAGTGGGCATCAGACACAACCACTTGGTCCAGACCAGTGGTTGTGTTGATTCTTGTTTTATTTAAAATAAATATCAATACAGAAATCGTGTTCTTCCCCAATTGTAAGCCTTCGAGCCCTAGAATTTGCAATTGGCCAATATACACAACGTTAACCTAATTAACCATAGGGTAAACGTTGTGTACATGCCGATCAATGAAATCCACAACAGAAAACACACTTACAATACTGAATTGATTATGAACGATTAGTCAAGACCCGAAGTCAAAATACGAGTAGAATTCCAAGAACAGAGGATAATTATGAGAAATTAGGGATTGAGAAAGAGAGAATGGCGAGTTGTGAAGGTTCAGGAAGGTTCAATTTATAGTGGTATCGTCTGAATCATAGAATTGGTAATTGTTGACTTCGTGTTAAATGTTGACGCGTCGTGGGTTAATTATAGCAACAATTGAATGATAATTGACGAAGGTATGAGTCATAATAGGCCTGATATCACGTTGTGTGTCAATTCCAGCTCAATCACGAGTCAAAGATAGTGATTATGGTAAGTCTTTGATTCTCAGTTGACTTTCCAAGTCAACTGAGATGTTTCGAGATCGGGTTATAATTATAGTTCGTCCGGATTGAAACAAGTGAAATGGCTAGAGCAGTTGGTTTGTGTGTTTGTGTAGTTGAACCGGCTGAGGACTCGGGTTCGAACCCCGGCCTCAGCAAATAATTTTTAACAATTATTTTTAATATATATTTGATATATATATATATATATATATTATGAATATTTAGGGTTTCAAAATGCCACAAAAATAATTAAGTGCAAACAATATTAATAAAACTTGTCGTTTTTTTATCCAGATTATACGTAACGTACTATTATTAACGCGAAATGTTACATAAACAACCCAATATGCAATAGAAAGTAATGGGGTAGGTTCTTGGTTAGACTCCATGTCCACCCCCGCAGTATCACTCGTGCCTCGTGCTTATATATATCGGGTGTACCGCAGCTAACCACCACACTACTGATACTTTGGACTCGTACTGATTGTCTACCAATAGCCTAAGTAGAATCACACACCACCCCCATGTACCTGTAAACCCACAATTACGTTCAGGACCGTAATCACTGATTTACCTTACACTAGGGTGTTTTGCTCTTCCTCGACGCTAACATAAATGATACAAGACACAACGCGTTCAACTAAAATGTGTTAAGTAATAGGCACTGCTCAAGACAATATGTAAGCATGACATGGTTAGAGGTTATTCCCCTCTCGGGTTCACCTGTTAACCTAAATAAGAATAATGTGTAAGTATAAGGCACGGTTAGAGGTCCCTCCCCTTTCGGGTTCTCCTTTAAGTAATCGGTCAATTTCTGTTCAGATCATTTGGCTCTAAACACCCACATTGATAGACTCTGAGGATTGCACCGTTCCCCTCGAGGTAGAGGAGCACTCCGACCCGAGTCGTACGTGGGCACTAGCTTAGATCTCATACGATTTATCAATTGGTGTGTTCATTGACCATAGTGCTGAACAAAAAAAATGGGAAAGTATAACAGGGTCTTGCTCAAAACAGGAAAAATATGCGTTCATGTAAGTATATAGCATAAAATTTCGAATCGAAAGAACAATATAACATAAATTGAGTAAATCGCGATTACGCAAAATGAGTTGAACCAAATTTCAAAATAAGTGATGTAATAATAATTTCTAATAAATAGTGCGAGGAATAACTGCAAATAACGCGTAAGAATAACAATCAATAAAAGAATAATGCGAGAATAATCATAAATAAGATGATGCGCGAACATAATTAAGTGATGTAGTACAAAATAATGAAATTTAGAACATGCGCATAGTCTACTGGCATGAGGGTTAAAGTTTAGTAATTTTGCACTAAATGCTAGCAGGCATTTAGCAACATTTCGATGGAGATACACCTAACTATTTTGTTAAACCCAAGAGTTTTGCGATTAAAATATACAAGTGTAAAAGGATAAACTTTCGTTTATAAGACATGGATTACTCGAACTTTGCGATATAGTTAAAAGAATAGTAATAATGTAGTATGAGAATAACTATTTAAAGATCAAAGAATGTTTTAGAAAACAAGTTTGCATAATAGGACTTCGCAGGTACACACTTTCTTGTGTTTACGAAAAGTCGAGTTGAAAATTGTTATAAGGCCTACTATTAATCAAAAGTTTTCCCCATTTACTTTTCTCGAAAACATGCATGGATTTGTTATATGAAAACAAGATGCTTTACACTTCACTTGTAGTTATGCAAAGCAAGTTACAAAATGCAAAAGAAAACAATTTCATGAAGTATGTGTAAATAGAATGTGTTTCAAAAGACCCAAGATTTAAAAATGACGTGAATGATAAAAGCCAATGTATAAGACATGAATGGATTTCCAAATGTTTCAGAAAAATTTCGAGGCTTCGAAATGACGTGAATGTGAAAAACTTATAAACATAACATTTCTGAAAATAGACTTTAATTTTTTTTTAAAAGAAGATCGAAACATAGCAAGGGAAATGATAAGGATTGTGAATAATGAATAAGTTTCAAGTCTCAAGTGTGAGTTGGTGACCTAGCTTAAAAAACTCAATTCAACGTTGAAAGTCCACAGCACACAATTTCTCGTGTTGCGTTGATTGAGTGAATCAGCTCGGTATTTTGATAATATGGTATAAGTTTATGAGTTGCTTGAAGGCAATGGAGAATCTGGTTTAGGTTGGTTCTCCTTGATAATGTTTGAAAGGTGTGGGCAGAACAGGTATGAGGTTGTGAATGATCCCGAATGCCTTTACGAATTTTAAAAAATAGGATTTTAAATATTTCTTTAACTTGTAAGTTAAATTTCATTAAGATTGAAAATTTCTAATTTTTTTTATGGAATTTTTGAAAAAAATCAAATGTTACTTGAATTCTTGAAAGTTTTACGAAATCTATACGTTGAAAACCCGTTTGTTTGTAAGAGTCGTTAAGGCATCTCTTTGGGCTCATAACGTGCTATTTGTTTCAGGACAAAATGTGTATATTGAATAGATAGGCATTTATGATGTTGTGAGTATTGTGGAAACACAAGAGAATACAAAAGATCATAGTTTAGGGATATACCGTGACAGCGATCAACTGAGTTTATAAACATGATGATATAAAACAGGTTGATTAACAAGTTTGGGAAACCATTTTCATTTTTAACTGTGTAATATGACGCAACATTCCCAAAATCAGGATGTGGTCGAAGTTTAAACATAAAGTTTAAAAATTTAAGTCATAGGAAAAAGGTTTTAGCAAAAGAGAAGTGATGCTTTATAGTGTAAAAGTCACAAAGCATAAGTGAAATAGTGTAGATTTTAATGCGATAATATAGCGGACAAAAGTTTTAATAATGATGATGAAAATCCAAAAGCTAATGATCAATGAATAATAGCATATGAAACAACAAACGATGAAATTGAGTCTTTAAATGATAAACAAAATATAAGTATCAGTAACATAAAACATTGGGATGGTTTCCATAGGAAACTTTGACTAACCCAAGTATTTGAAATTTCCTAATGACTTGTGGGGGTGTACTTTAGCCTATAAGTGAATGCTCATCCCAAGAGTTCCCCAGGTACGTATACGGGTCCCTCATCTGTTTGGGATTTATACGAAATACCAGGCCTAGACAGAAAACTCAGGATACAAGCGCTCACCCTTCCAGATTGCACGTGCCCCATCACTAGTGAATTCCAAAACTTTAGCGAGAGTAAAAACGAGGTGCAGAAATAGATCCTTGAGATGTGGATTTCACAGCTAACTCAAAGATGTATTTCAAAATTGAAAACTACGGTGGGGTGAAACTAGTCACTAAGATAAGGATATCACTCCCAACTTAGTGGTTAAGTTTCTTTTTGGAGGAAATACTCTTTGGGGTGTGGATGTCACTCTTATCCTAAAGATATATTCCAAAGATGTATAGCATATAAAAGAGTGAAACTAATCACCAAGGTATGGTTGTCACTCCTAACTTGGTGATATTGTTTCATTTGTGAAATATGAGTGTCTTCTTCTACAAACAAAATACCGAAAGAATAACGAGAAAGAATCATAGCGAAAATATCTTGAAAGAAAATATAAGAAATAAGATAAATATACACGAGAGGACTCGTGAATGTAAGCTTAGTTAGAGACTAGGCTAAAAGGCATTCTAATAACCTAATTCCCTATAACCATGGCTCTGATACCAATCTGTAACACCCTGCCTCTAATATCATCCAATATTGTCTGCTTTGCCCACTAGAAGCTCACGGATTTGTTTTTGGTTGCCCGAGTGAAAACTTCCCAGGAGGTCACCCATCCTAGTATTACTCCCACTTGAGCACGCTTAACTGTGGAGTTTTCATGTGCTCCATGGCCAACTAAGCCCAAAACGCGTTGGTGATTTATGAGGCAGGACATTACTTATGAACCAAGATCTCTCCTATCCACGGGAGATGTGGGATATGCCTAGGGTGTTACAATCACCCCCCCTCAGGGGACTCATCGTCCTCGATGAGGTTTGCCCCACCATCCCGGATGGCACAAGAGTGACTTTGATACCAATCTGTAACACCGTGCCTTTAATATCATCCAATATTGTCCGTTTTGCCCACTAGAAGCTCACGGATTTGTTTTTAGTTGCCCGAGTGAAAACTTCCTAGGAGGTCACCCATCCTAGTACTACTCCCACCTGAGCATGCTGAACTGTGGAGTTTTCATGTGCTCCACAGCCAACTAAGCCCAAAACGTGTTGGTGATTTATGAGGCAGGACATTACTTATGAACCAAGATCTCTCCTATCCACGGGAGATGTGGGATATGCCTAGGGTGTTACATGTTCATTTGAGCTTTTTACGCGCAACATATTTGATTGGTGAGGGTACTTGTGAAGGTAACCAAGAGAAGGTTGTGGTGGCGCAATTTACTGAGGGGTTTGTTGTTAGCCCCTCCGAGAAGCAACAAACGTCGTCTCCTATGGCTCAGCTCCCTACACAACCTGTTAAATTACCTCGCCATTATCCGACTCCGCCGTCGTCTCCTCCCTCGCGCCAACCTACTCCTCTGCCATCTTCGCCTGTTACTGATGTGGAAAACATTGAAGAGCCACAAGGTTTGGAGCTGGTTGCTGATGGTGGGTGCGTGACGCCTACAGATATTAGTGAAGATGCTGGGCGAGGAGTAGATTACGTGGAGGATGATGACGCCGAGAAGAGAATCTTGTCCGAGTTTGACGCGGGTTACTCTGGTGGCGGCGGTGACGTGCCCGAGAGGGTTGGGAATGTAGAGGATGCTTTTGCGCCTGGCTAGGCCCTTACGCGCGACAGCCAGTTTACTGACTTGGAAAGTTGCCGAGAATTTGTTGGCAACTACATTCATCCAGCAGAGCGTGCGTTCCAGGGGACGCGCTGTCGGAATGAGCTGCTAGATGACAATGTTGCAAGTTTGGCAAACTTTTTGTCTACTTCGACGGAGATCGTGTGCCAGTGGGGTGCACTTTCTCATGAGAGAGAAGGTTTTGAGCAGGAAAAGAGTTTGCTTGTGAAGGAGCGTGATGAGCTGGGCCTTGCATTGAAGCGGGCCAAATGGGATGCGGTGACCTTCCGGGAAGAAAGGGACAAAGCTCAGAAGCATCTGTCTGACCGGGAAGGTCAATGGACTAAAGCATGTGCTATGACCAACCGCAAGTTGGAAGCCGCAACTGAGCGCTTGCTTCAAGAAGACCGGAAATGGCTGTTCACCACGTGCATCCCTGAGGTTTGATCTGCACTTGTCTCTCTATGTTTGGCTTTACTTGCCTAGTTTTTTATGTGTAGGCGTTTTTTGCAGGCTCCGTATTACTGTCGGAATTGCGATAAGGTCCGCAACGCCGTGGCGGGGGTGAATGCAGCGGCAAAACTTGTAGGGCAGAAGGCTAGATTCATTGAAGGATACCAGCATGCCAAGGATGGCAAGGCACTGGAGGAGTTTGTGTTGTATAAGAAAGATCATGATGCCGTGCTTGCCAAAAAGGCTGCTGAGTATGATAATCTTAGCTTGGGCTAGTTGAATTTGTTGTGAGCCATGAACAACACCCTATATGCCTTGAGTTGAAAGAGTCCTTCGAGAAGCAGGGGCTAGTGCATGCCAAGTATATGAAAAAAAGTGCTACTGCACGAAAGGAAGACGTGGCGGAAGGGAGTAATCCGGAGGCATGTGAGAAACTTGACCTGTCCGGGTCCGACGATGATGATGATTTCGACGACTCCTCTTTCGATGATAAGGCTGAGTAACAATTTGTTGTTTCATGTCATGTTTGTGTTTGAAAACAATTATCGAAGTTTCATGTTGACATGCTTGAATTTTAAGGCTTTGTAAAACAGTTAACTTTCCTTGTTATGTTTATGCCTTTTTAATTTTGCTAAGCATATGTGTTTGCAAAGTTGTGTGTGAATGTGATGTTGACAAGGATGCGCTTGAACGCCCTTTAGGTTGTCAACATTGTAGTTTGCTGGCGTGGAGCTGTATGGCAACTGCTTGAACAGGTTGTCATGTGTTGGGCATCTGTCACGCTAGGTTATAGTTGACTATATAACACAATGTTGAGAGCATATTAATATGCGCCATTTAAATGTTGTAGGTTATTTATGCAACCTGGTTTTGGGTTGCATATTACTATACACTGTAGTTTAGAGTTGCATTTTACTATGCGACCTAGTGTTGAGTGGCATTTTACTATGCAACTTAGTTTAGAGTTGTTTTTTGCTACGCAACTTAGTTTTAGAGGTGCATTTTACTATGCAACTTAGTTTTAGAGGTGCATTTTACTATGCAACTTAGTTTTAGAGTTGCATTTTACTACGCAACCTAGCTTTAGAGTTGCATTTTACTATGCAACTTGGTTTTAAGATTGCATTTTACTATGCAATTTGAATTTAGAGTTGCATGTTACTATGCAACTTGGTTTTAGGATTGCATTTTACTATGCAATTTAAATTTATAGTTGCATTTTACTATGCAACTTGGTGTTAGGATTGCATTTTACTATGCAATTTAAATTTAATACTGTTTCGCGTTGGGTACTGTTGGTTTGGTTGCGTGATTGGATGAATGACAATAATGCATATGTTTAAAAACGAAAGGTTAACTGCATTCATTCATGTTTGTTGGCTGAGTAGCCTTCATTACAATAAAAGATAGTAAATTACATATAGGATTTCCTCAGTTGTGCCGCGTTCCACGTGCGCGGTACGATTTTCTCATCCAACGTTACCAACTTGTATGCTCCCTTTCCTAGGACTTCCGCAATGCGGTATGGTCCCTCCCAGTTGGGTGTGAGCTTCCCCTGTGGGACTGCGCCACTAGCCTCGTTGTTTCTGAATACGAAATCCCCTTCCTGGAAGGCATTGAGCTTGACCTTGGCTTTGTAATATCGTTCAAGTTGTTTCTTATAATTTGCTTCTTTTACAGCCGCCACGTCTCTGCGCTCTTCCAGTAGGTCCAGGTTAAGGCATAGTTCTGTGTCGTTGTCTGTGCGCATTGCGGATAGGACTCTAGCGGAGGGGAGACCAATCTCTGTTGGTATCATGGCATCTGAGCCATATGTCAGACTGAAAGGAGTTTCACCTGTGCTGGTTTTTGTGAGTGTGCGATTCGCCCATAGCACATTGGGCAACTCCTCTGCCCATGCTTTCCCTTTGGTCCCAAGCCTGGATTTGATTCCTTCAATCAAGCTGCGATTGGCGCGTTCCACTTGGCCGTTGCCTTGTGGGTGCACAACAGGGGTGAAGACTGGCTGTATATGCAGATCGTTATACCATTTTAGTAACCCTTTGTCCGCGAATTGGGTACCATTGTTCGTGACGATTGCCATAGGTAAGCCGAAGCGGCAGATGATAAATTCCCATATGAATTTTTTCACCTGTTTTGCTGTGATTTCTGCGAGTGGCTTGGCCTCTACCCACTTTGTAAAATAGTTGATGGCGACTATTAGGTATTTTCTTTTTCCGGTCGTCATCGGAAATGGCCCTACGATGTCAATCGCCCACTTTTGGAATGGCCAGGCGGAGGTTACTGGTATCAGATCGTTTTTTGGGTGCAGGGTGTTAGGCGCTTGACGTTGGCATGAGTCAGAATGACGGATGACCTTTAAGGCGTCTAAGTGCATGCCTGGCCAATAGTACCCCGCATTCATGATTTTTGCAATGACCATGCGCGACCCTGCATGGATTCCACAAATTCCCTCATGGATCTCCCGGATTAAGTAATCTGCATCATCCGTATCAACACACCTCAACAACGGCCCCAGATAAGATTTTCTGTACAACACTCCTTCTTGCATTTGGTATTGGAGAGCTTTGTGTTGTATTTTCTTAGCTTCTGTGCGTTTATCTGGCAGTGCGCCTGTGGTGAGGTATTACACAATCGGTGTCATCCAGCTGTCAACACCTGTTTGAACGATGTGGACTTCCTTGTGTGGAACTGACGGCTCGCTCATGACTTCAACTCGGACTTCTTTTTCTAAATGGCCAAAGCTTGTTGACGCCATTTTGCTTAGAGCATCCGTTGGCTTGTTTTGACTGCGGCTGATGTGGACGATGGTGCAAGTTGCAAAATTGTTCATCAATTCTTTTGCTCCCTGGAGGTACATGATCATTGACGGGTCTTTGGCTTCATACTTGCCTAAGATCTGTCCTGTTACCAACATAGAGTCAACGTGCGCAACGACGTGCTTGGCGCCTAGCTTCCGTGTCATGCGCAGTCCTGCCAGAAGGGCTTCATACACGGCTTCGTTGTTTGTGGTCTTGAATTCTAGCCGGATTGCATAAGTGAATTCTGCGCCTTCTGACTTATGATCCGCAAGCCTGCGCCTGCATCGTCTTCATTTGATGCTCCGTCGGTGTAGAGATCCCAGACGACTTTCTCATCGCATGTCACTTGCACCTCTTGCTCAGCCTTACATTCTTCAATTTTTTCTTGTGCTACTTCAGCTATAAAATCAGCTAAGACCTGGCCTTTAATGGCTGAACGGGTCTTGTAAAAGATGGTGTGCTCGCCCAACTCAATGGCCCAATTTGCTAGTCTGCCTGATAGTTCTGGTTTTGATAGCACATTGTTTAGCTTGTAGTCGCTGAGGACGTCAATCGGATGGCCTTGAAAGTACCTGCGCAGTCTGCGCGAGGCATGGACTAAGGTTAGAACCAATTTCTCCATGGTGGAGTATCTTGTCTCAGCATCTATCAGGACCCGACTGATGTAGTAGATCGGGGTCTGGACTAGCTTTCTATCAACCATCAATATTGCGCTAACTGCCTTCTCCGTTGCGCATAGTTACATTGTGAGAGGCTCTTTCGGAAGTGAGGCAGTTAGTGTTGGTAGGTCCATAAAGCATTTCTTCATGTCTTGGAATGCTTCCTCTGCTTCAGCGGTCCACTTGAATTGATTTTTCTTCAGACAGTTTTTTCAGAGTCTCTATAAAGGGAATTGATTTGCTCGCATGATGTGATAGGAAATGGTTGATTGCCACCAGGCGTCCGTTTAGCGTCTGCACCTCTTTCAACGTTGAGGGGGAGGGCATCTGCGCAATAGCTTGAACCTTTTCTAGGTTTGGGCGGAACCCGTCTTTGGTGACAACCACCCTAAGAATTTTCCTTCTTCCATGCCAAACGCGCACTTGCTTGGGTTTAGCTTCATGTGAAAATCCCTCAAGTGCTCGAACGTTTCTTCAATGTCCTTCAACATTTGATCCTCATCTCTGCTTTTTATGACTAGGTTATCCACATATACTTCCAAATTCTTACCAATCTGTTGCGTGAATGCGTGGTCCATGAACCGTTGATATGTGGCGCCTATATTCTTCAAACCAAAAGGCATCTTGGTGTAGCAGTAGACGCATTTGTCCATTCTAAAAGCTGTTTTATCTTCGTCCTCTAGCGCCATTTAGATCTAGTGATAGCCTTTTTAGGCATCTAGGAAGTATTTGAATCTGAATGGCGCTAGGGAGTCAATCTTGAGATCGATCTCGGGGAGCGGATAACACTCTTTGGGACAGGCCTTGTTAAGATCTGTGTAATTGATGCACATCCGCCACCCGCCATTGCTTTTCTTAACCACGTGGTCGTGGGTTCGAGTCCCACGGATGGCGCCAATGAAGAAACACCAATATAACAATCTAGATATAAGAGCACAATAAAGAGATATTTGTATTAATGATTATGAGGCCAATAACAGACACTCGAATATAGATTATTATAATGTTTTGACTATAATCTATCTTTCACAACTATCACAGAATTCTCTAGGTATTTCTCTGTTGAAGAGTGAAAATGAATCCTTCTCCTTGGGGAGAAGGGGTATTTATAGGCCCTTGAGGTGTCCTGTGATTGGATGGAATTAGAATGACAGTTGTATTTGTACGATCGCAGACCGTTGGCGTCGTTGGCGCTGTCCTTCTTCGATTGGTCCACGTGTCCTGTAGTCGTCCTTTTTATCCTTTTATGTACCTCGTACCTGCAGGTGATCGTGGAGGAGGGAATATCAGCCTCTGATTGGCTGCACGTCTCTTTCTTTGTCGGATGACAGCTGTCATGTACGAGGTTACGTGCGCAGACTTCCAGAAGGTTTCGTCAGCGCTGCATGCTGACGTGCACAGAGGTGTGGAGTCGTGCGTATGCGCGGGTACATAACTCTTCAATATCCATCAATAAGTTATAAGGAGGTTTAAAAAGGCATCCATTCCTTACTTTTCCAAAACAACTTATCATAGGCAAACAAAAAGTTAAAAGATTAAGGGGCTGTTTGGTTGATTAAGTGCTGAATCATTAAGATGGTCTGAATGGTTAAGAGGCTCTGAATGGTTAAGAGTTGAATCATTGAGCATCCCTTATTAGCTTAATGGTTCAACACTTAATCATTCAATTTAGATGCTGAAACAAACAGTCTGAATGCTGAATGATTCAGACCTGAATGGTTAAGAGGTTGATTAAGAAGTTACCAAACAACCCTTAAGTCCTTTTTCCATTTGCCAAACACTTTTTTTAACTTATTAACTTTTTTAAAAAGTAATAAGATAAGGAGAGCCAAACATGCTCGCAACCAGCAGCATTGAGGACGGTGGGGCTCGGGTTTCCGCGCTTCGGGAGAAGGCGGGGGCTGCTGGAGGTCGAGTAGTCAATTCTTGGGCACGGCGCCCCGCAAGGGTGGTTGCCACACAGTTGTTCGCCGATAAAAAAAAGGGGTATTGGATTTTAATAATCCAAAGTTTCCACCATTGGCCGATAATAATCCATACTTCAAAAATTCCCAATAATAATCCCATCTTTCGAACATTTGGCATGTGGTAAACCTTTTTTAACTGAGGATTAACTGGGTTAGTTTCTGCTGACGTGGTATCTGACTAGGCATGCTGACGTGGAACAGATGCCGATGTGGCGGCTGACTTGGCACGATGACTTGGTTTTTTTTTAAATGCTCAAAAAATACTACAAATCCCCAAAATCCTTTTCATCCCAACAGCAGCAACATCGATCATCATCAGCAACATCGATCATCATCTTCATCCATCCATCCATTATCATCATCATCCTTCCATCAACATAACAACTACAAATAATAATAATAATAATAATAATAATAATAATAACAGATCCCTCCATCATCCACCTCCTCAACACCACCACCACCACCATCTTCATCCCTAACTTGCAACACCATTGCCACCACCATCTCCACCCTCTCCTCACCATCTCCCTTCTCCTCCTCCACAATAATAACTAGTTTTATACCCGTCCGTTGGACGGGTTGTACAACAAAATTATATATTTTTTTTTTTGAAAATTGAACTTCATTAAAAACCGCCAAAACCGACTACTATCTCCAAGACGGAGAGAGAAGCCGAAAACCAAAGAAATGCAGACAAAAACAAAACAAAACGCTCTACGTTACATCAAAAGAACACCAATGAGACCAGTCCACAATCCCACCCTTAAACCTTTGTTTATACCATAGATAACCCCAAGACTTGATATCCGCCAACAGCTTCACCACGTTCGTATCGACATCATTGAAAATCTTCTCATTCCTAGCTCTCCACATTCGCCAACAAGTGATGATAACGATACCATGCAATATCTCCTTCTTAATACCCGTAAAGCCACTATGGTCGTGCAGAAAAACCACATCCCTCACATGAAACATAAACGGTCTAGGGATATGACACCAAGAAGCAATCTTATCCCAAATCCCATACGTCAGCGCGCAACCCGTGAGAAGATGTTCAATAGATTCATCGTATGCATCACACCAAACACATGCTAAGTTACCCACCACAATATTCCGTCTAGCTAAAGCCGCTTTAGTAGGAAGACGGTCCAGATACGCGCGCCACATAAAAATATTACATTTATTCGGCACCCAGGAGCTCCACCTGAAATCAAAAGAAGAAGTATTACTTGGAGGCCCGCGTAGCCACCGTTTGACCTCAGCGACCTCAAAATCTCTATTAACCCCATCGGACCAGGACCAAACATCTTCTCTATCATTCAAAGAAACCGAGTGCAGAGAAGCTTCAAGCGCCATCTTATCACTAACCTCCTCAAGGTCGTAAACAGCCCGAGTCCACTCCCATTTGACCGTCCATCTGTCCCCCATGGAAAATAACCGATCCGCTACGCACACTCTTTTGGATTTTTCAATAGCATAGAGCGAAGGAAAAGAAGTGCGAAGCGGTTCATTCCCCAACCATCTATCTAACCAAAAACGGATCCGCCTACCATTGCCAGGAATACCACGAATCATGCAATTAATACCAACCCCGTCGACCTTGTGTTTATTCCAAAAGGTAACACAATTCTTCCACACACCTGTAAGCGCATTATTACACGGAGCGACTCCCCAAAACCTGGACGAGCCATGAATAGAAAAAATAACCCTTCTCCATAAAGCATTTGGTTCATTAAGAAACCTCCACAGCCATTTGATCAACATAGCATTATTGGTCACGTCTAAAGGCGCAACCCCCAGTCCCCCGTCTTTGATACTTTTCGTTACAGTTTCCCACGCAACCCAACTCATTCTCCGAACATCGTCTGAGCCGCCCCATAAAAACCGCCTCATTAACCCTTCCAGATCAGCAATGACCTTCTTAGGCGCCTTAAAAAGAGAGAAGTAATACACAGGGAGACTGTCCAAAACCGACTTAACCAATGTCAAACGACCGGCGATAGAAAGCGTATTCGCTTTCCATTTAGAAAGGCGGCTTTTAAATTTAGTAACCACTGGTTCCCAATTCGAAATTCTGTTCATATTTGCCCCCACCTTGATACCCAGATACGAAAAAGGCATAGCACCCGGTTTGCATCCAACCTCTACAGCCATACTCGCAACCTCGGCATCCTCGACGCCAACCCCATAGAGAACCGATTTATGCAGATTAATCTTGAGACCGGAGCATAAATAAAATATACGAAGAATACGTCTCATATTACTAAAATTGAACGACGACCACTCTCCCATAATCATAGCGTCATCTGCGTAAAGAAGATGAGACAGGGACGGTCCTTCATTGGGAAGGTTAACCCCATGAAAAGCACCAACATCGCAAGCCTGATTTAACATACCCGAAAACGCCTCCATCAAAATAATAAATAAAAAAGGAGACAGAGGATCACCCTGACGAATACCTTTTTGACATCCAAACTCGAACGTAGGGGACCCGTTTACTAGAACCGCAGCTCTAGAAGATAACAGAATACCACGAACCCACTCACACCAAGTCTCAGGAAACCCCATTTGCGTCATAACTGACAGAAGAAACTCCCAGTTGACGTTGTCGTAAGCCTTTTCAAAATCGATTTTGAACAAAAATATTTTTCTATCCCTCTTCTTAGCCCAAGAAATAACCTCACTAATCATTAGGGGACCATCTAAAATATATCTACCAGATAAGAAAGCCGATTGAGTCTCAGAAACCAGACGACCCAGAACCATCTTCAAACGGTTAGCCAACACCTTAGAAACCACTTTGATAATGCTCCCAATAAGACTGATAGGTCTAAAATCCCCCAGATTCGAGGGATCCCCAATTTTTGGAATCAGCGTAATAAAAGAAGACCCGACCCCCGGGCTAAACCGACGCGCCTCATAAAAATGCTCCATAATAGATACAAAATCATGCTCCAGCAAGCTCCAAAAATGCCTAATAAATCGGAAATTAAAACCATCAGGCCCCGGGGCCTTATCCGCACCACACTCAAAAACCGCGCGTTTGATCTCTTGAATAGAAAATGTCTCAACCAATATAGCGGCCTCTTCAGCGGTCACTACCGACAAACCATAACACACAAGGGTCGGACGAATACCCATCGTCTCCTTAAATTTATTCCGAAAAAACCCCATAACTTCCCTTTTAATAATCCCCGGGTTGGACACCCACCTACCACCGACTTCCATACCAGGAATATGATTGGATGCCTTACGTTTATTAATAAAACCATGAAAATACCTGGAGTTATCGTCCCCATGAGAAGCCCAATTGCATCTAGCCTTCTGCTTCAAATCGCGATGTTTAAACATGTCTAACTCACCAATTCGTCTCTTAATTTCAGTCAACGTCCAGACCTCATCTTCAGATAAATCACGCTCCTCAACTGCTAAATCCAAAGTATTAAGTTCATCTTCCAACACCCGTCTCTCTTCCATCTCACGAGCTTTAACAGAAGCCGCCCAAATATTAATATTCTTGCGTAACATCTTAAACTTGGACATCAACCGTGCGTCTGGAAACCCAAAAAACTCGCCACCCTCTAAAGTGTTCTGAACAACCGAGTCAAAATCCTCCCGCCCAAGCCAGGAATTATAAAACTTGAACGGCTTAGGACCAAAATTGCTCGAACCTGTCTTCAGAAGCAATGGGCTGTGATCGGATTTATACCTTTCAAGAGCAATATATTCAGCACACGGCCACTCCATAAACACCTCACAACTGACAAAAATCCTGTCAATACGGCTTAGCTTATCACCTGAAACAAAAGTAAACCGTCTCCCTTTCAAGGAGTATTCATGTAAGTTCGACTCATCAATAAAATCATTGAATTCAGAGGCCTCGACCGCATTAAAAACCGAGTTTCTTCTATCCTCTGCATATCTAACAGAATTAAAATCGCCAGCCACTATCCACAGACCATTCCCCTCACCCACCATCCTTTTAATATCCTCCCAAACAATTCGCTTAGCGACTAAACTTTGAGGGGCATACACATTTAATAAGTGACACACATGCCCACTACCTTTAATAGCTCCAGACACAAGAACCCAATTAGGATTCTTAACCACCCTATCCATATTAAAGACTCTAGGGTCCCACAATGACACAAGACCACCCGACCTCCCCGTAGAAGGAACCCAATCGTGAATAAAATCCCCAACACCCCAATACCGGCCCAAATTAACCGAATCCAATGACATAAACTGTGTCTCCTGTAACATAACAAAACTAACCTCATTCGTAGCGCGAAGACGACGAACCCAATCCGCCTTACTCAAACAACCCATACCCCGAATGTTCAACGAAATAACATTCATTGATTAACCTCTTGAAAGCCTTCACTGCGCAATACCTCTTTAACCTTCGGAACAAACGAATCTAAGTTGACAACTCCCACCACACGGCTCAAATTGATCGTATGGTTCGCTTCAATATCAATCGGACACTGTGAAACTTCATCCATGTTCAGACCCGTGACAACAGTTGCAGCAGCGGCAACATCAACATTCAGCCGCTGCACATCAGAGACGCGCAGGTCCGAAGCAACACTGACGTCATCCGTGGCATTCTCCTCACGTAACACCGAACCTTCCGGGGCTGATCTATTTAAATCAGGGGTTAAGAATACTTCTTCAGCGACGTCAGCGGCGTTATCAGTACTACCACCCGCTTCAGCGCCATCCGAAAGAATACCAATCAAACGATCCAACCCAAACATATCATTATTATCCCTCGATCTTTTCTTGGGGCGTTCAAGAGAACCACTACCTTCATTCCTGTTTTTAAACAATGTCTTACGCCGGAATTTCTTTCTGCCCTTAGACAAAGCTATGCGAGAACCATCCGACCCCTCGGCACCTACTATTTCTGCAGTTTCTTTATTAACGCTCTGGCAGTGCCCATCGTCCCCCACAGTTTCGTCAAACATAACCTCGTCTTGAGGCAACTCTCCCTCCTCACACTCATCACGTGGCTTGTCAACCTGTGGTTCGTCGTCCGATCGTAGACTACAATCATCGTCTTCAAGATCAACAATACATTCAGGTACCCATTCTCCAACGTCTTCGTCAATCCATACATTAAAAATACTACCCCGCCATTTAACATCCACCCTATCCTCGATCCTCTTACATGCCATGCTCAAAACGCCAACAAGAGCATAAGATAAATTATTAACATCCCCTGATATTGACGCTGGTTGGACCACTTTGCCGTACTTACTAACAACCCGTTCATACACCTGGTCCATCGCCAACTGAGCCGGAAGACCGTGAACTTGTAACCAAGCGATACGACCCTCCTCCACTCGTCCGCCATCCGACCATGTCTGAAGATCTTCAAACCACTCAGCCCATTTCCCCTTGTCATTAAAGAAGCGGTCTGTATCTCTACTGTCATAAAAAACCAATACCACCGATAAGCCCCCTAGGTACTTAATATCCAACGATATCCAGCCACTATCCTTCAGTAATTTTTTCAAAGACGTCAAGGTACTGAAACTCACCACCCTTCCACGTAAAGCGCATCCAGCCCAATGCGAAAAACGCTCTACTGAATCATCGATGTTAACCACGTCTACTTTATTCCTGTTTAACAAAGAATCTGCAAACGAACGGCCACTGCCCACTGTAGCATGCAAAGAACCGCCCTCCTGTGTACCCCAGAACTAGGGTTTGCATGATCCTTCTTCGCTGCAGCAGTATTCCTCCTTTGATCAGAAACCGGCCTAGGAACCCTCTCACCATTCACAAATCTTGCAGTCGTGATAAACAACTTGAACGAGCCCAACCATACATCCGATAACTCATTCTCTAATCTAGCAACATCCCTAACCTGAGAGAACGTAACGAACGCAAACCTCTTGCCCCATTTATCCAATTTCCTGGCGATGTAAGATCCTTCATAATTCCCATACCCACTCAACACCTCCTTGAGATCCTGTGACGAACACTTCGGAGGAAGATTCGACACGAAAAACTTAGTGAACACCTTGGTCTGGCCTTCGGTTGATCGATCATTGCGCGTACCTTTCCGATTACGAGGGAATTCCCATCCATCTGGATCAAGCGTCCTAGGATCGCCCGACATGTTAGGAGCGGCTAGGGTTTTTATTGTACAACAAAATTATATAATAACTTATAAAATTATATTTCTTTCTTTTGGTATGCTATCTCTACAATTTAAAACATCTGTATATGAAACTATACACAAAAGTCAATATTGTAGCAACGCGCATTAAATACAAATTATAAAGAATAAATATTTTATCCAACTTGATTATTTGCCATTTCCGTTTTTTTTTCACCATGACAACCCATTTGGAAAAACTCAAAGTGCCTCACCAACGTCTTTAGAAGCTTCTTTATTTACTTAAAGGTAGTACCATTCTTTTAACATTCCAAGTAGAAATATATCATGATAGCTGGCTTACAAATGCCACTCATCATGTTGGTTGCAATATTCAGGTGAATATAGTCGGAGCTTATAGTGCAACAACGCAAAACCAACCTAAGTCAAAATGTCACAAACACTATTTAATCAAACTGATACATCCATTGACCAAAGGCTTCGAGATCTACCCCCATACGTCCTGTATTTTCTAACTTCCATTGTTTCGTGAATGCATAACGTAAAACTAAGACACCAGACAAAGATAAACATAGTTAAAAAGCTTACTGATTCAAACTGATTAGCAATGCGATTCTCAAACTCTTCCATGACTTTACTTAGCATGGATTCTACAAGCTACACAAGCAGAAAAGTATCGTAAGTAAAACGGGAAATCATATCGAATCATAGAAGATAACTATAGTGGTGACAAAATTTTGCTAAGCACCTGATAACACTTACATGGGAATCTCATCTGGTTTCTAATCTAATAAAACTGCACGGAGAAGCATATTCAAGGAAGAATTAGGTTGCATAGAAGCATACAGTAAGTATCAAACTTTCTGCTTGACATTGATAAGACAAAAGATAATAATCACTCGCGGTGGGGGAGGCCGGGAGGGGGTGGGTAGGATAAGTTACCAACCATTTCGATATTCTCAGTTTCGAGTAATTGATCGTTCATGGATGATTCATTCATTGAGATATTCCTCAACAATGAATTTTTGAACGGTTCTGAGTTTTTGCGTACAAAATTCTTGCATGATGCGATTGGTTTCAAATTTCCACCGAATTTCCAAGTCCCATTCCTACCTGTTTGTTTCCATTCATGGAAGGATTTGAGTGCTAGAATACAGTTGACAACTCTCGATGATTTGCCACCCTGAAATATAAGCAAGCCAACACAACATTATCATTATTAAAACTACCCTGGGCATACACAAATTCATTATACAATCCGAACACCTACTTGTTCCAAATCAGATGCCTCAAAGATTGGTAGTCCCATTTGCTCAACAGCTACCAAAAAGTTCCTCACATTTTCAAAACATTGATATATACACAAAGCTGCTCCATCCGAGATAGCAGATGAATCACATGGACCTTCAACCACCTAAAATTCATCAACCAAAGCTTATTATCAACTTTCAAGAACGTACCGTTCAACATCAAATTTTCATGATAATAAGAAAGAAAAAATAGAAATGACCTTAGGCACAAATCCTGGAACAACATTATTAATCACATGGCAAAGAATTAGTCTACTTTTTAAAGCTACCCTTAACTCTTCCTCAGATGGCCACGCAGGCAAATCTCTTGCCTCAACAACTCCAATCATTGCTCTCATCCAAGCAATGGCTTCATACCTTCTTGTTGCTGTAAAGTGTAAACCACACATGACATCATCACTGATCAGTCATTAGTAATAGTAACTTAATTTTCAAAAAAATGTAATACACATACACAGAACTCAGATTTGATGATCCTAAGTTAAATCTACGTTAGAAAAAAAGGTAATTATGATTTATTTGTAACACTTAACATAAAAAGCCGAAATTTAAAACAAATTACATATACCAACTTCCTCGGCTCTTCGGGAATCCAAGTCTAGATGCCAAGGACGATTATCATGCTGCTGAAGTACGTTTTCCATCACAGATGAAACCGAAAACGATAATGCATTATCGGCTACCATCATTGTTCTCAACAGACTTCAATCTTTATAATTCAATCTAGCAACATATGTTATGCTTTTCAATACCAAAACTGAAGTAGAAAGGCTTTTTTGGATCCTATCAGTAGGATTTAACATCAAATACCGAAAGTGTAGGAAAAGTTGAACAGATCATGTCTCTCTCTCTCTCTCTCTCTCTCTCTATATATATATATATATATATATATATATATATATATGATTACATAAAGAGATGGTGGGGCTTTGAAGTTAGACACATCATGTGTACAGTTCTAGCAACATTATATAAACATGGAGAAACACAAACACGAACAAAATGAATCTAAAAAAAAAAATACTCATTTATTAAGTAATGAATTTTACTGATTAAAATTATATTTAACTTACTAATTACTAAAATACCAACACACCTTGCTGTCAATGCTCTTAAAAAACTTTCATATTGGGTTGAATTTGGGTAGTAGGCTAATGTCTTTTATTGGTTTATGTTGTACTTTGATCTCACCCAGATCAGCATAGTTAGGTTTGCCAAAAGGCTGCTGTTATGCTCTTGTTGATTTGTGACCAGGCAGCAAGTTAAAGCAATTAGGGCACTTAGAGACCTTTTTCTTAATGGACTGTTTTTTTTACACGGGATAGATTGTGGGATAGATTGTGACATCAAACGTAAATACTATATTCAGCCTATTGTAAATATATTACATATTTGGAAATCAAGATAAAAGGTTATGACGGTAACCTGAATTATATTAAGTTAAAAAAACCGTCTAATGATTAACATAGCTCATTTTAAAATATAGAGATAGCTGAAGAAAAAAAAAGGATTTTTCATTACATAGATGAATTGAAGCATACTTTTTATGTCAAAGAAGTAATAAATCTTCACCAAATATACAATGTAACATCAGTTAGTAAATGTTTATCATAACCCAATATGTAAGAGCTAGATCGGTACCTCGACTACTAAAAGAAAATGCGCCATTCTGATTCCGTTCCAAAATTATAGATGCACTACAATATAAAAAACACAAATAGAACCTATGTAAAATACAAGCAGCCATAGACACTTATATGTATACACCTAATCGACAAACTGAACAATAATCAAAGTGAAATTTGACAAAGAAATACAATAGGCGTTATAGAAGCTATACATACATGCAGTCAAAGAAGAAAATACCAATGATAGATGCAACGGATGCCATTCAATTCGATAAAGAAAACCCGAATACCTGAAATTGTAGATGATAAAAAGATGAAAGCACATATGAAGTTGACCTTAGTCTTGAGTGCATACACTTCAGAAGTCAACACACTAATCTGTCCAAAAAAATACTAATTGTTTCGCCAAAGATGCTTGTTCTTGTTTGACGGATTCTACTTCCATTATAAGTTTCTCCTTTTCATTTTCATGCCCTAGATGAACCCTCATGTGAAAAGATTGAAAAGAGAACAATAACATAGAACCAAAATTGAACCTACATCATTAGTAACAGCATGTTTCTGCAAAAGGGCTTAATGATCATGGTACCTGAAGAAGACGAATTCAGTAAAGATTGATTTGTGAGAATGTTGGTCATCGTGCTAATTCATGCCATCAGATCTTTTCCACCTTCACAATTGTCGTCCGGTCGTGAACCCTAATTAGAGAATATTGAGTGGTGAAAACTAAAAGCCATTATAGCATGGAAATGAAGCTCTGATTCAAGAAACTAAAGGAAAACCTAAATACTTACCTTTGCATATTTGACGAAATCAAAGGATAGATGACTCATGACTAAACACTTGTTTTTGTGTGAATAAGATGATAGTGGTAGCAGGGTATCAATTTATAAAAGATCGAAGCTCACTGGATATGAAGAAAGAGAGGAGACACCATTGAGAGATATTGAGTCTGGTTTTATTCTTTCGAAATTCCTATTTATAGATCGTATTTAACTCTTATACAAACCCAGAGGGGGAAAACGTGGTGCGAGGAATTGGGGAAAACGTGGAGCGAGAGGAAGACGTAGGGGAGAAGGGGCGGGAAGGGAACAGGTTTTCAATAACTGTCATTAATATCTTAACTGCTCAATTTAAACGATCAGGATTTGCTAATTTCTTGATCGGACGGCTGAATTCAAACGAAAAATGGTTGGATATGGCTGGCGTCAATATTATATATAATAATAATAATAATAATAATAATAATAATAATAATAATAATAATAATGCCGTCGTCGTCTTCTTCAGTCCACGTCACCGTCGTCGTCTTCTTCAGTCCACGTCACCTCTGTTTGATTTGATGATGTTAAAGATTTGTGCTTTGAAAAATATGAAATAACTAAACTTCCTGAACGTCCTCTTTTTTGGTGCTCCACCTGCTGCTGCAACCTCAACATCCGCCTGTAACATAACATCAACAACAAGAAGAAGAACATACTATTATTTTTTTTTAATAAAATGGAATCTATAGAATCTATTGTGGACGAGGTCATCAGTAGACATATCAAGAAGAGCATCTAAATCAACTCCTCTGACACAAGGGAATCACCATTGTCGTCGATTTGGTTATTGAAGAAGAAGATATGATGAAGTATTGGCGACTAGGTTTTCGAGATTATTATTATTATTATTATTATTATTATTATTATTATTATTATTATTATTATTATTATTATTGAGACTTGTTTTAAATAAATATTATTGGGTGATTATTAATTAATAATATAAAATGCCATGTCAGCTTAAGTTGTACACGTCATCAAGTCTAGTCAGATTCCACGTCAGCACAAACTAACCCAGTTAGTGTTCAGTTAAAAAAGGTTTACCAGAGGCCAAATGTTTAAAAGTTAGGATTATTATTGGCAATTTTTAAAGTAGTGATTATTATCGGCCAATGGTTGAAACTTGGGATTATTAAAATCCAATAAAAAAAAAAAAAAAAAGACAACCCTTGTCCCTTGGGTTTGTGTTCATGGTTGTGCCCGTCCCCTCTAATGTAACGGGCCATTTAAGAAATGAAACTGGAATCGAAGGTTAAAAAAAGCGCGACCCAAATTGCAGCACTTTTTTTACTTCAAACCAAAAAAATAGTTTATTAAACAAACAAACAAACGCAGTATTTCTTCTTCAGTTGGGAGGTTTTAGTTTAGGTTTGGATATATATTTGAATTGTAATGGCGAACCTTCCAATTCTGCAATTCGAAGACAAGATATTGGAAACGGTTAATCATAACCCTGTCGTCGTCATAATCGGAGAGACCGGTTCAGGAAAGAGCACTCAACTCTCTCAAATCCTTCACAGAAGCCGCTACACCAACTCCGGCGCCATCGCCGTCACTCAGCCTCGCCGTGTCGCCGCCGTCTCTGTTTCTAGGTATATCCATCATCATATTGCCATTTAATTCAACCTATATCTTTAATTTATTTATCATTATTATTGTTATTATTGAACTGGTGTTGTAGGTTACCTTGTTAGGTTGATAAATATCACTACCGAACCGATACTTGCTAATATAACTTCATTTTTAATGGATTTTATACTGTCAAGATGAGAAAGCTGGTAACGGTGTTGAGATTAAGCCAGTACTTGTTTGGTTCTCCATGATTAAAAAAGATATCACTACACCAGTACCGAAAGTACCATTTCGGTACGATTACGAGTACCCGGGGCTAGATAAAAAGAGGTTTTTCCAAAAAAAAAAATTTAATTGGTGAACGTTAGCAAATTAGGAGCGGTGCGTAGCTGGTGCACTTAACAAAATAGGGCACGTTGCACGTTAGCAATGAAACAAAAAGCTGGTGCACATTAACAAAATAGGGCACGTTGCACGTTAGCAAATTAGGATCGGTGCACGTTAGCAATGAAACAAAAAGCTGGTGCACATTAACAAAATAGGGCACGTTGCACGTTAGCAAATTAGGATCGGTGCACGTTAGCAATGAAACAAAAAGCTGGTGCACATTAACAAAATAGGGCACGGTGCATGTTAGCGTAGTATGCGTGTACACGTTAGCGAAAGGACACAATTGAAGTGTCCCTTCTTTAATATTATATAATATAATGTATTTGGATGTACAGGAGGGTTGCACAGGAGCTTGATGTCAGATTGGGTGAGGAAGTTGGTTATGCTATAAGATTCGAGGATCGGACGTCGGAGAGAACTTGTATTAAGTAACTTAGTTCTTTCACTATGCAATTTATTTTTATGCCTAACAACTTTCGACTTATATAATTATGATTTATGTAATTGCAACACTTTCTAGGTACCTTACTGATGGAGTACTTCTTCGCGAAAGCCTTTCTGATCCTGAGCTTAAACAGTATTCGGTGATCATATTGGACGAAGCTCATGAACGGAGTCTTAACACGTAAGATATTGTGTCATATTTGGTAACCTTGAAGGAGCTATGTTATATAAAGATATTACATTAAGTTTATGAAGCTTTATGTTTTTTGTTACTCAATGTTGTCATACTAGCTAATCAAAAAATAAAGTCCAAGACTTATCTAATCCATGATATTATTTGTTTTTAGGGATATATTGATGGGGTTGATGAAGCGGTTGATTAGACTGCGTGCCTCTAATTTGAAAGTATTGATCACTTCGGCTACTCTTGATGGTGAAAAGGTTTCCACATTTTTCGATGACTGCCCAATTTTAAATGTTCCTGGGAAATTGTTCCCAGTAGAAATATCATATAGTGTAGAGCAGCCCAAAAGTTATATCGAGTCTTCTTTGAGAAAAGCTATTGGTAAGCGATAATATATATATAGATAGATATATTTTATTCATGCATTGATCATTGTGGTTGTTTGATTCGTTTTGTATATGCTTCTACATTTCATATTCGGTATATCTTAGGAATGTTTAGCATTGCTTATTTAGACAGTTGCGTTTTTAAAAGTAAATAAGCACTTTTGAGCGTCTGATGAAGAAATGTGTGAACACTTATTTGCTTATTTGGGGTGAAACATAAATGATCTGTTTTAGTAAGCAGTTTGAGCCTGTTTATTCCAACTGATTGTTCTTGGAGGATTTAAAATTACAGTTTTACCCTTAGAGTGAAATAAATTATAAGCATACGCTGCATGCTCATAACTTGTTTAAATAAGCAATCCCAAATATCCTCTTAATCTGCTGTTGCTATTCAACTTTTTATTTTTATTCTCTCTTATTTTATGCTTAAATACTAATTTGTTACTTCTTGGATTCTTATGTTGTTACAGACATACACATGAATGAACCTGAAGGGGACATTTTGATTTTTATGACTGGACAGGTAATTCATTTATCATGTCTTACGATATCTTCTTTTTGTTGTGATGACTTATATTCTCTGCGGTGTACTTTTGTTATTTCTATTGAAAAGTGATGAAATTTTTCTTAGGATGACATAGAGAAATTGGTATCCAAATTGGAGGAAAAAATTCAAAGTCTTGAGGTAGGATCTTGTATGGATGCATTAGTCCTCCCGCTTCATGGCTCCTTGCCACCTGAAATGCAGGCAAGTTGTTAATGTGTTTTTTTTATTTACTTCAGCTTTTTCTCTGATTTTGATTATTCATTCTTATGTTGGTGTTAGTGTGTTACTTTTTTCCCAATTTTCTTGTGACTTCAGTTTTACAGTTAGTTGTAATCTCTTCTACATGTCTTATACGACCATTCTTGTTATAACTAATGGTGTCTAAGTTCTATATGATTCTGCAGGTGCGAGTATTTAGTCCTCCGCCTCCAAATTGTAGGCGTTTTATTGTGGCTACAAACATTGCTGAAACCTCTTTGACTGTTGATGGTGTTGTGTAAGTGATTTCACACTTGCAATAGAGTTCATTATTGCTTCAATTTGGTAACAAGGTTCTGATTCAAAAATGTTGCTTTATAATTCATAGGTATGTCATTGACTCTGGTTATGTGAAACAACGTCAATATAATCCATCAAGCGGAATGTATTCCCTCGACGTTGTTCAGATTAGCAGGTAATGATTTGTGGTATCTGTTGGAGTTTAGTTTTTATGATCTATCTGAAGTATAGATAATCATCAGTTAAGATCTTAATTTCTGGATAAATTTTAGATAGAAATTAGTTATGTTTATTTTATTTTAGTATTCAGTCATTCTACATGAGCTTAGATTAGGATAGAATACAAATTAAATGGCATTCGGGATTGGTTTTCAATGTCTACAACTCTACATATTCCCATGTTTTGATCATTAATCAATACAACAAAACATGATATTTAAATTTTTCTGTTTTCTTAAGTTTCTACAATATATAAACAACCGCACATACATTTCTTTTTCTTGAGTCATCTCATGACTTTAATCCATTTACTTTCTAAAATTTCCTTTTTAGTTGACAATCCTATTTAGGCAAACGTAAGAAAAACCCTATGGACTTCCGCTTCATACGTAAGCCCCTAGACTCTGTATATGCGTGGTTATATCCCTAAACTTATGATGGTGGTTATGTCCTAAACTTATTATGGTGGTTATGTCCAGGGTCCTATATAGTAAGTTTAGGGACTTGACCATGCTAAAAAGGAATATTTGTCAAAAAAACCAAGGAATTTTTCATTGGTTGATACTGTATAAGTCAAGGGATTTAATCATGTAAGAACAAAGTCCACAGACTTATGTACGCTTTTAGCGGAAGTCTGTAAGGTTCTTGCGACAAATTCTTCATCTTGTTATCACAACACATATCTATTGGAAATAGAATATTATTTAAATTTTGTCTAATTATTTAATTACAGGGTGCAAGCTAACCAACGAGCCGGGCGAGCTGGGAGAACAAGACCTGGGAAGTGCTATCGTTTATATCCATTGGCTGTTTACCATGACAATTTGCTTGAGGCAACTGTGCCTGAAATACAACGCTCTTCTCTAGCTGGAAGTGTTCTGTATCTAAAATCACTTGACCTTCCTGATATTGATATTCTTAAATTTGATTTTCTTGATCCGCCTTCATGTAAGTCCTTTTCTTTGTGTTACTCTCATAATGGATTTAGAGGTGCAAATGAGTTTGGCCGAGCTCAATACAGATCGAAATTGGATTGTTTAACCTACTCGACCTTGTTTTCATTCTTACATGCAAACCTTGAGCTTGGAACTTAATTGGTCATCTGTTCTCATGCTTTTAATAGGGATTGGCCCTCTTACACACTAAATACGTCAGGTTTTTCCACCAGCTAATACAATGGCCCTTCATAATTTTTAATGCAGTTGAGTCTTTACAAGATGCTCTTAAACAATTGTTTCTGATTGACGCTATAGATGAAAATGGCACAATCACGAGTATAGGAAAAACTATGGCAGGTATTGCATTTTTTCTTAATGGAAGGCTCATTGCATCATCGTTTCAAATTTAAGGGATAAAGTATGTCAACATATTTTTTTAAGTTGAGGCATCTATATATTCAAACGGGATTTTTGGGCCTCCCAGTTATGTATCTGGTTTAGTTTATACCAATTCTAACAGATTTTTGGGCCTCCCAGTTATGTATCTGGTTTAATTAGGTAGCATGTCGAAATTTGTCTGAATTGTATTTTTATTGCATAAAACCTCTTCAATTATTTCATGAAAAAATGTATTGCTTTTAAAGCGATTTTTATGATCATATTTGACACATTAATTACAGATAAAAAAAATAAAGTTTGGACAAAAGGTGTTTTGTCCAACCCTATCTGTTCAAATGTTATATTTTATACCAAACCCAATTCATTTTGTCATTCTAGAAAACAGCCACGTCTGAAAGTTAAAATTGAGCAAAAGTGGATTATTTAGACATATCACACAATAAGTTGCCTTCGGCCTTAGCTACTGACTTGTTTAATGTTCTTGTGATAGAGCTTCCTTTGGAACCCTCGCTAGCAAGGACCTTAATCGAGGCAAATGAGCATGATTGTTTGGCCCAAGCTTTGACTGTAGCTGCCATGCTATCAGTTGAAGGTACATTGCTTCCTGGACGAAGGTATACTTTCAAGCATGCAACTTAGATGCATTATTATGGATGTTATAAAATTTCTTACTATTATAAAAATAAAAAATTCTTACTGTTATGATTATGATAGAATTGAATCAATGTGAGGCTTGAACAACCCAGGCACATCACGACCAACTAGCCATGCACACCCATGATTTGCAGTTAACCCATGTCCTTTTCCTTTATGCATTTTAGTAATTTTATGTACATAATGAAGTTAGTTATTTCCAGTTATGTTTTTCAATTCCCTAAGTGTAGCAGTACTTCTCTTTTATGTACTTTCGGTTGTCATTAAAAGAATGTGTCTGAAGATGATTGGCATATATGCATATTCATCATAGTAATCGTAGAGTCTCACATGAATAAACAGAAAGTGATCTCCCAGACACTTTAGTAGTGTTTGCAGAATTAGTAATTTTATTGAAGTTGTGTTTTGAGACATATATAGGGATGAAATATGCAATAGTTTAGCTTCTTAGATTAAGAGAGCTAAAGCTTCGCTTGTTTCGAAGAGCTTGCTCATGACTCCTTTTGCAGACTTCAGCTCAAGCTCGGCTTCTTGTTAGACTAACATTATCTGTATCATATAAGTTTATTACATGTAATTTATATAGCTCAGTTATAAACTTATATTTACAGGTATTACCGTATTATAATAATAAACTATATGCAATTATATCTTATAATTATATATAAGGTTGTTTAGGCTCGCAAGTCTAATCCAGCTTAACGTCTATAGCTTAGGCTCAAACTCATTAATTAAACGAGCCTCAAGTTAATCTCAGGCTCAACATGCAGCTTGTTTAGCTCAAGCTCAATTTTAGCACTTAATGAACACACCCCGAGTAGCTTAGCTTGCTTATGCTTTTAGATATGTAGCATCATTAAGGTGTTCAGCGTGTTAAACTTTCTGTTTTGAGATGTAAGTTTTTCCGTTGTTCCGTAGCTATATGGTATCCTTAATTCATTACTGGCCTTCAATTCCAAGAAAGAAACATTTTGTGAATTGATAATCTCTTCTTTTTTGATATGCAGTAAAAGCACAGACAAGAAGAGGAAGCATCCTCCTTCCGAGCTTCCCGATGGTTCAGGATGGGGTGATCACATTCAGTTACTACAGATTTATGAGCTCTGGGACCAAACTGACTATAGTATCGATTGGTGCAAAGACAACAACTTACAGGTAGCCTTTTTTGTTAAGTATAATTATTTTGCTAAGTAAGAATGGCCTCACACAGTTTTGTATGTATACAGTGTTATTTCTCATTTCTAGGTTAAAATGGTCAAAAGTTGGTGCAAGGCACAAAGAGCTAGCATGTCTCAAGGCGTAAAAGGCATATAAAATTAATTCTATGACACAACTGACAACTATGATAAAAATAGTGTGCAGTTAGAAAATTAATGCTATTCTCATATATAGTCTATTATTTATAATTTAAGCATAAGCATAAAAAAAGTTAAAGGGTAAATATATAAGTGTGTTATTCTATAACTTAATTTGTAATAGATATGAACCTACTATCATTTTATTAAATCAAAGTCCAATCAATAAGACAATTTGATTTTTTCATCCAACATTGCTCCATGTAAAGAAAAGTTGGCAAAGGTGTCACTGATGACTATAAAGGGGAGGTGGTGCAGGCCAGAAGTAGGAACGTAAAGCCTGTGGCAGGAAACCAGGACTGGTCTAGCTTAAGTTTGTACTGATTTTTGCCGGTTCAGGCCTGTTCGGTCTGATTCATGACTGTTTCAGTGCCTGAACCAAGCAATTGCCTTGTTTGCGCCTGGACGGAAGTGTGTGCTTCTGTCGTGCCTGTAAGAAGGGCAGTGCCTTGCTTCTGTATGAGGCCCCTGGGCCTCGCCTTGCCTGAGCATTTTGGCACATGCCTGGAGTGCTTATGACTACCGAGATATGCTTCATATTCTACTATAAATACGTCTATTTCCCATATTAGGTGTATACACACTTTTTCTGAACACTCAGAATCACTATTGATCTATGTAATAATAAATAGGGCTCTTTTAACATCTCCAGAATCAATAAAGGGATCAATTCAAATGTGTCTTGTCAAAAGTTTGGACTTACGATATGCTTTGTTGACATGTTATATTTAGGTACGAGGGATGCTATTTGCCAAAGATGTACGTAAACAGTTGTCTCAGATAATGCAGAAGATTGCAAAAGGTTAGCCATAAGTGACTTTAAGGTTACAGATAATCTATTTACTCAAAGTCTACTCAAGTTTTCAGATTATACGGTGTCAAATTGCAGCGTATGTTTGCCTACCGGTCGAATATCTGAAATATTCCAACATCTTGGATCAAAAGTTAATAGTCTATGGGCAAAGGGGTAGTTTGTGATTGAAATTCTTCCAACAAGGGGACAATCTAATTTTTCTTTGGTATCAAGCAATGGTGTTCTGCAGCACTCTGTCCCAATTTTATTGTTCACATTACTGTTTTGTGTTCGTCCCAATATAATTGTCAACTTTTAATAAAAAAAACTTGTTTTACTTTTACTAGTTTTCCTCTTTTACCTTGCAAGTCAATGGTGCCTTAAATGCAAGCGTAAAGATGAAATTTTGTTAACTAAAAGTTGTATTAGCTGTACATAATTCAAAATGTGTCTTTTTTTGGTTGGCCATAAAATTGGGACAGGGAGAGTATATATAACTATTTTTAGTGAAACTGTCAAACACAACAATATATTTATAGCAAATTTCATATGCTCCCGTCTATGTTTTTATAATATCGTAGTTTCCCCTCTAAAAGGTTGAACTAATCATAATATCACATTTCTTCATTTCATTGTAAATAAAATAAATCAAACACATATGACATTTTGTTTCTGTGAATAAAGGAAGTAGACATCATGCGCTGTATTCATTTACTTTTTCACGGAGGTCCGATATAATATTTCTTTCTGTTTTGTAAGGATAAAATATGATACTGAAAATTTAAAAATATGTTTGAGAAAATTGTATATTTTAGAAGGATCTGTACGGAGTTAAGCCTTGTTTTTATATCAGGGAACTTGGATGTAAAAAGAAAGGAAAGACGGAGAGATAGACAGCCTGATTATAGGAATTTAAGGAAGTCTCTATGTGTTGGCTATGCAAACCAACTGGCTGAAAGGATGATTCGTCATAATGGTTATAAAACTCTTGGCTTCAAGTCTCAGCTTGTCCAGGTAATAAATGATATATATCTACAAATGGGCAAACTGCGCGAGTGGAAATGATTTTATATTTTTTTTTTTATTTTAGCAACCAACTTCAGTTTAGGTGCAAAACAGAAACGAACTTACTAATTCTAGCAATCAAGATATATTTTATTTCCATTTGTTTTCTACACATATTCTAAAGTTGGTTGCTAAAGCTGGGTAAAACTATGAAGTTTGTTTCTATTTCGTGCGGTTTGCGTTTTTACAAATAGTCCTTCCAAAGTACCCCTTCCAAGTTCCATACCATGAAAATTGCAACTTTTGACTTCGGCATATATTTTGAGAAAAATGTTCAACTATTTTTTGAATATCATTAATAAGTACAAAAAGGGATCTTTACCCAAGTCATTGTCATTCTATACGTAGTGATGATGGTAAATTGGTAACTATAAGCTAATTTTTTTTATTAAATTTTTGCTTTTTAGGTGCACCCGTCTTCTGTATTGCGG
The DNA here is from genome assembly GCA_030844895.1 of Ambrosia x helenae. Classification (NCBI taxonomy): domain Eukaryota; kingdom Viridiplantae; phylum Streptophyta; class Magnoliopsida; order Asterales; family Asteraceae; genus Ambrosia; species Ambrosia x helenae. The sequence continues at coordinate 81,819,777 of CM061223.1, forward strand.
GAAGATGAGGAAGGGATGCTTCCAAATTATGTTGTATATCATGAACTTATTTCTACTTCACGCCCATTTATGCGTAATGTTTGTGAAGTAGAGATGCGATGGGTTACCCCAATATTGCAGAAGCTTGAGAAACTAAATGTCAACAAACTCAGGTACATAAATATTCCAGACAATCTCTTGTTTAAACTGTGTCTTAGTAATTTATAACTCTCTATTGCAAGCGGACATTAATTTTGGTACAAATCAAAATAGTAATGTGGACAATAGTTTGGGGACCACATAATACAAATCAAAATATACATAATACATGTATATACATATCCATAGTCGCGAAATTGACATAAAAAATTAGACCGTTACTATTTTCCTATTTTACCCTTGATTTACCCTTACCATTAAATATACACATTAAGGTCAAAATTGGCATCTGTTGATTTTACTTTGCGTTAATAGTTGTTTTTAATTTGGACCATTTTTAGACGATAAAGTGTATATATACATATACATGCATATATGCACAAACACTCACCTGTGTAGGTACATGATCAGTAGTCACTGCACAAACCTCAAACAGTTACTTGAAAATGTGTTAATTTGGGATGGCTGTTTTATCTCAAACAAGTCAATTGAGAAAATGAGCTTAACGGGGAACATGCCAAACGGGTTGAAATTTGGGCAAAGTTTGTTTCTTATTACCCAGTACAACCCTATAATTAATACATTGATGTAAACTGTGACCCATGCATCCCAAATCCAAACCTGTTATCCAACCTTCCTGACCCGCTCATTTGCCTGCATATCTGTGTTTAATAATTTTGTTACTATTTTGGAAAGCAGTGGTGGATCCAACCAGCCCATGGAGGAGAACACACAAGAAAACTCAAATATTCCGAAGAAAGAGGTAAATAATGTGGGGCCCATTGATGACTCCAGCAGTAGAGTACAAGCAGCCCGGGAGCGATTTCTTGCCCGTAAAGCGAATAAATAGAAATTTCGGTACCCTCATTTTTGGCAGCTGTCCAATTCAACACTCACAATGCAGAGCAAGAAACATGCCATTTGTAATAGAGAATGGTTACCTGTGTTTAACCAAGTTTTTAATACTGACATGTAAATTTCTTCTTAAATAGGACTGTTTTGGTAGTTATACACTTGTACTAATTATAATGTCCCAACACCATAGTTGCAGTTTTTTTAAGGTGGTAATTTGATCATCAAACGACTCTTTTTGGCTTATTTTTTTTATAAGGGGGTTTTATCATTACTAAAGCAAGAAATTGAATAAAATGCTAAAATCATCCATCAGGTTTGAGAAACTCTATCAAAATTTAACGTTAACTAAGATTGGGGTCAACTCCAAAATTAAACCCCGAGTTAATGTAAATTTAGACGAGTTAGCGAATTGGATGGAACTGCAAATGTGCCCAAAAATCTGGCATTTACTCCTAGAAATTAAAAGAAGGTTATAGTTATCAAGTTTCATTTTTATTATGAAATCTAATTGTAGATTCAGTTTCTTAAAATTTGCTTTCCTTTTATTAATTCTAATTCTTTTAACAATGTTTTGTGAACCAAACACCTTTTAGGATCTCAATTTGACTATGTATTCCCAAAAAATGTAGACTTTAGAAGAATCTTATATAAGTTTTACACATGGAAACAGGGCCGTCTCAAAAATGTAAAAAAAAATAAAATTGGCCCTAAGCGACATAAAAAACACGGGCCCTACCCCATATAAACTCATCAATCACACAAATAAAAAGAAAAGGTTCATAATACGACGATAATTGTTATAGTGTAGTGAAATGATAGAACCTACTTACTTAAGCGAACAATGTGATTGTCCTAGCGTTTTTTGGAAGCAAATGTCTCGACCTAACTCTTTATAGCCCATAAGTTTGAATATTTCACTTTCAATTAGCTATCATCGCCAATAAGTAGAATTAAAGGGAATAAAAAATATATGAGTTGTGTCAGTTTAACTTTACCCTAAATACACAACGAAAAAATAAATAAATAAAACTTTAATTAAATAGTCTCACCCCTTCCTCCTCCTACCAACATAAAAAACCACCATATTTACACTATATCCTATTCCCATTCAAAAATGTTTAATCCAACAAAAATCAAAACAAAAAATGGAACAAAATGCACCTGTCGTGAGACAATGACAAATACAAAAAAAAAAAAAAAAATTATGGGTGGCACAAATTGGTTGTATTAAAAGAAAAAAATGTCAAAACAAATTAGGTTAAAATGGGTTAGGTAAAACAAATTAATACTTATCATATTGATGATATAAATCAAGTTATAAAATAAATCATTCATGATCGGATGATATAATCAATCATATTCAAGACATGACGAATAGTGGCAAAACCATAAATTCTCAACTTTGTGTGGTGGGGGGATAAAAGTTTACATTTTGATTCATAAGTGTATATTGGTTACCTTTTCTTAGAAATGCATAGGTTAAGTATAAGAATAATTACGACTATTGACTGTTTTTTTTAAATTACTTTAGTTGATGTTAGTTTATGTAATAATCAATATTTGTAATGTATCTAGAATATATATCCAAAATACCAAAACTTATAAAAAAATGACAGATCATATATTATTAGTTAATTCATTAAAAAGGAGTAAGAAAATAGAAAACTAAATAGGACAAATGTTTTGCAAAAAAATATTGTTGTGGGGCTGTCCAATGTCCATCATGCCTTTGCAAACTTCTAGGTAGTACCGTTTCAAATTAGAAAAAAAATCAAATAAATACTTTCATTTAACTTTATCTTCTACATCTTATCATATGTCTCTGCAAAACCTTTGTTCACCGGAAACAAAATGGGAAAAACATATATGCATACGCGCTTGCAGGCTGGAATATCGACGGGCCCTAAAATGTTTCTGGCCCTCAGCAGTCGCCCACCTTGCCCATGCCCCGAGCCGGCCCTACATGGAAATCACTAGAATAAACAGGTAGACCTTGAATATTATCATAATAGACATGCATATTAGGCGTTAAAATATAGATACACAAAAAAGCAATTGAAACGCTACCAAACATGATCCATCGGATATCAGCCAAGACGGCTAAAATTTAGCTGACGTAAAAACCTTAAAAAACACAATGTGGTCCAAAAAAAGACAAATAAAAAAGACACGTGTAAAGCGCGAACCAAATTCAGTCGGCGGTTGAAAAACACAAGCTAAATCAGTCGACTGATGAAAAAAACGGGGGCTAAACTTATCTAGGCAACTAAAACGGAGGACTAAATCCTAATCATCGGATAATTTAGCCCACATTTCACACGTGTTTCAGTAACCCAAGATTTTTGACAGGATAAGCTCTAGCCATATTAACCGACAGATCATGTTTATCGTCTACTAATTTACTGTTTTTACGACCATAAAAACTATCTATTTTTATATTGAATTTTACGTAAGACAAAATACAAACATGTTAAAAATATAAAATCTATATAGAAACAATCACAAGAACAATAATGGACATATGAACACAGGAGAAATAGCGACAGAAAACAGGTGACAAAATCTTATTTATCCAACCCCAAAAGTACCCAACCAAAACCCTAGATCGGCTACAAACGTAGTGATCAAAATACAAAGTACAGAGATAGTGATCTACTGATTATCTAGATCAGTTGATCACTATTATAAGGAAATACAAGACAAGATCCTTACAGAGAATACAGAAAACCCTAAAAGGATACAGAGAAGACAAGAGAAATAATACGAATACAAATGAGCTGGTAAACTCTCGAAACAAGAGAGAGAAGCTCTTATATAGAGAGATACAGAACAAACACAAAACCATCCAATGTCAACCGTTAGATTAGAGAGCACACGGATCACCACATATCAACGATCAGGATGTAAAGACGAATACAGTTGGGCCCAACATTCCTCAAGTCTCAATAAGCCCATCAATAACTCAAATATCTTGAACGGGCCAAAGCCCAATACCTGAAACACTTAATAAGCCCATTAGAAATAATATTATGTAACCCACAAGGATTGAATTAGGCATATTATTTTCAACATCCCCCCTTAATTCAATCCTTTCTTAAACACATCCATTAGACCAAGCTTTTCACAAAATGTGTCATGTTTTGACCCATTTAGGCCTTTGGTTAATAAATCAGCAATTTGATCGTCAGAATCAACCTTTACAGTTTGTATGACCCCATTAGTGATTTTTCCCTTATGAAATGCAAATCTATTTCAAAATGTTTGGTCCTTTCATGGAAAACTGGGTTTGCTGCAATTGAGATAGCTGCTTTGCTATCACAATTCAAATTAACAGGTAGTTTACACACAACCTGTAGTTCTTTAAGTATATTTAATATCCAGATTATCTCACATGTTGCTGAGCACATTGCTCTATACTCGGCCTTGGCTATAGAACGAGCAACAGTGCTCTGTTTCTTGCTTTTCCAAGAAACAAGTGAATTACCCAGAAATATGCAAAAGCCTGTGACTAATTTTCTGGTCACAAGGCATTTAGCCCAGTCTGAGTCAACAAAGGCTGTTAACTCAAACTTATCAGACTTTCTAAACATTAAACCTTTCCCATGAGACAATTTAAGATACCTTAATAGCCTGAGAGCAGTTTGTAGGTGACCATGTGTAGGTTTATGCATGAATTAACTCAAGAACTGAACAGCATAACTAATATCAGGTCTAGTCATAGACAAGTATATTAATTTACCAATCAGTTTTTGAAATCCAGTAACATTCTCAAGTAATTTTTCACTTTTGCTATTTTTACTGGAAACAATATGACTTAATTCAATAGGTGTAGTGACTGGTTTACATCCTAAATAACCAAACTCACTCAACAATTCCAGACAGTACTTCCTCTGAGATAAACATATCCCAGATTCAGTACACAAGACTTCAATTCCAAGAAAATATCTAAGTTTCCCTAAATCTTTTATTTGAAAGTTAGAACTTAGAAACTTCTTTATTCTATTTATTTCATCAATGTTATTTCCAGTTATAACAATATCATCTACATATACAAGAAGTATAATGAACATGTCATTCCTGGATTTTATAAATAATGAATGATCACAAACACTTTGAATGAACCCAAAATTTAACAAAACATTTGTAAGTTTTTCATTCCATTTTCTGGGTGCTTGTTTTAACCCATATAAAGACTTTACAAGTTTGCAAACTTTGTTATCACTCTTAGAACTATAACCTTCAGGTGGTAACATATATACATCTTCAGTTATTGACCCATATAAAAAAGCATTATTGATATCTAACTGAAATAAAGACCAGTTATTCTGAACATCAAGACTAAGAACACATCTTACAGTGACCATTTTGACCACATGTGAAAAAAGTTTCACCAAAATCTAATCCCTCTCTTTGATTATATCCTTTAGCTACAAGTCTTGCTTTATATCTCTCAATTTCACCATTTGCTTTATACTTTATCTTATAAACCCATTTGCAACCTATAGGCTTTCTACCTTTAGGTAACTCAGTGAGTTCCCAGGTATTATTCCTATATAAAGCCTCCATCTCTTGATTCATTGCTTCAATCCACTTGGGATCTTTTGAAGCATCTGAATAAGAGACAGGCTCAATGGATTTATTAAGACTAGTAACAAAGCAATAATTCTCAGAAGATAAACAAGAATAATTAACAACTCTCTCAACTTCATACTTGACCTTTCCTTCAACAATATAGTCCTCAAATTTCCTAGGGACATTAGACACCCTAGTAGACCTTCTTTAAGTAGTTCCCTCAGGTGGGTTAGTCTCATCATTTGGAGGGTCAGCATCATTGCCTGCCCTACCAGGAGTCCTGCAACCTGGACTGCCAGGCTGCTGACCAGTCTGCTGACCATGGTCTACCCCCCCTGCAGTCCTGGGAGGATTTCCTGGTTGCAGACTAGTTGACCCATCCTGAGAACCATTGATTCCCCCTTCATCATCGGGCAACTGTTTATCAATCACATATTGTCCCTCAGATGTCTCAAACAAATCAAAAAAGTTTAAATGTGTAACAGTTTTATCAATATTATCAGTATCAAAAAGATTTTCATTATTTTGTTTAAAAGGAAAGACTTCTTCATAAAACCTAACATCCCTAGAATACTCAACCTTTTTTGACTCAGGACACCATAACTTGTAACCTTTTTTAAAATTAGAGTATCTAATAAGGACACACTTTTCATCCCTAGAAGACAACTTATCACTATTGTTCAAAACAGTGTTAAAGCAGAGACATCCAAAGTTCTTAATGTGATTAATTTTGGGGGGGAACCCAAAGACAACTTCATATGGACTCTTACCTAAAAGAACAGATGAGGGCATCCTGTTAATCAAATATGTAGCAGTTAGAACACATTCATCCCAAAACCTAAGTGGTAATCCACTCTGAAACAACAAAGCTCTAGCAGTGTTAAGGAGGTGCCTATGCTTTCTCTCAGCAACACCATTTTGCTGAGGTGTATAGGCACAAGATGTTTGATGGATTATGCCATTTGTTTTACAAAATAAATCCATTTGTTTGTTAACAAACTCAGTTCCATTATCACTCCTAAAAACTTTAACCTTAGATTTAAACTGAGTTTTTATTAACTCATAAAAAACAACTAGATTTTCAAAAAACTTCAGTTTTAGATTTCAACATGTAACACCAAACAGACCTAGAATAGTCATCAACAACAGTTAAGAAATACTTGAAACCTTCTCTACTAGCGATCCTATAAGGCCCCCAAACATCCAGATGAACAATATCACCTATCTGTTTGGTTTTGTGATCACTGATAGGAAAGGGAACTCTAACCTGCTTAGCCTTGTGATATACCTCACATGGCTGAAAGTCTCTAACACCTATGTTCAAACCATCTCTTAACACTGCTAGGACTTGGTCTGAGGGATGACCAAGTCTGCTGTGCCACAAATTAGCATCACCAGAACTATTAAGACAACTAGCATTAACACTCACATGCTTTCCTACAAAATACAATCCATCACTTTGCCTACCAGTCACCAGGATTCTCCTGGACTTGGAATCCTGGACAAAACAGTTTTCTTCATCAAATAAGACACACAGTTTGTTGTCCCTGGCAATCTTGTGAACAGACATTAAGTTCACACAGTAGTCAGGGACAAGAAAGACATCATACAGGATGACACCATCAGCAAGTTTAATATCACCTATTTTTGAAACTTTGGCACTAGTTCCATTGGGATGTTTAACTTGGATGTCATATTCAGAAACATCAATGCAGTTAAACATCTTAGTATCACTATTAGTCATGTGTTGATTAGCACCAGAGTCACTAATCCAACCATAACTAATAGCTTCTTTCACAAAATTGGAACAACTAGAAAAGTTTTTAAAATTTTTTCCTAAGTTGGAAATTCTAGACATACATGAGAAACCATTAATGAAAACACTTTTACCTCCAGTATTAGTGTTTTGAGACTCATTTCCTCCTTTGTCACTGATCAGATTCATGAGTTTTGATATCTGTTCAGGTGAAAAAGGCAAAACAGTAGAACTAGATACAGACTGTTTAGAATTATTCACATTAGAAGACATGTTGGCTCTAGCAGGAGTCTGACCAACACTCTTCTTTTTATAACCAGGAGGATAACCAACCAGTTCATAACATCTGTCAACAGTATGACCCAACATATTACAGTGAGTACACTTTAAATTTGGATTTGGACCTCTGTTAACAGTTTTCCTTCTATTATCAAAATTCTGATTAATTTGATTTAGACACAAAAGCAACATTATTACCCTTGACATTACCATTGCCTCTATGTGATTCCTCTCTTGAAATCACAGAGTATGCAATCTTAATGTCAGGTAATGGATCCCTAGTTAGCAGATTAGTCCTCACTGGTTGGTATACCTCATCATGACCCATAAGAAATTGAAACAGTTTTATCAAACTACTAAAGGTATTGAATTCTCTAGCAGATTGGCAATTACATGAAGGTAATTGCACTATTGAGTCAAACTGTTTCCACATAGTATTCAGCTTATGGTAATACTCAGACACAGAGCTCCCATTTTGACTAAGTGAATTGATCTTTTGATACAGATTGTATACAATTGATCCATCCACTTTGTCATAAGTTTCCTTCAAATCCAACCACACCTCAGTGGCTAGTTTGGAGAAAACTTGTCCAAGAAAGAGCTCTTCACTAATAGAATTAAGTAACCAAGATAACACAACAGAATTACATCTATCCCATTGTTTCATAAGAACCTCATCTTCTAATGGTCTAGCAGTGGTACCATCTACAAATCCTAATTTATTTTTAGCTTATAGAGCAAGTGTCATAGAGTTAGACCACACAGAGTATTTTTCAGTTCCTTTAAGTTTTATAGTGATAATAGACAGACTGCTAGTGTCACTTGGATGTAAGTACAAAGGATCACTGATGTCAAGTTTACTAATCAGTGTTCCAACAAAGAGAGCCCCAGAATTGGAATCATCTCGATGTCTCCACCACCAGGATGTGCTGGATTTTCTGTACCACTCATAGTAACACAACAAACAACAAGCAAGAATCACACCAACAAAGAACACAAACAGACAAGAGCAAAGAAACACAATAGAACCCTAGAAGGCGAAGCTGTGTAGGTGTTCAGATCAAGGGTTCATCACTCAAAAGGTGCCCTCGCAGATCCTTACACAGGAGCCTTTTATTTAGCTATATATAGTACTAGTATAAAACAAGAAATCAGACAAGGCAAGTGAGAAACACTTAGACAATCAAACAGATAAGACACCAAATAGTTGGCACAATACCGGTCCACCTAACCCGGTCAACTGCCCTAGACACAACAACAGTAAACAGAAGAATGAAACAATCTCACAGTGAGGGGAACCCAAGTTAGGGTTTCGCCAACCCCACAACCAACACCTTCACTTAGGGTGTTGAGTTATGGGAGCAATTGTAGCAATATACTTCCAATCCAAGAACACCACCAGATCCTTAGCCAACAGATGTTGACCTAACAACCTGTAAAACAATAACAAGAATATATACCAAATAATAGACCAGATCCACTTATCAAGATCAGATCTACTATATTTGATTGAACAAGAACCAGATCTATAACAGAGATCAGATCCTTAGACACAATCAATCAACAGACTCAGCGGAAGACAACGACACCAAGATCAAGAGCCTTGAGGCTCTGATACCATGTTAAAAATATAAAATCTATATAGAAACAATCACAAGAACAATAATGGACATATGAACACAGGAGAAATAGCGACAGAAAACAGGTGACAAAATCTTATTTATCCAACCCCAAAAGTACCCAACCAAAACCCTAGATCAGCTACAAACGTAGTGATCAAAATACAAAGTACAGAGATAGTGATCTACTGATTATCTAGATCAGTTGATCACTATTATAAGGAAATACAAGACAAGATCCTTACAGAGAATACAGAAAACCCTAAAAGGATACAGAGAAGACAAGAGAAATAATACGAATACAAATGAGCTGGTAAACTCTCGAAACAAGAGAGAGAAGCTCTTATATAGAGAGCTACAGAACAAACACAAAACCATCCAATGTCAACCGTTAGATTAGAGAGCACACGGATCACCACATATCAACGATCAAGATGTAAAGACGAATACAGCTGGGCCCAACATTCCTCAAGTCTCAATAAGCCCATCAATAATTCAGATATCTTGAACGGGCCAAAGCCCAATACCTGAAACACTTAATAAGCCCATTAGAAATAATATTATGTAACCAACAAGGATTGAATTAGGCATATTATTTTCAACAAAACATATATATTTTTTTTATAAAATTATAGTAAGTATTATCATAATCAATCATGAATGTGAATGTTACTCCTTATAGTCGACTAGTCGATCTCACAACTCGTAAATTGATTAAGAAATTTCAATCTTTAAGATAAAGACAACCGCAACCTTCCCAAATATATAACCACATTATTTATTATTAAACAACCCCTCCCTCAATAATAATATTATTATTAATAATAACAACAAAACAATGCAGTTTTTTTCTTCTTGTCACCATCTTCATTCTCCAATCCTTCAAATTGTTCATGGTTCAAACAAGATCCAATTTTGACACAAACCCCATAACTCTTTCCCACTAATGTCAGATCACGTTACATCAGAACACCAAATCCCTGTTTTAACCAAACAAAACGACCCACAACACGACCAAGATGAAGATATGAGCAGTGACCTAAATGGGTGCCTTCAAAGTCTGGATTTTTATATGTTATTGTTGGGATTCAACCAATCTTCAGTATTACAATATGGGTTTACATGGGTAACGTTTGTTATGGTTGGAATTGTGGTTCCTGTTGGGGTACTTTTAATGCCCACCAACTGTTTGAAATGTGACCTCTATCAAGTTCAAGGCTTTGAGCTTGTTGTTGTGTCTTCACATGCTTCTTTGGCTGCTTCTGCTCTGCTTTGCCTTTCACATAACCTTAGGAAATATGGGATTAGAAAGTTTTTGTTTGTTGATCAGTATAATGGTTATGTTCAAAGGTTTTCAAGGGAGTATGTGAAAAAGATTTATGTAAGTGTTTAAACTTTAAACCATCATGTATGGCTTTTTTTAGTAGGTATATGTATATTGTTCTAATGAAAAGATTCGGTTAGTAGTTAGGCTATATGGTATGGAATGGAGCCCATTGCGTCACATCACTGCACCACGTAGACAAGGGCTTTATTTAATAACGCCCATGCAATGGAATAATGCCCCTTTAGTTAAAACAAGGAAAAATGAAAAAAAAAAGTAAAAGAAAACAAAAAAATTTGATTGGCTGTGACATATGGGCCCCACAATTCCTAACCGTTATTGCTCGCGAAGAGTGTCGCAAAGGAGGCAATGGTGCCCCCTAATGGCGCCTAGAAAATGGAGGGGGCACAATTGCAGGGGTTTTGTTTGGTACCCTCTTAATGAGGGGTGGCGCCTCATACCGAGTAGCCTTAGGGGCTGTTTGGTACCCTCTTAATGATTCCATTAAGAGACTATATCTGAATCAATCAGCATTAAGTGTGTTTGGTTCACTAACAGTACATCTTTGAATCAGTTAGTAAACATCTTACCCATTAACTTTGAGAATGATGTTGAATGGAAATTTGACCTCTTTATCCATTCACTGGTGTTGTCCAAAGAATTTGATCAAGTTTGAAACACAAGAAGTTTTTTTTGCCAGAAATTTGGTTATTTAATGTAAAATAAAATCACCTGCCTTTCTCTAGCTTTAAACAATTGATTATGATTATGATTTATTCAGATTCTTGGGGTCACTTTAATCACTTTAAAAGGGACATCCCAACATCCCCTCATAAGCTTCAACACAGATTTGTTTCTTTTATAAAAAGGGTCAACAATCAATAAATAAACATGCTTGTAAGTCATCCAATGTTGATACATTTTGTATTTGGTTATTTTAAATCTCAACATGCTTGAGACCTATACTAATCTTTGAAATAATTTGACCAGATGACTGTGTGTTCTTTGTCTGGAATCCATTTTTACTAATTCAACTCAACTTTGCTATGAACATCTAGGGGATGTTTCCTTTTTTTTTTAGTGATTTCATTACTGAACTAATATCTAAACTTCTAATGGCTTTACAGGAATCTAAGCGAGCGCTAGTATTGTGGTTTCTTCCATGTCTTATCTTAAAACTTTCTCGTGAAGTTATCCGCATGATGTACATGAAACACGAGTCATGGTGGCGATCTTGTGGCACTTTTGTAGCTTTGACTTTCTCATGGACGTATGTGACAGTGATCTTTTTATCGTCATGTTTAGTGTTCCATTTGGTCTGCAATCTACAAATTATACACTTTGATGACTATGGCAATCTTCTGGAAAGAGAAACCGATGTTTTAGTATTTATTGAAGAACATGCACGATTACGCCATCATTTGTCAAAGATAAGCCACCGGTTTCGGATTTATCTTCTACTTGTGTTCTTAGTGGTCACATCAAGCCAATTTGCTACCTTATTCCAAATCACAGGGTTTAGGGATAAAGTTACATTCATAAATGGTGGTGATTTTGCGGTAAGTTAAATTTATATTTGCTTTTTTAATATTCGATTTGCATTTTTAGGGGGTGTTTGGGATTGATTATTCAAAAAAGATTATGCGTTTTGGAAAAGCAGGGGTGGAGCTGCTTATAGATTATTGCGTTTTGGTAGCCTAAAAAACTGATTATCTGCGTTTTCAAAACGCAATAATCTAAAAATCAGATTCAAAACGCAATCCCAAACACCCTCTTAGTAACATATTACTTTTCAGAGTCAGCCCACCTTCTGATTATATTTCATATCTTAATTTTGTTTATACTGTACGGTGTGAATTCAGGGATTTCGATTTTTAAGAATATTTTGAAAATATGATATTTCCCTCATAATCACCCCCTGTCAGTAACACATTACATATGTTGTAGCAAAATAGTACTGAATGAACATATTGAATTCAAAAGTCAAAGGCTGCTTTTGTAATTATCCTATATAAAGTTCGGCTTCTGTTTTGGCAGGTGTCCTCAATTGCACAAGTTGTGGGAGTAATTTTTTGCTTAAATGCTGCAGCAAAGATCTCCCATAGGGCACAAGGACTTGCATCATTAGCGAGTAGGTGGCATGCTTTAGCTTCATGTGGCGCCGATGATATGTCTCAAATGAGGTTTTCCAATATAAATGAAAATCTTGAGGCTGCAACTACGTTATCAAGATCGGTTTCTTTAGAAAGTGATATGGAAGCTATGAATTATATCCCACTACCTACGAATGCGCAACTCACATCTTATTTGTCTTCTTACCACAGGCGACAAGCATTCCGTAAGTAAAAAAAAAAATTTATTTTTATTTTTACTGCTAATCTGAAAAGAATTTTGTTTTAGTATATGCTATAAAGTTTCATATTCTTGGATCCGACACTGTTTAGTAGTTCGTATTGTTTGACTGCAAAAGAAGTGTGTCGCGTGCTGTTTGACTTCTGAAGTCAAACAAACGACATTTCGCGAAATCAAATTTAAAATTTATGGGAAACTTTGTTACCAACATACTCCTATTACTAGACCTTAAAGTCCACATTATTTATTAATAGAGGGGATGGATGTGACTAGGGCTGCAAACGAACTGAACTTTCAGCGAACCGTTCGGCGGGAAGTTCGTTCGTGTTCGTTCGTTTAATAAATGAACGAACACGAACAAAAATTTTTGTTCGTTTAGTTAAACGAACGAACATGAACAGAGGTCGCGTTCGTTCGTTTATGTTGGTGAACGTTCGGTAACGTGTTCGTTTATGTTCTATAGTTTAGTAAGGTTTTTAATTTTTATATTTTTTTATATTCTTTTATTTTTATTTATCTTAATGTATGTGAATCCGATGTTATTCAAAAGTTAATATATGTTCGTTTGTGTTTGGTTCCGTTCATGAACACTTCTTTGTGTTCATGAACACTTGTTTGTGTTCATTAATGTCTGTTTATGTTCGTGTGTGTTCATGAACAAAATTAACAAACGAACACGAATAGAAAATCTCGTTCGGTAAGTGTTCATGAACTGTTCGTGAACACATAATTCTCTTAACAAACGAACACGAACAAGGTCTTGTTCGTGTTCGTTCAGTTCGTTTGCAGCCCTAGATGTGACTGTGCATTAGATATTGATATGTTATCTCATTTCGTCATGCGGGTCTCAAGCATTTTTCAACATAAATATTTGATTTTACGATTCTGAGTATGTGCACACGAAAATACAACAGTAATACTAAACTTCTTTGCAGTTATGTATTTGCAGAATAATCCTGGTGGCATTACTTTGTACGGTTGGACAGTAGACCGAAGTCTTATAAACACGATCTTCTTCATTGAGCTGTCACTTGTTCTCTTTGTACTAGGAAGAACAACCGTATTCACCACAACCAATTGATTTTATTCGTTATTTTGTTCCGTTATTTATAGTCAAATTCAAGAACTGGCATTTCTTGAAATTTCCATGCATACCGAGCTTCTGTCTATATTATCAGCCGAATTTTGAGCATGGAAATGCAATTGTGTTCAACACGAGCCTGTCTTTATTCATGTATATGAGGTAACGCAAGTTATCGTTCTTTTTTTTTCTTTAATGTTATAGTTGGCATCATGTTGTTTGAGATTTGAAGTGCAAGACCATTAAAATTTGCATCATTTTGGTACTTTTAACTTTTAAGCAAGTTTCTGTTGTAGGTATGATAGTTTCTCAGGTCAGGTGGCATCGAGTCGGGTTTAGGTATCCGGTTTCGGATAAATAAACACCCCTACATATATCTTTAATGATTATAAACCTTATTCAAGTCTCAATATTTTCTTGTGATGAAATATAACATGTTTATCTTTGAATGAGTAGAATAAACTATATTCTATCAACATAATCAAAAGGCAACTGTTAATATGAAAGTATTAGGGGTTTTTAATAACAACCACATCTACAATTCAACAACCAAGCCCAGTAAATCCCACAAAATAGCAAAGCTATTGGTAGGGTCTGGCCGTCTTGGAAAGGTGGGATGTAGGCAAACCTTACCTCTACCACTAGTGGTAGAGAGGCTGCTTCCAGATAGACCCTCGGCTCAAAAACACACAATCAATCCCCAAAAAACGGTATACACACACTCACTCTCACACACCCATAACAATATAGACGGTGAAAAATTGTGTATGGCAAGAATAGACAAGTATACCATCACAAAAAACCTATAATAAACAATCGTACAAAAGTAACCACATCTACAGTAAAAACAAGTAAATATATAAATAAATAAATAAAAGCTTGAGATTTACAATTACATGGTACCTAAACAATTCAAACAAGCAACACCATCTTTACATTCAGATTTAAGATTTTGAAACTTTTTATTTTCTTGATGCAGAATTTAAGCCTTATTACCAGAATGTGTGATCAAGAAAATGATTGTTGATGTCATTATTCCCAATAACCCACCTGCAATTACCTGCAAATTAAGTAATCACCCTCACATTATTATTATTGAATAAACCTTTGTAATGTCAACTAGGGATGAGCTCGGGATCGGTATTCGGGACAAGATGTTCATCCCTAATGTCAACAACTTTCCTTAACCTATGAACATTGCTATTTGCAAATTTCGCTCGTTCCCTTTTTAGCTCGTTTAAAATAGACCAAATCTTTTGAGTAAGGCTGTATGTAGTAAGGGTAACTTTAGGTGACTTTCATTGTGTTTATAACCCGTTCCCTTTTTAGCTAATTTTTCAATTTGAACCATTTGACGGGTTTAACATAAAACACAAATCAAATCAACCAATTTATGAAAATGGACCTGAGGAGGGGTGTGTCCAAGAAGTTCATGTAATGGCATTCTTTCCGCCAAGGGATGTTCCGCAGGAAGTTCATACACGATTTGATTCAGAACCTGAAAATGTCACAAATTTAGGCATTAAATAATGGCATCTATATACCATATACCATAGTTTATGTAACTATTTTAACACCCTAATGACTTTATGTAATGTCTACTAAATTCGGTAAAATTTTGTACAACCTCTGCTTGGCGCCCAGCTTGCAATCTTACACCAGTCGCATCATACATCACCTGCCATGAATTTCATCTTTAGAGCCACAAAATACAAATTAAATTTACGATATAAGGGCTCGGGCAAGTAATCAATTTTTTTTTTTAATTAAGGTGACACAAATATCATATAAAACGTTAGAGGCCACCTAGGTATCGACTTGGATTGTTTATGAGCGCGGAAACATAACAGAATAGTGGAGAGAAAAGAACATACAACACAAGCTAAAATGAGCGCAATAGCAAAGGTTGAAGCAGCAACACCATCTTGTAAACCAACAGCAACAGCAAGAGCGGTTACTGTTGCAGAATGGGACGAAGGCATGCCACCAGAGCCTAAAAGGCGCTTAGGATCCCAACGGTGTTCCTTGTACCTGCATATCTAGCAAATGATAATAAGACTCTTAGGATGGATGTATCGCTACAACAAACCATCAATCAATGATTTTCAAATAGCTGTGAAAAGCGGAGGCATTAAATATGTGTAACAAACAGTTTAGACTAACAACGAGTGAATAGATGAAGGGCCTTCGGGTGGCCAAGTTCGACATATTGGCCGATGCTTGAACGTGAACCAAAGATGGCGGCAACTAAAGATGTAAGACGGTCATGCTATTTTTGACGGTAAAAGTACTTAGTTTTGTTGGAAAAATCAAAGCAAATCTGATCTTTATTTTCTCTCGGGCTAGAACTTTCTTCAATTCTCTCCTTTAGAAAGCTGCGAAAGGCCCGGCCCTGAACATCCCTTTTTATCGAATGAAAGACCCTCGCCCCGCTTCCTATCGATATGGCGGATGCGAGGCGAAATCAAAGTCATCAAATGCTCTTGACTAGCTAGCAGGTTGGTAGGAAATTGGAACAGTCTCCGATTTCCAAGCCGAAGCCGAGGCAAGAGCTATACCTTCTGAAACCAGAGCAATAACTGCTATAAAGGAAGCAGATGCGCAGTAATGAATTAAGCGGCAGCGAGGGTTCCATAGTGATTTCGTCTTTGGAACTTAGATTCCTAGGGACAAAGAAAGTGACTTCGGACTTTTGAATTCTCAGAACCTCCTTCGAATGAAAGAACTTGAGAGGGTCTCGCAGGCATCTCTCTTCGAGCGGCAGTGCAAGCTCGGATGGTGTTAACGCTGACAGAAAGTCCTGGATTAGTTTGTACCGATGTAGGTCCCTGAGTGGTGACTTGTCCCCCTTGATGTCGTGGCATTGGATTAGTATAGATCCCCAGTAGCTTCAGTGACATTGGCGGCTCCACCTAAACGTGTTCCGTTATTTGAGATTGCGGATCTCTTACAAGATGATGTCATAGATCTGCTATCTGAGATAGCGGATCATGATAAGTCATCACGCGGGGCTGCTAAATAGGTGAGATGTGGGACCCTACCTGATTCGACCCGACTCGAAAATTTTTGCAAAGCTAAGTTGTTTTGTGAGCTTTTTAAACCTTTTGCCACATAATATTAAAATAATATTATTGAGTGAAACATGAATACATGAATGTTTGCAATATTGGCTGTGCTGTTTCGCAATAGTTATCACGTAAAGATGACGTCATAAGCGTATAATAATAATAAAGATGATGAAAGGTGTAAATAATGAAGGATAGGTACGAACGTACCAGGTGATGAAGACCTTGAATGATTGAGCAAGAGCAAAGGCAACGAATGCAGAGAAGAGAGCATAGTTAATATACACACCTTCTCCAGAAGAAGATGATGACGATTCTAGTGACGTCAACAGCCTTAAAGTTGATGATGATGAAGAAGTCACCATGTCACATAACCATCTCATCTTCTTCTTCTTTCTTCTTCTTTGTTGTGTGTGTGATTAAAATATAAAATCCTAAAGGAAAAAATTAAGTGGAAACGTAGGGGTTTTTGTTTTGGATATTGATAGATTGAATGAATTAATATTCAATCAAAGATATATATATGCTGCTGCTACCGTCTGCTTCTGTCCCCCCGAATATGCTTTTACTATGTCTCGTAGATACTAGATACCATAATATCAATAATAATTCACTAACGATAAAAACTTTTAAATATATATCAACTGTTTTTTAATACTTTTCTACTTCAATTCTCACATGCAAAGCCACCTATTTAGACTTTTAAAACAGTCTTACTGAAAAAACACCAATCTAACAATCTAAATATGATAGTGTGAGCATGTAAGTATGAGAAAGGACGTGATTCTCATTCATATGTAACAGAATGAATACAGGACACTTATCTAGACTATTACAGAGTTTCGACTATAATTTATCTTTCACAGCTATATAGTATGAATTCTCTCTCGCCGATCTTCTCCCTTCTTCTAATGACGAAGGGGGGTATTTATAGACCCCTGACCCCTGAGGTGGTCTGTGATTGGCTGTAAGGAGAATGACAGCTGTCTCGTACGATTACAGCCGTTGTCATTCTTCGCGTTGTCGCTCTGTGGTTGGTCCACGTGTCCTGCTGTTGTCCTTTCTGTCCTTTTCTGTACCTCGTACCTGCAGGAGATCATGGAGCAGGGAATAAACGTCTCTGATTGGCTGCACGTCCCTGCTCTTGTCGGGTGACACCTGTCCTATATTTAGATAGCGTGCGCCGTCTTCTAGAACTCCACGTCACGTTGCTGTGTTGACGTGTATATGAGTGTAAGCTTGTGCGCACGCGCGGGTACATATCTCATCAAGTCCCCCTAGTCTAGTGTGTTGTATGCGTAGCATGCGAGACGCTGGACTTAGTAAGGTAGAAGTGTCAACGCGGGTGATTTTTGTGCTTTTTTCTGACTTCTGGTATTCGTGCGCGATGTCAGGCAAGTGGTGAAGTTGCGGACGTCTGTAATTAATGCACACATCAATATTGTCAGGCCGCGCGTATGAAACGACAGGTTGGTAGCCGGAACATCTCTGACAGTTGTACAGTGTCAGAGACGTGGTGGGCCCGCTTAGCCGTTTCAAATGTTTTTTCTCTTTCTTCCGGTGACGTGTAATTTTTTGGTTGGTTGGCCTTTTCATATTCAAAAACCGTCGGATCCACGTGTAATACCCCTATTTAACCCCCTTTTTCATCTGTTTTCTCCCATTCTCTTGTCAAGTACTCCCTTTAATTTTCTCTCCATTGTTCATCGGTTTTCCATTTTTTTCACTGTTCTTTAGCATCTGAAGGGTGATTTCACGCTTACAGATGGAACACGTTGTGAATATCCCGAAGAAGAAACGTAGAGGCTCTAGGAGGGGGGATGATGGGTCGAAGAAGGGGCCGCTGCATGCCAATGAGGTCACGGCGGTTTGGGGGAGAGATGAGTTTAGGAAGTTCCGAAGGGAGTATGGGTTCCCCTCCTCGTATGGTGTGGAGATACCTGCTCCTGATAAGACAATCCTTGAACCCCCTGCTGGGAAGGTTGGGTTGTATGATGCGTATTTCCGGGACTGCAACTTTAGGGTCCCTATTACCCAGTTTCTGGGCACCTTTGTGCGGGCGGTGGGTGTTCATATTAACCAGATCCACCCGGGTTTGATGTCTAGGCTCATGTTCTTTGAGTTTTGTTGCCATGCCCACAAGATTGAACCCTTGGTGGACATGTTTTATGTATTCTACAGTTTAAGTTTCGTGGAGAGTTGGCTCTCCTGTAGGCCACGCGCTGGGGTGCCTGCATGTGCTGGGGCAGGTATGAAGAGCTTTCGGGAGTGGAAGCCCAAGTTTTTCTGGATCAACCAAGGGGTTATCCCCATAGATATGGGTCGGTTGGACCTGGCTGAGGGGATAGGGAAGGTTGTGCTGATTGATTACAAGGAGCAGGAGTGGTATAAAACTTTGACCAGTCATCCTGTGGATCTTTGTGAGATCCCGGAGACTGGGTTGGTGATGGCCGGGATGAGCATCAAGTATGATGTGAAGGGCCGTAATCCGCATCTCACTCAGGATGGAAAAGGTTAGTTGGTGCTCTTGTTGTCGTCGCTCTTTGCGCACCATTTATTTATTGTTGCTAATTTGCCCTTTTGTTTGTTTCGCTTTCAGATGTCAAGAACTTGTATGACATGTTGTTGGGCGATGACAACATGGGTTTTGCGTTTAGGGAGTTGGCGGAGGATGAATTGTACATCCTGGAGAGGGCATGGGACACGTTGATTCGCCCTCAGCTGGATGAGGTGATACAGGATTAGGCTCCGCCGCAGCTGTTAATAACTGAAGCAGGTGAGTCCTCGCCACTTTTTGCTAATCCTTCGCCCGTCAACATGTTCATGCGGACGGGCTTTCCTTTAATTGTTATATCCAGTGATGAGTCTTCTGACTCATCGGGATCCTTCTCTCCGCGTCCGTCGTCCGCAGGCACCCATGATCCCCCATCGTCACCTGCGCATGCTGTGAATGATAGCGATGAGGAGACCGAGGATGATGACTTTCTCATCCATCAAATCGCCAAACCGCGGTCAGGGGCAGTTGGAGGTGAAGACTGTTATTTTGTTTTGAACCACGAGGTGGTTAACAGATATTTTGAAAATTACCAACCTTTTGAACGAAGCTACGTTGAACTTTCAGATGCGTTCGTTCAAGGAGAGTCGGTGGTGAAGTTGACTGAGGAGGTGCAGGACGTGATGGTGACGAAGCCTGTTTCAACTGAAGCGGTGGAGACTTGGCCTGTTACTGCTGACATGCCCCGCAAGAAAAAACGGTCCAGGTGTGCTGGATCTAAAGGTAAGGAGATTGCGGAAGAGCTGGCACCCCCAGTTGGGAAGAGGGTAAAATTAGATGACCTTGTGCACTCCGCAGAAGATAGCTTGCTGGGTAAGTGCCTGTATTTCTTTTCCTATCTTTGTGCGTTATGATTGTTGTTATTTATCGCTCGTCATTTCGTTTTTGCAGCGGATTTGTTGAATGTTGGTGTGCCAGAGAATGTATCAATGGCTCCCTTTGCTGAAGGTTTTAACCTTGGTCCTCTGGAGCAGAAATCTCCAAGCCAAGAGATTCAAGAGCCTGTTCGGACTGAGGTTCAGGATGATGTGTTAGTAATATCTTCTCCGGCACGCCAGTCGTCACCCAATCGTCAACCTACGCCCGAGCGTCAGCCGACACCCGCGCGTCTGCCTAACCCTCCACATGATACGTTAGAGACTGGCTCTGGGCGAGTTTCGCCTACTGATGTGAGCGAGGGTTATGGGCGGGATATTGACATGAATGTAGATGATGATGATGATGAGAATGAGAAAAGGGTGACTACCGAGCCGGGGGGTAGTTTTTCGAATGCCCCTCTCCATGGAGGTGGTGAGTCATCCGCTGGCATATTCGTGCTAAACTGGACTTTGACTCCTTCCTCCCGATTCCTGGATGTGGAGGATTGTCGCCAGCTTCTGGCTAATCTTGTCCCCCCCCCCCCCCCGCGGAGCGTGAGCACCAGGCTACTCGTCCCCGAGGTGAGCTATTGGATGATCATATTATAAGTATGGCGAATATGTTGTCCACCTCCGCTGAGATCGTACGCGAGTGGGGGTCTATGGCTCACGACTGTAACAGATTCCACCAGGATTTGAATCGCATGACTGAGGAACGCGACCAGATGCACAAAGTGTTGAAGCGTGCCAAGTGGGATACCATAACCTTCCGCAAGGAGCGGGATAAGCTTCAGGGGCAGTTGTCTGAGAGGGAGCAACAGTGGAAGGTTGCTTGTGCCAAGACAAATGCGAAGATGGAGGCGTCCGTGAAGCGAATCAGTGAGGTTGACGCGCGGAATGAAGAGATTTCTAAAGAGTTGGCTCGTATGGAGACGCTCGCGAAGCAACATTACAACAAGTTGCTTGAGTCGCGTGACTTGTTGAGGGAGAAGGATGAGGAGATTGCTCAGTTGAAGGCGGTGAAGGAGGAGACAGATAAGGAGAATCTAGCGTTGCAGCAGCAGAACGCCGACCTCGAAGGGGCGATGTTGGATACCCGCGATGAAGTGCGCTTGGCGCAGGGGGATCGTGAGTGGTTGCTCACCAGTTGTGTCCCTGAGGTCTGTTTTTATCTCTTACCTTTGTGTCTTCTCTTTTAATGGCCTTTGATATTTGTACTAAATGTTTCTTTTTGATGTTCGCACAGGTGGCTTATTATGTGAAAAATTGTGACCAGACGCGCCAGGCCGTGGCGGCAGTGAACGCTGCCGCGAAGCTTGTGGGGCGTAAAGATGGGTTTCTGGAGGGTTATCAGCATGCTAAGGATGGCAAAGCCCTGGAGCAATTCGCGTTGCATGGGCAGGATCTTGATGCTATGTTTGCGAAGAAGGCTGCCGACTTTGATGGGTTGAAGTATGAACTGGTTGACTTTGTTGTTGGCCACCGAGACCGCCCGTCCTGCTATGAGTTGAGGCAGTCATTTGACAAGCAGGGTCTAGTGCATACGCGGCGCGAGTATGCCCTTAGGAGGGCCAAGGCGGCAGATGCGCCTTTGGGTGAGCAGCGTGAGGCTAGTGAAAAGCTAGACCTGTCTGGCTCTGAAGAAGATAATGAATACAGCGACGCGTCATCCGAGTTTAAAGATTGAAGCTGTTTGTCGCTGTATTTTGCTTTTATCTGTAAACATTTTGAACATGTTTAATGTCTTATGCATGTAATTGAAACCTTTCTTTTGATGAAAACATGTTTGCTTAATATCTGTTGTGCATGTTTATTGTTTCGCGCCAGTTTGAAATATATGGCTTAGCATAGGTTTGTCTTTCATGCACACGACTATATGCTCGATTTTTATGTTTCGCGCGTCGTATCTTAACCATACAATGTTTGGGTTGCGCGTTGTATCTTAACCATACCACGCGCGGTTTAGGAAATTGCAAATTAACAGTGCAATTTGAGTTTAGATATTGTATCTTAACCATACAATGTTTGGGTTGCGCGTTGTATCTTAACCATACAACACGCGGTTTAGGAAATTGCAAATTAACAGTGCAATTTTAGTTTAGACATTGTATCTTAACCATACAATGTTTGGGTTGCGCGTTGTATCTTAACCATACAACGCGCGGTTTAGGAAATTGCAAATTAACAGTGCAATTTTAGTTTAGACATTGTATCTTAACCATACAATGTTTGGGTTGCGCGTTGTATCTTAACCATACCACGCGCGGTTTAGGAAATTGCAAATTAACAGTGCAATTTTTGTTTAGACATTGTATCTTAACCATACAATGTTTAGTTTTTAGATGTTTGCTTTCTAAGTATGCAACGTTCGCTTTATCTGTTATGTGGTGTCTTGAACGAGTGTTTATAGGACAAAGTGTGCAAAGTGAGCAAATTTCCAAATCTCGTTCGATTAAATGGCACAACGGCCTTCATTACAAGTTGGAATTTGACTACATATAGCATTTTCTCAGTTGAGCGGTGTTCCATGTTCGGGGAACGGGCTTGTCGTCTAAGGTTGATAGCTTGTACGCTCCTTTGCCGAGAACTTCTGTGACACAGTATGGTCCCTCCCATGTGGGGGTTAGCTTGCCTTTGGGTATTGCGCCGCTGGCCTCGTTGTTTCTAAAGACGAAGTCCCTCATGCGAAAAGTGTGAGGCTTGACTTTGGCATTGTAATACCTTTCCAGTTGTTGTTTGTAGTTTGCTTCTCTGGCCGCTACCCTGTCACGGAGCTCTTCTGCCAGATCTAAGTTAATGCGCAGCTCTACATCGTTGTTTGTCTGGGTTGCAAAGAGGACTCTTGCGGACGGGCATCCAATCTCTGCGGGTATCATAGCCTCAGAGCCATATGTTAGGCTGAACGGAGTTTCGCCAGTGCTCGTTTTTGTTAACTGCGATTAGCCCATAGCACGCTCGGCAGTTCTTCCGCCCATGCCTTTCCTTTGGTGCCCGGTCTTGATTTGATGCCTTCCACTATACTGCGGTTCGCGCGTTCCACTTGGCCATTGCCTTGCGGGTGCGCGACCGAGGTGAATGTGGGTTGGATGTGCAGGTCCGCGTACCACATTAGCAACCCTTTGTCTGCAAATTGGGTTCCATTGTCTGTAACGATTGTCATGGGTAGCCCAAAACGACAAATGATGAACTCCCAAATGAACTTCTTAACATGATTGGCCGTGATCTCAGCGAGTGGTTTAGCTTCCACCCATTTCGTGAAGTAGTCGATTGCGACTATCAGATATCGTCTCTTCCCCGTCGTCATTGGGAATGGTCCCACGATATCGATAGCTCACTTTTGAAATGGCCACGCTGAGGTTACTGGGATAAGGTCGTTTTTGGGTCGCAAGGTGTTGGGAGCATGGCGCTGGCAAGAATCACACTTGCGGATGATCTTTAACGCATCTAGGTGCATGCCCGGCCAGTAGTATCCTGCATTCATAATTTTGGCGACCACCATTCGTGGCCCTGCATGTATTCCACATATCCCTTCATGTATCTCTCGCACTAGGTAGTCTGCATCGACTGTATCCACACATCTCAGTAGTGGCCCTAGGTATGACTTTCGATAGAGCACCCCGTCTTGCATTTGGTATTGTAGGGCTTTGTGCTGTATCTTTCTTGCCTCGGCGCGTTGCTCGGGCAACGTGCCTGTGGTGAGGTAAGAAACTATCGGGTTCATCCAGCTGTCAACACCCGTTTGGATTACATTGACCTCTTTGGGTGGAACAGACGGTTCGCTCAGGGTTTCAATTCAGACCTCTTTTGCTAAATGGCAAAAGCTTGTTGAAGCCATTTTGCTTAGAGTGCCCACCGGCTTGTTTTGACTGCGTTTGATGTGGTCGATGGTACAGCTAGGAAAGTTGGCCATGAGCTCTTTTGCGCGTTGGAGATACATGATCATTGAGGGTTCTTTTGCTTCATACTTTCCTGTAATATGACCCGCCACCAGCATTGAATCAACATGCGCGAAGATGTGTTTAGCGCCAAGTTTCTGCGCGATGCGTAGTCCAGCAAGGAGGGCCTCGTATTCGGCCTCGTTGTTGGTGGCCTTGAATTCGATTATGATTGCATAAGTGAACTCCGTGCCATCCGGACTAACGAGGCGAATTCCTGAGCCTACGCCATCTTCGTTTGAGGCTCCATCTGTGTAAAGATTCCAGATGGCTTTCTCGTCACATGGTGGTTGTGGGTCTTGTTCTGCTTTACATTCTTTGATTTTTTCTTGAGGTACTTCCGCTATGAAATCGGCTAGTACTTGTCCTTTGATCGCCGGGCGTGTCTTGTAAAAAATGGTGTGTTCGTCCAGTTCGATGGCCCATTTCGCCAGTCTTCCTGAAACTTCTGGCTTGGACAGGACATTGTTCAGCTTGTAGTCGCTCAGCACGTTGATGGGGTGACCCTGGAAGTATCTGCGTAATCTTCGCGAAGCATGAACGAGAGACAACACTAGCTTTTCCATAGTTGTGTACCTGGTTTCTGCATCTGTCAGGACCCTACTGATGTAATAGATGGGCGTCTGTACTAGTTTTCTGTCAACCATCAGTACCGCGCTCACCGCCTGTTCTGTTGCGCAAAGGTACATTATCAATGGTTCCCTTGGGAGCGGGGCAGTGAGTGTTGGTAAGTCCATCAGACATTCTTTCATCTCTTGGAATGCCTTCTCCGCCTCGGCGGTCCACTTGAAATGATTCTTTTTTAGGCAATTCTTCAGTGTTTCGATGAATGGGATTGATTTGCTTGCATGGTGTGACAGGAAACGGTTGATTGCGACCAGACGTCCATTCAGTGTTTGGACCTCCTTTAGCGTGGATGGGGAAGGCATCTGCGCGATGGCTTGTATCTTTTCAGGGTTTGGTCGGAAACCGTCTTTAGTGACCACAACGCCAAGAAACTTTCCTTCTTCCATCCCAAACGCACACTTGCTTGGGTTCAGCTTCATACAAATTTCCTTTAAATGTTTGAAGGTCTCTTCGATATCCTTCAGCATTTGATCCTCTTCCTTACTCTTGATGACCAAGTCGTCCACTTAGACTTCCAGGTTCTTTCCTATCTATTTGGGAAATGCGCGGTCCATTAACCTTTGGTATGTAGCCCCCGCATTTTTAGACCAAACGGCATCTTGGTGTAATAGTAGACTCCCTTGTCAGTACGGAAAGCAGTTTTTTCTTCATCCTCTAGCGCCATCTGGATTTGATGATACCCTTTGTAGGCATCCAGGAAGCATTTGAACCGGAAAGGCGCTAGTGAGTCAATCTTCAAATCGATTTCTGGCAGCGGGTAGCAGTCTTTAGGGCATGCTTTGTTGAGGTCTGTGTAATCTACACACATCCTCCAGCCGCCATTGCTTTTCTTGACCATTACTGGGTTGGCAACCCAGGTTTGGTATCTTGTTTCTCTCAAGATTCCAGCTTTCAACAGTTCTCCTACTTGTTCATTCATCGCTTGCGTTTTTTCAGCACCCATGCTTCGTCGCTTTTGTGCAATGGGTTCGACTGAGCGATATGTGTTTAGCTTGTGTTGGGCGAGTTCGCGTGGGACCCCAACCATGTCTGATGGTTGCCATGCGAATACGTCTATGTTTTTGCGGAGAAGCTGTTTTAAGTGATCTCGGATGTTTTCTGAGATTGTTGGTCCCTGCGTGATGGGTTGATCAGGGAACTTTGGGTTCAGGACCCATTTCTCTGGTTCCGTGCGCGAGCATGGTTTTAACATTTTCGCTAGGTGGGATTCTGTAGTCATGGCACATTCTCTGTTGGCCCATACGATTGCCACACCGTTCGGGGTGGGGAAACCGATTGCACCGTGGACTGTGGAGGTGACCATGTTGTATGAAGCCATGGAGTCCCGCCCTAGGATGATATCATACTTAGATTTTGTTGGGATGACAAGGAATGTGACTTCTTCAGTTCGCGAGCGCCCATGTGCTCCCAGTGTGAGAGGAAAGGATATCTCCCTGAGTGGGGTCACGACTTCATTTGAAAATCCCATAATTGGGGAATTGATGGGGCGCAGTTGTTGCTTATCTTCATCATCCAGCAGGTCGAAACATTGCCCGTACATGATATCTGAGTTGCTGCCAGTGTCCATGAATGCCCTGGTGGTCCGGTAGTGGTCAAAGATGGCTGTGACAATGATTGCCCGCGTGGCGGAAGGTCCGCCTTTGACCACTGGGAAGCACGTTTGTTGCTCTTTCCACTCTGCGGCTGTTTCGGGTTTCCGCTTCTGGAGCCGGCGTCCACCGCCATGGATCATCATGCTCACGTTTTTTATCTTTTTGGTGGTGGTCCCGCCGTTTGCTTATGTTCCACGTTTTGTAGCAGATGTCCGAGTTTGCCGGACTTTAACGCGTCCTCAATGGCTTGCCTCAACTGGTAGCATTTATCGGTGTCATGGCCTATGTCTTGATGATAGGCACAGAACTTGTTGTGATCTAATCCTTCTCTTCTTTTTATGACCTTTGGTTCTGGGAGGTCAATATTTTCTGTGGCCAAGACTTGCGCTGGCGTTTTCATCAAAGGGGTCCAATTGTTGTGGCTCCTTCTTCCCGACTTGTGAATGAGTGACGCGTGTGCTTGTATTCTTGAACTTCAGCGGGTTTTGTTACTGTTGGGGTGGCTCCCTGGAGCCTGGTCCAGACGTTGCCTTTACCCTTTCTTTCATGCCTGTTGTTTCGATTGCGCGCGGCTTGTGCTTGTGTATCTGTGTATTGTGGTGCTTGGATTCTGCTCCAGACAGATAGTTCTCTTTCGGTTTTTGCGTAATTCTTTGCGTCGCGCATTATTTCTTCCCATGTGTTTGGCATTCCTGTGCATCCCACCAGTGTGCGGATCAATGAGTCACACCGCACCCCTTGTGTGAATGCCGCTTTCATGAGTTCGAAACCAATTGGCCCGATTTGAAGGGCTTCACGTGTAACACCCCAACCGATGGCGGACACATCGGGATGTCACGTATTGATGATTGTTCAGTAGCTCATGGTAAATAATAAATTTCAATAATTGATTTAAATACATTACATACAATTGTTCTACAAGAATTTGTACATCAAAATGAATAATACTAGATACACATCTTCAAGCATTAACTCTAATCTTCAAGCAAGCTATAACCTGAAACATGTTAAGTTTGAAAATATTTTGGGTCAACAAAAATGTTGGTGAGAATTACATAGGTTTGAATAAAAATGTTGTACAATTCGAGTGTCATGGCTAGTCTAGTCCATATGTGAAAACAAAACTATCAGGTAAATCGAGTGCATAATCAACCCTTGAGACTAGAATACTGTGGTCCATCCCATATGCATATGGTTCACTCGATTATGTTATGTGTTCGATAACAATCACCCACGCTACCTATGTAGGAGGTACGCGTATCCGGGCAGGATTGTCAGTCCAATAGATCTATCATTGTATACCGTCGGCTGATCAATGTTAATGATTATGCTAGAATAATGTGCTTACCCTAGTAATGTTTAAGACATAATGCAACATAGAATAACACATAGACACTTATGATTGAATTGTAAATTGAATGTTGTAACATGTTTCACCCCAAAATAGTGAAATGGAAAAGGGGGCTATGTAAACTCACTTGATAAGCTAGCTAAGATTCACCAAAGTTGATGTGGTGAGGAAAATCCCAAGGAATTATTCTTATGTTAAGCAAAGCAATACAAATCCGAGACATCTCCAAATAAACATGAACCTATGATCCCGTTATAACGCAAATTAGTTTTAGAGTTAAATGATAATTCGTTCTTGTTTTGTGATTTGTTCGCTAAGAAGTTCCCGACGAGCAAACTCTAAAACTTAATTTTGATAATTAAGAGAAGTTTAAAAACAACTAATTTGGGTTACAAATAAAGTAAGTGTCTAATGTTTATAAAAAAAAATACAATATATCACCTTTGCATAAACATACTTGTATATGTTTGAGAAGAAACCAAATAATTATGGTTTGATTGGTATATAAAGAATACGACAAAATAGACATTTAAACCTTTTCATTATAAAACTTTTTCAATTCTTTTATTTTATCTCAACGTTTGCATGAAACTTGGCATCCCAAGTTCTTCACAAACGAAACAGAAAGGAAACACGCTAGGTTCTGAATTCGCATGGTTATTCTCGTAAAAAAAACACAAAAGAAAGCGAAACATCCAATCCCACTACGTGTGAACGGATCAACAAAAATTCGATATAAATAGCTCAAGAAAACGGATGGACAGAACAGATTAAAGTGGCTTCACTCGCGAGTAATCGGAAACAAGTCAAGTGGCGGCGAAGACAAGCTAGTTCGTGGCGGTAGACGGTGTTGATGTGGTTGTGTTTAGCGGCTAGTAGCGGTGGCGCTGCGGCTGTAAATCTCCACGCAACAAGAGTTGTGGTTCAAGCGAGACAGAGGGAAGTTGTAAAGCATTTTTTTTACCAAGATTGCTGGTCTAAAGGGTTTTTAAAGGTGATCGAACTTGGGTTATTCTTGACCATGATTCTCGAAAATCAAATTCCGAGAATAAAATAAATATATAAATTGTAACAATCGGCGAGAAAGACGCAAGGATTTAAATCAAACTAAATGTTATCTTTGAATGGATTCAAAAAGTCAAAACTTATCCAAAAATATAATTAGACCTTATTTCAATACTATTATTAAAATAAATTAGCTTAATTTGACCTATTTTCTTGTGTTCACTTTGGATTCGATAGAAAATTCACCACAACACATTAAAACAAAAGGTAACAGGGGATGATGGCATTAGCTCAAATGACCTCTTGTGCATGCTTCATAATGATTGTAAAAAAAATAGATACGGCAAGTAATTAATACCCAATCATAACCATCGGTGTTGTACGACCGACCGGTGAAGCTTGAAGATTGTCTGTGGCGAAATGAAAGGACGGGGTCTGTCTGGTCCCGGAGGATGGAGTGTGACCAGCATCCATGCCATTAAACTGTTCATCTGTGGTGTTATCAGGCTGGCTGGTGTTTGCCTGGGCAATACCAGTGCCTGATGTGCCTCCAGTGAAGTTTGGTGTCGCCGGTAAAGAACTCATAGCTGGTTTTTAGAAAGATAAAAGTGTTTAAGTTTGCTGTTCTTGAATGCTCAAAAGACGGATGGCGCCAATGAAGAAACACCAATTTAACAGTCTAAATATGATAGTGCGCGCATGTAAGTATGAGAAAGGACATGATTCTCATTCATATGTAACAT
The DNA here is from genome assembly GCA_030844895.1 of Ambrosia x helenae. Classification (NCBI taxonomy): domain Eukaryota; kingdom Viridiplantae; phylum Streptophyta; class Magnoliopsida; order Asterales; family Asteraceae; genus Ambrosia; species Ambrosia x helenae. The sequence continues at coordinate 81,849,482 of CM061223.1, forward strand.
AACGAATACAGGACAGTTATCTAGACTATTACAGAGTTTCGACTATAATTTATCTTTCACAGCTATATAGTATGAATTCTCTCTCGCCGATCTCCCCCCTTCTTCTAATGACGAAGGGGGGTATTTATAGACCCCTGAGGTGGTCTGTGATTGGCTATAAGGAGAATGACAGTTGTCTCGTACGATTACAGTCGTTGTCATTCTTCGCGTTGTCGCTCTGTGGTTGGTCCACGTGTCCTGTTGTTGTCCTTTCTGTCCTTTTCTGTACCTCGTACCTGCAGGAAATCATGGAGCAGGGAATAAACGCCTCTGATTGGTTGCACGTCCCTGCTCTTGTCGGGTGACACCTGTCCTATATTTAGATAGCGTGCGCCGTCTTCTAGAACTCCACGTTACGTTGCTGTGTTGACATGTATGTGAGTGTAAGCTTGTGCGCACGCGCGGGTACATATCTCTTCACTTACTAACCGAGCGCGGTCACAAAATATAAGACCAACAATCCTGAGGACACAATGACGAAAATAAAGAAACAAATATAATGACGCAAAAAATACACAATTATCTAACACAAATTCTAAATACTGCTACAAGCTAAAAATCCAAAAAAGGCAAAAACCTAAAAACTAAGATTGTAGGGTGACGGTTCTAAGTCACTTGAGGTACGTTTGATACCCTTCCTACGATGCTATACATATACCTAGTGTGCCTGTTTTGTTATGTTTTAGTAGCAGCCACTACTCATCACCACAAGCTATATACTATGCCATCACCACCAGCTTATGTTGCACATGGGCAACATAAGGCTCTATATGACGCGGACGCACCATGGGGTGACTCAACCGATATACCACCACAACCACTTGCCAAGAGTTGGGGGCTGCCAGGAATCAAACTCGTGACCTCAATCGGGCGGGACTCCATTTGTGTCTGTTTAACTGTTACACATAAGACAGTTATACAACGGAACAAATACAAATGTTTATACGGTTCTCTTTCTATAAAAAAATAATAATAAGGTTAACTAGAAAGGGCATAAACTGAACTCAAATATTATTATTAATATTTTCCATCTGAATAAAATTACAAATATAGCCCGAGAACAACCACATTCCGAATGTACAACACAAATAACAAATCAACGGGCCTTCTTGTTTTTACGTGTAAAGATTTTAAAAAAAAAAAAAAAAAAACACTAAAAAAAGTAATATTAATACCCATACAACAACAATACTAATATCCGTCAACGGTCAACCTACCCAACCTTTACACTTCACCAATATACATACATACATCTCACCTTCACATTATTCTGCAATTGCATTTTGATTCCAGCATTGGAGGTTTCTTACTCTCTCCATCATCATTCAGCTCCCTAACCCCGACCATACGCGGTTTCGCTTGACCCGCTTGCCCTTGACTTTCCCTGTTGTTTGGGCCATTTGTCGGGTCGGTTTCTGCGTCTCTTTTCTGTCTAGACCTAAGAGACTTTGATGGGCGTTTTGTTGCGGTTTGAGTTTGAAGTTCTGGTTTCGTGATATCGGATTTACGGGTGGCGGGAATGAGTGGCCAAGAACCGGTATCATCCACGGGCTCCAGACGAGCTTGTGTTTCCTTCTCGATGGCTATAGTTGCGGCACTATGCGCTAGATTATGAACTATTGAGCTGCAAAAGAGTATTGTGTCTGTCGCTTCATCTAAAGTCAAACTTCTTCGCGTTTCACCTTTGTGTTTGACCAAAACGACTGGTTGTTCTTCTACAACAAAAGAAACTTATTATCATTCGTTAAAAATTCGGAGACCAATAACTTATACCTTTCGGAAAACTTAATTCATAAAATACGTACCGATAATGTTGCTTGTAGGATCAGCGGTATCATGGTCCTTATCAGAATAAACTTCTTGCGATTCTTCTTTGCTGCTTGTCGAACTTAGTGACCCGTCACGTTTTAAACCAGGAGAAGCTCGTCCCGTTTGATCAAATTCTCCAGAAATTGCATCCGATCTAACTTTATCAACATCTGTACAATCTTCCATAGTATAAGTCTCTGAAACACGCGTATCATCACAACCAGAGCCTTCAATTTCTTGAAATTCAGCAGCTTTTTCAACTTTTGAAGAATCGCTTAATAAAGATTCCTCGGAATCAACAAGGGTTTGAGCCGGGCACGTTTCAAAGTTGTTTTCAGGGGTAAAGGTGTCATTTTCTTCATTATGGCAAGCATGGCTTGAAGTACCAGACAACGATGATCCACTGCAGTTATGCTTTGCATTATTAAGGTCAAATTTGTACGTTTCAATTTCAGACTTCGTGCTACTCGATACCCGTTGTAAACGGGTACTGGAATGGCGATTGATTCCAGAAAAGTCAACAGAAGACGAAACCGACGTACTTCTCATGCTATTATTTGTACTGTCTCTAACATAGGAAAAATCATCGTATGAAATACTGCTTGCTGAAAAAGTCATGTTCCGGACAACCGTACCCTTAATGCTATTTGACCTTTTTAGCAGTAATGAAATTCCGGCACCTTCTAAAGAGTCAACCTTTGATTTTGGAAAGTCAACCATGTCATGGGCGAGTTGCTTCGTGTCACATTCTTCTGACTGCGATCGAGAAAGAGAAGTTTGCGGTAAAAAGTTCCAAATTGGCTCCCCGTATGTACTTTGACCATCTTTGACTAAATCGTCGTGTTGACTAGATGGGGGTTTGACTTCAACTACAGCCACTTGAGGATCAACTGCTGTAGCTGATTCGTTTACCTGGTCAGCAACAATCAAAGGTGAATATGACTCTATGCATTCTCCACAAAGATTAGTGTCGTTTTCCAATCCGATTGGAGAAAACGAACACCCACATCTTGAACAGATTAACAAACCCGTTTGACTTTCGACTTCCCTAATACCATCAAAACTCAAACCAGCAGTCAAAGTTGTCGGATCACTTAATTCATTCAAACCATCGTCGTCTTTCTCCATCACAAACACTTCATCACTAACATCAGGATCTTGAATTTTTGCAGGCCCACTAATTACATCATCTGGGCCCGGTTCGGGCTCATGTACCGCGCCTAAACCTAGCCCAGAACTTGCATTACTACTAGTTGTAGCCAAAGAATTTCTTGAAATCATGGTATTGTGAGGGGAACTTGATATCCCAGCATGAAAAGTTGAACTCGGGACACTAGAGAGTAATGGTCGGAACATATTCTGATGAGCTTTTCTATGATCCTAAAAAATAAAAGTAAAAATAAAAATAAAAATTCAAGAAATAAGAACAAAAAGAATTTACAATATTATGAAGATATTTAGGATAGATACTCTAAAAACCGCAACATACCATTTGTCTGAGCGCAAGGTCAAAAGATCTCTTGGGAGCTGAACTAGAAGAAACCATGTTGTTCGGCTTTTTTGAAAACTGCTGATGTGGCTTCTTCTTATTATTAATTTGTAAGCCACCAACTCTTCTTGAATTTAAACGTTGCGTGCCACCACTGACAACAACAGACGAAAAAGATTCCATGTCATCATCAGCAGATGACCCAACTGAACCTTTACTATGAGACGAGCTGATGCTTCTTGAAGCTGTCGGGGACATAGATTGTCTGCTGCTTCTAGAAGCTGGTGAGGACCCTCGCACAAACGAAGCGGGTCGATCTGCCAATGAGGTTCTGAGATTTGGTGGGACCTCGGAGGAAAAACCGGGAATGGTTGACTGCCATGCTTTGACCTTTGTTGAAGGTGAATTTCCTCTACTGCCCCTCGAGCCTGGGGTACTGTTATTAGACCCTGTGCTTAATCTTCGTGGAGGCGGTGTGGAAGCTCGTGGAACGGGTGCTACAGGTTTTCGAGATGGTGGAGATGATCTAAGTGGTGAGGTAGCAGTCTTTAAAATGGTAGGTGGACTAGCACTAGGTGCTGACATGGCACGGACACCTCTAGATTCAAACGGGCTATTATTAGATCGAGGAGATAAGCTCACACGGTTCGGGCTTGCACTGCCTCTACTGCTTCTATGGCTCTTCTCCATCTAAAAATATAGATTTCACAAATTATTGTATGTGGCTTACTTATTGCCAAAGAAATTAGAGTTGGTAATAAACCAACAAAGAGAGAGCAGACAATAACGATAATTTAAATGCGTTGATTTGGTTTGTGGTTTATCTCAAGATAGGTCAAAATGTCAAATAAATTTTTTTAGCTACAAGGGGAACAGGTCAAACATGTTGAAAGTTCATTTTTAGGGTGTGCAACCTCTTAATTCGTTTCTATTAAAAAACTTGGTTTATTATTGTAATAATATTGTTTTTGTAAATACAATTTAGCAAATCAACTAATAAAAAAAATATAAAACAGAGAAAAAAAAACAGTGGACAAGTAAATATGAAAAAGTATAGGTGGCAAGTTTGACCCACTTACTTAAAACGGGCCGATGTGGGTCGTATTTTATCTCAAACAGATAAAATAACTAAGCTACAAGAGCAACTGGTCGCCAAAGGTCTAGTTTTAGAGTATATAAACTCTTAAATTGTTTTTACAAAGATTTACAGTTTTATTGTACTAATACTGTGTTTGCACCCATTATTAACACATTCATTATCTATAGAAAGGACATAAATGGACAAAAAAGTGTTTTGGGGTCAGACAAACCATCCATTTTCACAACTACTGAATATGATGAGCTAATAACCAGGTCCACAAAAAAACATGTTGTACTTGGTACTTTCTTGTCCAAAACCACCTATTATTGCAAATTATAAATTGTTGGTTTTTGTTTTCTTTATTCATTATACCAAGAAAGATGGTTCTTTTTGCAAATATGAGTATGGCTTTAAAGACTCAAAAGCAAATATCGACATGCATAACCAATAAAGATGACTTACAGTCGATGATCTTGAAATTGAAATCGGCTGAGTCCTAGGTCTACCCCTTTGTGCAACTTTAACTTGTGGCACTTCATCATCCAATGATGGAAACAAAGGTGTATCGGGGGGAGTTAATAACCTTTGATTTTATGGGAAAAAATTAGACGCAAACTAAGGAAATTATGATCATGGAATCAAAGAAGAAAGAAACAATAATTATATAATTCATGTTTGCTTTTTGTAATGATGTGTATATAGGTCACCCTAAAATAAAAACAACTTTAGAGGCAACTCAACAATAAATTTTGTTACGTTTACATCAATTTCAGCTAAAAAAACTTGCTGGAAAACTGAAACGACAAAACGCCCCTGAATTTATAGTTTTCATCGCTTTCTAGAGTTGTATAAAAATAGCCATATAATCTACTCAAAAAAAATTCAAAAATCCATCTAAAGTTAACACTGAGTAGATATAGGGCCATTTTACAACTCTAGATTTGACAAGAGCAATAAATTTAGTAAAACTTTGTTATTTTATAGGTTTCCGGCATATTCTTTTCCTGAATCAGCATAAACGAAACCAAATTGATACTTGGGTGGCATCTAAAGTTGTTTAAATAGTTGGACAGTCTTAGTAAAAACTTTCAAATATTTGGGTGACCTATGTATATTATCCATTCTTTTTCTTAATTTTTCATTGTTCAGGGATAACATGATAAATAAAAAGCAAAAAGGGCATATAACTACTAACCATTCATAATCATTCTTCTCCTCTTCTGCTTGGAGTAGATCACTGCTTTCTCCTCGAGCAGGAATGTTTATCCCAAGCTTATAATCTGAGAAGTACTGCAACTTATTTGCTGCAAAAAGAAAATTATAAAATTAATATTTAATAGTTATTACCTTGGTTTTAAAAAGCGATTGGCACACAAAAGCGCCGATCTCTAAGCGCAAGGCGCGAAGCACCAAGCGCAAAAGCGGTGGGCTTTTCGGACCCGAGGCGCAAGCTAATTATATAATTTTTTTTATATATCCCCTATATATCCTATAGGTCTTTAGCTTCTTTTACCCATAATATAGCTATAAATAAGGTTTTTATATCATTTTACCTACATGTACTGATGTACAAGCCCAAAAACCCAATGTACAACACTTTTATGCAGGAAAATACCCCAGGTACATGAAAAAAAAACTGAAAAAAATGTGCTTTATTGGCGCTTCTTGGAAAATGTGTGGCACTGAGCGAAAAGACGCCAGAGGTAGCGCCTAGGCGCACCTCAGGTACGCTTTTTCAAACCAAGGTTATTACTACTTTCCCTTTTAAAATTAAAAAAAAAAACGAAGATCTGAAAAGATGTTTCTCTATATGTAATCTATTGGCATTGCAGATTAAAAGTTACTGTGCGTTATAAAATAATAAGATAATCAGTTGTAACAAAACGGTTAGCAGGAAATAATGTTTGGATGTGAATCTGTTGTTTAAAGTTGTGACTGTCACAGGATCAGTTGTTTAGTGTCTGGCAACTTCAGATTATTATTGAAGGATACAAAAGGTACAACGTCCATAAATAATCAGATAATCAAAGATTGTTTGGAATTTGGGTTTTTTTGCTTATTAGAACAACACATGCCTACACTTATGCCTTGGAAACAACTTAGTTTATCCTAGAGTAAATCTATAATTTTGAATCCACCAAGAAATCAATTTGAAACAAGCAAATCTCAAACAGTCATAGTGGCTAATCTACTTTTAGAATATGTATATAAGCCAATAGGACCGTTCAATACATAACTGATTTTAAGTAGAGAGCTGCAAGAACCATATAAGCACGTGTACATGTTTTTATCATTAATATTAATACGTAAGGCAGTTACGTAATCGCATAACCATCTCTCCTTCTCTGCCACATTATATCTTTAAATCATTACGTACAAGTGCTTACGTGGTTCTTGCGTTTCTCTACCTATAAATTCATTCTGTAACGAATGTTCAACATATCATAATATAAAAAACCATAATTCCTTAAAGACAACAAAACCATTACCGAAAATATCTTCAAAATCATCACCAGCCTCAAGCAAGAAATTATCTCTTTCTTTACTTTGCACCTCATTGAACAAAGCAAGATCATCATCTCTTTGTTTCACCGGTATCACACTCTCAAGACTACGCCCTCTTTTGTGGTTATTACCTCTCGGCTCCCTCCCCGGAGAACATCTCATCGCCGGTGACGGAGGCATTTCGCTAACCCAAAATCCCCGTAACCACCACCACTATTATTATTCTGCCAAACAGCTCAAATCCCAACAAAACATATCCCAATCCAAAACTATACAATCAACAAAACCCTTGAAAGTTGAAACTCCCACATAAATTCAAGAATGTTAAAAACTATAACTCAGCTATAAATTTAACACAATTCCCACCTGCAGAAACCCAATTGATGCTACAAATTCACTTCAATTCCCTCTATAAATACAACTGAGTAGATAAACCCTAAATCCCTTGAATTAATATACCCAGCAAAAAGAACCAAACTTTAAGCAAGATTCACAATCTTTTAACTTAAAACACCTCTTAGAGAACACACCCACAAGTAAACAACCGTTAATTACCAGTACAGAAGCAACAGTAATTTCGTCGAACACTTGGTGGGCAAAGGTAAATAGCCACCAAAATCAAAATTGGAAAGAAACCCAGGTTAGAAATGGGATGAATTAGCCGGATCTGGTTGCAATTGTGGATTAAAGAGGTTGTCGGTGGAGGTAATGAAGAACCCTAAAGAAAGAAAGAGAAGTGGTGGTAATAATAATAATCACGTGAATGTATGTGTGGAAGGAAAATGTGAGGGGAATTGGAGAAGAAGATAACAGGGAGGGGAGCAGGTGTTGATCATACAACAACTGTAACAACAAACAACAAATGTGATCATAAAAGAAAAAGGTTTTTAGCTGGTTAAGGTTTTGTGTCTCTGTTTGTATGTGTTCATCAATTTTGTCTCATCTTTATCTAAGCTATTATTATTATAATTATAATATAAATATACATATACATTTGTATTAGTTTAATACCAGATTAGCTGCTAATGTAATACAAGAGATAGTGAAATTGTGTTGTTGATTTTGGTTAATTTACACTAAAATTATATTATTTTAAATATATAAACTATTTTTCTAAATTTTACTCAACTTATCACATATTTTCATAGTATAAAACTTAGATTAAGAAAAGCTATTTCCATGTATTTTGATTTGAGTTAGAAATAAGACTCTAGTGATGCGCATTGTTGTGTCGCGGACCCGCTCATTGAACGGTTTTTAGGAGTTTAAATAAAATAAAAAAGTTATGTTGCGAAGTAAACATGCGTTCTCGAAAAAAAGTTGTAAAAAAAGAAAGAAAGAAAAATTTTAAAATTTAAGATGACGTCAGCAGCCGAAACGACCAAGGGTACTTGAATCCACATTTGACATGTGAGGACTGAGGAGGAAAAACGCGAAACAGCTGAGCCTACGCCTATCTTGTTTTAATATTTTGATTTAAATGCTATACGTATAAAATGTTTGTTTTCTTTAAAAAAAAAAAACACTGTTTGCACCTTATGCTATAATGCTTGTAATTTGTAAAAGTGAACAATACTGTTGTGTGTCACCCATTTTGATATAGATTAGCTAAAGCACAAAGGTTTCAAATGTTTCCTGTTCCAAGTTTAGATAGGTGACAATACTAAATTGACTTTTTCAGTTTTTTAATAATATATATGTATGTATATGGGTAGAGATAACGTACAAAGTAACCTTAAGAACAAAATAAAAAATAACGAAAATCAAAACATAATTTTTCATCGATTAAGATCGATTAAACCAATCTGAATGATTACACAATCAAAATACATAAAACAAACTCGAATACATTCATTATCAGTAATTGAAAAAAATAAGAAAAACAGAGTGTTATAATTATACAACAAATCAGTTGAAAATTATATGAAATCAACATTAAAAACGAACGTATTATTTGTCAGAAGAACTCGATTTTGATTCTAGAAGAAGAATTAAATATAAAATGGGTTATAAAAAAGTTGCAGACGAAGAAGAAGATGACTATGATAAAAGGTAACTTTAAACGCAATCATTGAAAATTTGGACGCACTCGTTAAAAAATTTGGACGCACTCATTTGAAAATTTGGAAGCACTCATTGAAAATTTGGAAGCACTCTTTGAAAATTTGGACGCACTCATTAAAAATTTGAAAGCACTCATTGAAAATTTGGAAACACTCATTAAAAAGTTTGGAAGCACTCATTGAAAATTTGGAAGCACTCATTGAAAACTTGGACGCACTCATTAAAAAGTTTGGAAGCACTCATTGAAATTTTGGAAGCACTCATTGTACAAACAAACGCACGTTACAAATTTAAAACTTCTTTTGTATATTTCTTTAAACGCACCTTTCATTTCTTTAAACGCACCTTTAAAAAAATAGGAAAAAATTGAAAAGCACCTTTAATAATTGAAACGCTCCTTTAAAATAATTTGAACGCGCCTATAACAAACATTAAACGCACTTTCCAATGCCTGTCAATTTCCCGCGTTTATCCACCAATAAACCCTAGGATCAAAAACCACCAAAATCAATCAACTCCACTACAAACCTGTTCAACACAACATGTCCCAATCAGACCACTCAAACTCAGCAACAGAAGCAGCAAAATCCAACACCCCACGAAGAAAAGGAAATAGGGGGCAGAAAAAATGACAGAGTACGAGAAACAGAGAATGAAAAGAATCGAAGAGAACAAAGCGAGGATGAAAGCAATGGGTCTCGATAAAATGGCGTCTTTGGTAATGGGTTCGGTTCCGATTTTGAAAAAAGAGAATAAAAAGGTAAAAAGAAGGTGGGCTTGGAAGGTGATGATGAGGAGTATAAACCATTTGATATTGATGAGGAATCAATCTCTTCTAGTGGATCATATGATGAAGATGAAGATAAAGTTTGTTAGAAGGGTGGTTAGTTCAGATCTACAACAACAAAAGGAAGGAATGAATGGTGGTTTGAGTTATGTATAGTTAACCATGGTTTACACGTGTCAATCTGTGGTGGCTTCTTACACTTCTCACGTTAAGAAACTTTGTACAGTGTACTTTCTCGTATGTATATAGTATAATATATGCGTCGTTTAATACAAATTTTATTGTTTAACTATAATAGCCCTGTCGAAATCCAAAATTACAAAGTTTGTTACTAAAAATGTTCATCAAACATTTAAAACTAACATTATGCAAGTGTCTAAATTGTACTTATTATTTTAAGCAACATGCTTTAAACATGTATTTAACCCTGTAATTCATGTTCTCTCAATACATCATATCAAGATTGTTCTATAACTAAATTGGATTATATATCAAATACTGTTGTATAACAATAGCTAATTATAATAACCTAAGAAGTAAAGAAACTAAAGAGATAGGAGTTAAAGATGAAGTAAAGAGATAGGAGTTAAAGATGTAGAATTCATATTCATTGATCTTAACATCATACACAAATGTTACTATATATGCACTTACATTAATACAAAAGTAACTAAAGAGATAGGAGTTGAAGATGTGGAGAGTCATTACATAATGCATTCATAACAAATACCTCAATATACTATGTTCATATAATTTTTACATTTGCTTAAACATTGGTCGTACATCATGCTTTCAGCTTTCTTAGGCTTTAAGTACATGTAAAAAAGTATATTTTCGTGTAATATCGTAATATGTGATTAGTTAACCTTAATTTAACTAGAAAACCTCGTCAAAAAAAAATATATAGTTGTATTCCTTCTCAGGTGTACGTTCCTTGTAACGACTAACGAGTAACGACCCTCCTGAAATATTAATTTTAATTCCTCCATGAGATTAAGATAATATAATTGTATATAGTCGAAGATTCTTTTTTATTAGGGGTATTGGATTTTAATAATCCCAAGTTTCCACCATTGGCCGATAATAATCCCTGCTTCAAAAATTCCCAATAATAATCCCAACTTTCAAACATTTGGCCTCTGGTAAACTTTTTTTAACTGAGCACTAACTGGGTTAGTTAGTGCTGACGTGGCTGCTGACTGAGCATGTTGACGTGTACAACTTAAGCTGATGTGGCAGCTGACTTGGTTTTTTTTTTTTTAATAATAATAACAAATCCCTCCATCATCATCATCATCATCATCATCATCATCATCATCATCATCATCATCATCATCATCATCATCCACCCTCTCCTCACCATCTCCCTTCTCCTCCATCATCCACTCACCACAATAATAATAATAATAATAATAATAATAATAATAATAATAATAATAATAATAATAATAATATGATTATCTCACGTGACATCACGTGTATACTTTTCCTCTTCAAAAATCTTGTTCATCTGTCACTTTTTTCCTTGTAAACAAACAATCATAAACAACTTCAATGAAACCCTCTGATCAAAGAACATCCAATCCATGAAGATCGTAATCAGCTAACATGGATTTCGTCGAACTAGAAGCAATCGAAGGCCTCCGATGGTCCTGGAACTCATGGCCAGTATCAAGAACCCAATCACACGATCTGGTAATAATAATAATAATAATAATAATAATAATAATAATAATAATAATAATAATAATAACAATAATAACAACAGATCTGATGTCTGATGCTGGTGAATGAAGATGATGGTCCAAAACGAACAGAATCAGATGCTGGTGAATGAAGATGATGGTCCAAAACGAACAGAGACGCTGTGGGTTTTCGATGGTTTCCCCTGAACCAGAGACGAGGTAAGGATATGTATACCTGGGTTAACTTTTTGGGTTTTCGATGGGGGTTTAGTTGGTGATGGTGGCAGGGGGACGGCGGGAAGACAGTGGGGTCGTGGAGGATAACGGTGATGGTGTTGCAGGTGGTGGCGATGGAGGGATGAAGCTGATGAAGGAGATGATGAAGATGGTGGTGGTGGTGGATATATGAAGATGATGAAGGAGATGAACCTAGTTAGTTAAAAAAAAAAAAAAAAACCAAGTCAGCTGCCACATCAGCTTAAGTTGTACACGTCAACATGCTCAGTCAGCAGCCACGTCAGCACTAACTAACCCAGTTAGTGCTCAGTTAAAAAAGGTTTACCAGAGGCCAAATGTTTGAAAGTTGGGATTATTATTGGGAATTTTTGAAGTAGGGATTATTATCGGCCAATGGTGGAAACTTGAGATTATTAAAATCCAATACCCCTTTTTATTATTATGTGCTAATTAAAAAGAAAAAACTAAAAGTACCTAATAATGCTTTTGATAATGGATAAATAATTTTGTTGGTCAATTATTTCAATCATTCCTCCATTTGGAAAGTTGACATTCCATTAAACCTTGCAACTGCCAAAGATGGCGAATGCTTAACTTCTTTTTTTTTTTTTTTCGATAAAGGGTGGGTGGGGTGGTACGTGATGACTACTTCGTGATGGCTGTGACCATGATGGCCACTGCTCTCACCAAATCATCACGGGCGCGAGGACCAATTTTCGTGACACCCATCATGGTAGGTGAGATAAGTAAATAAAAGGGGGTTATTTGTTTGGGGATGAGGTGTGATGGTGTGATATATCACCCCATGTATTTAGTGATGGGTGTGATGAAATGATAAAAATTAATGTGGCACAATCTAATTGAGTGTGATAGAACTCATCGTGATGACCATCACGTACCACCCCGCCCACCCTAAAAGAATACTTTGTAATTTATCAATTCTCTCAATAATAAAATCATGATTTAGTGAATATTACTCTCTAAATAATTACACCTTTTCATAAAAAAATAAATAATATATCTATGATTAATACGCATATTTCCATTGGTGTTGCTTAAAAACTGTTAAAATTGAGCGAGCCATCTAAATCGAAAAAGTTGGCATGTTTGTGGTCGAAACAATGCAGTTTATGATTTGACTACCACGTTTTGTCATACCAATGGTTTGCCCGACAATGCAAATCATAAAATATCGTTTTTAAGAATAACAATGTATTTTTCGTGAAATATTTTTTGCGGCTTGATATATATGTGTAGATGTGAGATATTATCTAATATATTTATTATATCCAAATTTGAAGTAAATATTTATGTATGTTGCTATGATGTGTGTGTATGTATTTATGATGTATACATAACAATTTCATATAATGTTTTGAGTGATGAGAAAGACAAAATTGTTACGAAAACATAAGTCACGAAACAAAAAGTAACTTAAAAAGGGAAACTCATGGGCTATTGTTAGAAACATATGGAGTGGCCTATTACATAAATAAAATGGCATACGGTCCTGGTCGGTCCGGGTTGGTTCGGTTCCGACACTTTGCACAGCCGTATATGTAGTCATGTATATGAATTATAATCATGAAGTCATTTTAAAATTTTTAATAATACTAGTGTTTTTGGAAAAGAAAACCTAACAAGCGCATATCGTCAAAGCCGAACGCTCAACTTGTCAAGTGTGTAAATCTGTCCAATCCGGTTATTGGTTAACAAATCCAACCTAGATGGTTTGATTTATTGATTTTAATTAGTTAAGAAATTGACATATATAGATCGTAAAAACCTTAATCGGTGTAAAAGCACCTTCCTTAATAAGGGTGTTTTTGGTGACATGGGTAAGAGAAGATAGTGAAACGGAGGAGCATTGTTTTGAAACCCGGACCAGACCGGCCGGTCGAACCAGTTCGGGTTGGAGACGAGGTGTGCAATGAACCATGGTTTGGACCGATTTTTTTAATATTTCTTCAAAATTTACCCTATTAATTTTACCAAACCATCCGGTTGTTACATCCGGTCATCAAACCAACGGACCGGTACGCAGACCGATTCAAAGTCCGATCCGAATCCAAAAACATTATCGAGGAGAGAGTGAGAATATAAAAACTAATATTCACGACAAATGTCATGTAACACTCAAAAAACAGCTACAAAGTACAAACCCTACTTACGTATAGTGGGCTTTTGAAACGAGCCCATTTTCTCCAAGACGGCCCAAACCCCACTTAAACAACCACCACCACGACGGTGACTGTAACTAACTGTTAGATCTCTCTCATGTTGCCCTCTTTAAGACACCGAGCCCTCTCTCTCTCATCCCTAACGATTAATGAATGGAAATCATCCCTTATTAATCGGTCCTTTTCTTCTTCTTCCCTAATTAACTCCTCCGATGGAAACAGGACTATTGAGTTACTGAACCTAGACGAGGTCCAGAAGATCCTCACTGATGTTCGTGCTGATGACGTCACTGTCATCCCCGTCACTAAACAGTCGGAGTTTGCCAGCTTCGTTGTTGTTGCCACCGGTCGCTCTCAATGGCACGTTCGTAATATCGCTCAGGCCCTTCTTTACAAGGCATGCCATCCTTTTTCTTTTCATTTCTATAATAATATATGCTTTTATTATTAGTTAATGAATTAGTTTAATATGGTTTTCATGTTCAGATTATTAATTTTCCCAATTAGGGTTTCATCATATGTGGTCATATTCTATTCCAAGTGTTATGGCAAGATTGCACATTATATGTTAAGTTGTTAACTATTATAATCTTTTAGATCATCAAGTTTCAATAATTAAATTCTAAAGTAGTTAATGCAGTAAAAAAATTTGGATATAGGACCGACATTTGAGATATAGGTTATCGGTATGCAAAATTTATATATGTAGCAATCCAACACTAACAATTCGATATACTCTCCTGCCGTTAACGGATAAACCTTTTGCAACATCCAAAACACTAACAATTGTACCAAGTGGGAACTTATTAAGACTTAAAACACTAATATGTAACATTAACAATTAAGACTTAAAACACTAACCGTAGCAATAAGATGAAAGACAAATGGAAGAACTTAGAAGAAAGGTACCGATATTCTAACTGATGTTTTGTACCAATATATCGGTTGATGACCGATGAACGATATATCTGTGATATATCAGTATGTCACCTACAGTGGCGAAGCTTGACCCGAAGGTTCGGGGGGTCGGAAGTCGCCAGAGGGTTAGAAGTCACTAGTTTCGGGGGGTTGAAACCCTATATTTCTAAAATTTTCTATACGAATACTATAAAATCAAAACTTATGCGCGAAAATTCGGGGGCGGCCGCCCCCGCCCGCCCCAACAAAGCTGCGCCAGTGGTCACCTATATATCGGCCGAGTTAACTACATAGATTAAATTACAGGACCAAACAGCTTCAGTGCTTTCCAATGTTTAACACAAGCTGGAAATGTTGAAAAACAAATGTTAGATTCGGAATTTATGTTCAACAGAATATAAATAGGTCTTGGTTTTAAAAAGCGCTAGGCGCACAAAAGCGACGAGGTCTAAGCGCATCGCGCGAAGCGCAAAGCGCAAAAAGCGAGGGATTTTCGTACCCAAAGCGCACACTAATTATATAATTTTTTTTATATATCCCATATATATTGCATGAGTTTTTAGCTTCGTTTACCCAAAATATGGCTATAAATAAGGTTTTTATGTGATTTTACCTATATGTACAAGCCAAAAACACCAAGGTACAACATTTTTATGCATAAAAAATACCCAGAATACGTGAGGCGCGCGCCTCAGGCAAAAAAGCGCCTGAAATTTGACAAAAAAGCGCCTGAGGCGCGAGCCTTTGGGAAAAAGGATAGGCGCAAAGCCCTGAGGCGCCCTAGGCTGCGCCTTGATGCGCCTTGCGCCTAGGCGCGCCTCAGGCGCGCTTTTTAAAACCCAGAAATAGGTTAACTTTGTTTGTCGTTTTATGTAACGAGTTGCTAATTGTTGTAGCAAATTTGTATATCTGTATCTTTTATTGCACCTGATTTACCATGTCCAGTCGATTTTTGACTTGCTATGACCGGTAAAAGTGTGGCATTGCACCTGTTTTTGTCATTGTTTGTATGGAACTATTTTTTACCGTTTTGTTCAACGGACTTTTATTTCGTAACCATTTGATGCAGTTTTATCTAGATAGACTGTCACCGTAGGTCAAAAACCAGTGCCATGACACTCTTTTTATGGTACCTGGTTATGTCATAACAGGTCAATTGCATCAAATGGTAACAGAGCAAAAGTTTGTTACATCATAGGCAATAAAAGATAATGTATGTGGAGGCCATTCAAGTATTCAGCTTTATCCATTAAGGACTCCCAAGTATGTATGTGGTTTCATTTATATACCAATTAGGGCAAAAAAGAATGGCGGGTGACGGAAATGCCCTTAAAAAGTTGTTAAAAAGACAAAAACACTTTGGATAACTGATAATGTGTTAATACGTTAATGTTATAGGTTATTATTGTTGTCTATAAGAATGTAAGTTTTCATTTTTCATCTTCTAGTTCCAATATATGGAAGACCTTAATGAGAGACGTTAGATACCTGTCTAGCCTCCACATACATTACCCCTAAAAAATTAGTTCATCACACACACTGGCAAGGTGTAAAAATTCATTAAGTGGTTATGCAACAAACCCAATGTTTACAAGTCTGAATGTTTACTAGTTATTTGACTTTTGGATCAGGTGAAACAAAAACAAACAGGAGCTAAGAGAATGTTGCTACCAAGTGTAGAAGGGCAAGAAGGAGGAAATTGGATTGTAATTGATTCAGGTATACATTATCTGGAAATAATCTTGATTAGTTACTTATTAAGAAACAAGAGAGTTAAGTGACGGTTAAATCTTTTAGGTTCATTAATTGTCCACGCTCTTGATGAGAAAGCAAGAGCTTATTACAACCTGGAGCAGCTATGGACTTCCAAAGAGTCGACTAATGAACAGAGTCAAAATCAAACTCAGGTAAATCTAAGTATGAATTGATTAGCTTTTTTGGCATGGTTACAATTTTCTGTTTAACAGTAACGATTTATATGTTAATCAGGACTTAGGTAAAGCTTTCGCGAAGGTTCGCCGCAAAAACAACTCAAAAAAGCCAGCAAAGTAATTTGTTTGATGATCAAGTTGTGTTGAATGGAGTTGTAAATTAATAACTGTTTTTTTTATCCGAATTGTAGTGAACTTGATGCATGTTCCAGGTTCATAATACCTTTTATATCGTTAAAAAATACATACTCTACCCTTTCTTATGTCTGCTTCTTCATTTTTTTAAGTATACGTCCAATTATATAACTTTAACAGTTGGGTGTGAATGGGTTGTGATTAGGGTACTGGGTAATATTTCACCAATAAGCCAGGTGCTTTAGTTGTGGACGAGAGTAGAGCTTCACAGTAGGTGTGTTTGGGTGGTAAGTATCAGGAGAGGTCTACCTAGGTGACAAATTTGTGAGTTTCTGATTAGCAAAATGATAGTTTCGCGTTAGCGGTATGTTGTAATTCAATCATATAGGTTAATTTGAATTTTTACTGTTTTTTCAACCGTTTGTTACAACCAAACTTTATTGAGCACAATGATTGTGTGAACAGGAGTGGAGCTTCACAATTAAGTGTGTTTGGCCAGTAGTATAAGAAGTTTACCCAGGTAAGTAGGTAACAAATCTGTGATTTTTGATACGCAAAACCGGTAGGTAATATTAGTTCGTATGAGGGGTGCCTTATAACTTAATCATGTAAAAATGTTAAGACTGCGTGATCCAATGATCAATCAAACATCTAAAAGCTGGTTTTTAGAGTATTTATTTAATTTCAAATTCAGAGCAAAAGACTGCGCGATCCAATGATCAATCAAACATCTAGGACTCAACAGAGGCGATGCGTGAATTAAGTTAATAACATGAGAGCTGTAGATAGAATGCAGAAAAAAAGGTGTTACAAAGATTCAATGGAAACATGAGGCGGAAATTCAAGTAAAAAGAGTTAGCGTTGGTATGTAATGACTTTGAGGACGAAATCTTTTACATAGGATAGTTCCAAAATACCAAAAACTTGATACATACACAACTATATAATCTACTTTATTGGTCCGATGCTGTTAGAACCAGTTCAGAACAAACTCAACTTTGTGCGTAAGGGACGTAGTTTGATTATAAAAAATAATATAAAAAAGATAATATTTCCTAGACCAAAAGGAAACCGGATGGGTACCAAAACCAGACAGGACCATCATGGCTCATACATCTTCAATGTTTGATGAATGGGAAAAGAGGGGGAGTGCAGTGCACTGCAAATTTTCAAAAAATAAAAAAGGGCAGGATTAATGGGATTTGAACCCGACGTGAATCGAACACGCAACCTTCTGATCTGGAGTCAGACGCGCTACCATTGCGCCACGGATCCTGATTGCTATTCAGTCCACTTATCTATTTAATAATCAATATATTATCTGCACTAAAATATTCAATATTTTGTTAAAACTGTTTTGTCTATTTGGCTAAAACGAATGCCTCGTCCTTTAAATGTGTGATTGATCATTGATGTTCTAGAAAATAGATTGCACCGATAATGTAATTTAAGACCATATCGTGGTTGTTTACTATCTATATTTTAAGTTATGTTTGGTGCCGGTGAACCAACTCGGTTAAAAAAATGCAAATATGAAAAGGGTGAAAAATTTGAGAACTTGATTTATGAATCATTCAACGCCAACAAGTTTCGTAAAATTTACAGTGAACTATTTACTCTTGAAAAAAGAAGACATGGAATTGAATACTAAGAAGAAGATTAAAATTCATCAATCATCATACAAGAGTGAAGACATCAACACTTGAATGATCACTCATGACGACGCAAGAGAACACGAGTTTGGAATCCTAATCAATAACACATATGATAATGTGAACAACGAACGAGTGGGGAGCCAAGAAGAAACAAAAACTTATCTCTCGGTAAATATCTTCAATATTTTATTTTCCAACTATGCACACGGGCCCTCCTAATTATCAATAGTCCATCTCTAATCCTCCAACTTCCTCTGTAACGCACATCCAGCCCTCCAACTTTCAAGATACTACAAACAACATTTCAACTTATCACACAAAGATTAAACTTAAGTTTGCTAAAACAACTTTTAAATTGAAAACTTCAAATAATAATCATTATAAGCCTATAAACATAAAAAAAATGATATTCCATTTTCCAAACATGAATTAAGTTTTAAAAAATGGTTCGTCGACCGGGAAAAAAAAAACGAATTTCGTTTCATTGTTTTAAGTGAACCAAACCAAGGTAATATGTTCTAGTCAAAGAGTTTTCTGAAAAAATAGAAAATTGACAAGAGATGATAATAGATTAAATTGATATTAGTTTTCAAAGTTTGATAAATTTTAAAATTACTTTTTTTTTTTTTTTTAAACACATCCTTATTTTTTATTTCAACAAAAGGGGCAAATTACATAAGAATAGAAGGTAGTCGGGCAACAAGCTGCGCCGCCACCCCCTTCTGAATAGAGAACCCTAATCTAGAGAATACAAATCCTTGCCCCTGGGGAGTCGAGAAGTTGCTGTGGACCACCCGCTGGACTCTCGTCAGAAACCTGATCGCTTCCGGTGTCAATGAGCCAAAAGTGTCAAAAGCCAGAGGGACAAAAGCATGTTGGTTATCCTCGCACGCTTTAGCGTGCTTTGCCACCTTGTTCGACTCTGCTCTAAGTACCGCTTGCCCCGCCACGAACCCACTCTCCCTGAATCCCGCTAAAGGTGACACACCGGTAAGGTCCACGCATGCGTGTTTCCCACCTTCCCAACCAAACACTAGCAGGTCAGCCGGACGTAAAGTGGACCTCCCTTCTGCCGGGTCTGTAAGAAAGTTAACCGGGGCCTCTTTCTTTGCCGAGATCCCTGCTCGTCTAAGAATATCCATTAAAACGTCCCGAACGAAATCGTGCCTGTACTTAAACCCCGATAACTCTCTACAATGGAGGGCATGTTCCCCATATTTATCCAAACACGCTTTACGGCAAACCGGACATGTTTCATCATCCGGGAAAATGGGAATCATCAAACGGTATTTAAGGATTGCTCTATATTCCACCGCTGACATTCGTTGCCCCAGTCCTTCGATAGGGATAACTGTTAGGAAATCTTGGGCGTGGGGTCTCTGTAAGCATTCCATGACGGCTTTCTGGCGTGGGGTCAAGCAAAAATCTTCCCCCAGACTTTGTGCAATTCGACAATAAAGAGCATTCGCCAAGGTTTTTTGTGGCTTTTTGGGGGCGTTGTCTTTATTGGAGAAACCGCCAAGATCAAAGTCAGGGAGATATTCATGCAGGCGTTCCAAAGCGCAAACATAATCCAGATCCGTGTTATCAACCCCGTTGTTACGTAAAATATGGTCTTGCAACCCCCAGGATTGAGATCTGGACGCCACAAAGGCATAAGTGGCTACATCTCGGGCCGAGAGAAGGCCCAACCCACCATGCCGCATCGGTAAGGTTGCGACCCGCCACTGGAGGTCCCCAAAATATGCCCCCCCACAAACTACAATATCTTCAATTGCCTCCCGGAGGCCTTTATCAAAACATGAGACAGCAGTGCCTACAAAGGGGGGTTGGCATGTTTGTAAGCCGAAAAAACAACTTTGCGACCCCCATACAGGATCTGAGCAAGAGGAGCTCGCTTTGAGGATCCCGTAGACGAGGGAGGAGCCCCATAAGATCCACAGCCCGTGACGCCCTTTTGGTAGACAAATCACAAATGAAGCTAGCATCGCGACTGACTGCCCCTCCTAGAAGTTTGACACCTCTCTCAGGCCGTCCAATATCACTGGGGAATAGCCCTGGCCTAGTCTTCACCCCATCGCAGGTTGGCCAAAAAATCTCTGTTTTTCTGATATTAAGGTTGAGCCCCAATGATGGTCCTTCTGAACTGATGATTTCCAAGGCCTTAGCAACCTGCACAGCGTCCCCGATGATCGTCCCATCATCTAAGTACCAAGCATGGAAGGGGAGGTTGCAGTTTTCCTGCACCTGGCGCACTAGGGGGTGTAAGGCAAGGGAAAAGAGCAAAGGTCCCAAAGGGTCCCCTTGTTGAACCCCCGTGAAGGCTCCAATGCGTTCATCCCTAACATATAACCTAGCTGGCTGGGCATACAAAAATTTGACCCACGGAAAAATGGAGGGGCAATGGACATGGACTTCCCGTAACAAAACAGATCGGTCAACTACGTTGAAGGCATTAGAAAAATCAACCGTGAGCATGGCCAAAGAGCCGTCTGCCCCATTGGGTATTCCCACCCCGAATTGGTAGTCTCCCAGGTACTTAATAACTTCTTTACCAACTTTCTTCATGGCTACTTTGGAGACCAACCTTCTCCATATGGCCCCCACGACAATGGGGCGAATCCCATTATCAGGCTTCAACAATGGGGTCAGGGGGCTGAAGCAATAAATTCAGCGAGCACCCCGGGACATAACCCCCCTAACCACAGATTGACCACATCGGTGATAGCGGAAAGCAGCCCTGAAGCAGTCGCCGACCCCTCCCCGCTAAGGGCATCCAACAGGTGTTGAGCCCGTAAGCCGTCCCGACCACAAGATGTCCCTTTCGGGAATGACTTCACACACCTGTAAACGCAGTCTTCATCTACTGATAATGCAGGGTGAGGTAGAGGGCTGGACGGTAGGGTTGGCGGCGAAACAATGGGATGCTTGTCGATAAGGGCTTGCATTGTAGATTCCCCAGGTGGAGCTACCCCACTGGAGCACAACACCTTAACAGCGGCGGTGAAGTGCCCATCCCTGACTTTCCTAAGACATTGCTTGATATTTGGGTCAACTTCCTCGTCCCTTTCCCCCCCTCCGTTGCGCTCCTCCACCATGCGAAACCTCTTCCCCCGTTGGGAGGAGCGACGTAACCAAGTCCTCAAAACCAGAGCCGTCCTTCCATGTTGCTAAGGCCCGCATAATACTATCACATTGCAAGGACTTCCTGTTACCTGACCTCCGTTCCTGCCTAGAAGAAGGAACGACCACCTTAAGAGTACATCGTGGTAAGAGTAAAAGTTTGACCCAACTTTCAACAGACCCAGGAGAAGCCACTACTTTACGAATGGCGCCCGTCAAAGCCTGAGCAAAAGCTAAACGACAACTTGGGGGAATACTTTTAACAGTCCGCACCGGGATAGAGAAAACCTGATCTAGGAGAGTGACATCCCCCACCACTCCTTGTTAGGACTTAAGATCACAACTCCCCCTAGGATCCATAGGCCTTAGGATCCCCACAATAAAATCCTCATTAGAGCCAGACTTTCCAGAGAAGATTGAGACGCCATCTGGGTGATGGCACCCCCTACTAAGGGCATGTGTCTTCATGCACCTCCCACACAACCAATATCCAAAAACCCGTAGGGTTTCCCCCACATTCGTAAACATTTCTAAATCGCTGGAAAGTGCGTTTCTAAAGAAATCCTTTCGATCATCTTTAAAATGGAACTGCTGTAAATGTGAGATTAACCTGTTATACCCAGAAGACCCAGGTTTGCCATCTTTACAGTCGTGGAAATTTCTGAGGGGGCATAGCCACACTCCATTAGACGAGGTGGGAGCAAGGCCCTCCCCAGAGGTGTCCACACAAGCAACCTTAGAAGAGACCATACAAGAAAAATGTGTCCACTGTCTCGAGATGAGAAGGAGACAAGGTACCACACCCCACCCAAAAGGACGAAAGAGGAGCAAAAGCAACCTATAGTTGCTCACGCCCCACGGAAACCACTTTGAGAGGGGTAGTTAAGCCATTATTATTATTATTATTATTATTATTATTATAATTATAATAATCGTTATTATTAAATATTAATATTGAAAATATTATTATTATTATGTTAACATTATCAAGAAGGGTCGAAGGAAACGGACAGAAGGTGGAATATGGTCGAAGGAAATGGAATATGGTCAAATGGGTTCCAAAAAATAAGAAAGAGTACGAATGGAAAGGAGCAAAGGGTCGAAAGGGAACGGAAGGGGACAAATGGGTTCCAAAAATTTAAAAATTGACCGTTTGAAGGGAGGGGGGAAAAACAGAGATGAAGGGGAGGTTGTTCGGAGAGGAAAGGGCGGAGACAGAGATAAGGCGGAGGAGGTTTAGGACGGGTGGATCGGGTTTGGAAGTGGTCGGGTTAGGGTGGTGGTCGTTTGGAGCTGGTGGGTGACAAGTTGGTTGAGAGAGACGGTGGTGGTTATCAAGCTGGTGGAAGAAGACGGTGGTGGTCGTTTGGTTCAGAGACGGTGGTGGTTTTGAAATTTGGATAAAAAAAAGGTCAAAATGGGAACTTGTTTGGGAGAAGACGGTGGTGGTTTAATTGAACTCGTAGATGATAAAAATGGTCATAATGTGAATCACTTCCATTTTTTGTCCACTTTCTAACCATAATGTCGAGTTCTAAACTTCTAATACTCGTTAGCTTTTAATACACTTCCATTTTTTGTCCCCACCTTTGTGGTGTGGAGCGGCATGAGAAATGATGAGTAATAGCCTAGCCTTTTTAGGTAGCAGCACGGATAGGCGCATGCGGGTCGCACTGTGTCTCATCCGGTCCATGCATTATGTTAAACTTTGTTTCAAACATTTGAACCATTTATGTTTAAGGATGTAAACCTTTAAAAACTGGTCTAACTTTTGAACTGGTTGGATTGTTATTATTATGTCAATTCCATATCATATATATGTCATTTATTGTGACTGATGACTTGGATCCTGGTATGGCACGTGGCTCGCGATAAAACTCTGCAGTTGGAATTTGAGGGTGTGCCATTAACCAAAATAGCATCTACATGTGTTCAGTTTGTTGTAGCTGCAACTCGGCTCTGAACATCGAAGCGTAATGGCGCAAAAGCATGTAGTAGTTTAAACAAATTGTGATCGTACACCTGATATCAACATCACGAAAAAAATATCACACTAAAATGCCAATAAAAATAAGCACGTAATTAATGTGCTGTAACACAGGGTTTTAACACTAAAAAATATACATGTTTAATAAAACAATAATAATAAGTCTTTGATCTCCTGTCTCAATTAAGTGTCTCAATTAAGAGGGGTCATGGAAAGAACAGGTTCAAAATCACGATCAATTCCTTTTTCAAATCCTGCTGCAGCTGCACGAGCTCTTCCTGCGTGCCACAAATAGAAGAAGAATCCTAGAACAAAATGAGAAGTAGCTAACCAACTTCTAGGAGACACATAATTGACTGCATTGATCTTGGTAGCTACTCCACCCACGGAATTTAAAGAACCTAAAGGAGCATGAGTCATATATTATCCACTTTTTCAATAAAAAATCCGAGTAGCAAAGCTAATCCAACGAACCCATCATTTGTCTGGTTCAATAATACGACTTATCCTAGTGAGTTTTATGGACCCACTGGACCAGAAGCTTCTCAAGCTCAAGCATTTACTTTTCTAGTTAGAGACCAATGTGTTGGAGTTAACGTAGGATCCGCTCAAGGGCATACCGGTTTAGGTAAATATTTAATGTGTTCTCCAACCGGAGAAGTCATTTTTGGAGGATAAACTATGCGTTTTTGGGATTTGCGTGCTCCTTGGTTAGAACCTCTAAGGGGTCCAAATAATTTGGACTTGAGTTGTCTGAAAAAAGACATACAACCTTCATTGGCGGACCTATAGCAAGCCCAAGGGGTGCGGGCGCCCACCCTGAAAAAAAAAAATTTAGTGTTATATACGCGCGTTCATCCTGTCCGCACCCCATGAAATTTTTCAGCCGCACCCCTTGGACTTTTGAAACCGACCTCAAGAAAAAAAAATATAATTATATGTTAAGAGTTAACCCATTTTATTAGTTAGTAGCCCAATTTCAAGAATGAGTCCAAGCCCAAAGTTTATAATAAGCCGACATATGTTTTAATATTGATTAAAATGAAAAAACAAACAAAAAATAAACCTAAAACCAGAAGAGTGCTAAACAAAGAAAAATAAAAGAAAAAGTTGTCTGTCTCCCTCCATGCTTCTGATGGGCGATCGCTAAACAAAGAAGAGGAACATGTGACGTTGACCAGTCACAATTTACAAACAATTGAACAAATACAACGAAACTCCAAAAGTAATTAGGTAAATGTGATTATGTGAATATTTTTCTTGAACGGCCAATAAATCAATCCTGAGCACTTTCAAAGTGCCCACGGGACAAAGGAGTACCCCGAGAGTAACCCGGATCCACCGGTAATTTCACACCGATTCCCGGGGGAAACCCGCCGCCCGAAGGCCCACTGTGGTAAAACTCGACCCACCAGCAGCATTTTAGTATTATTATTTTTGGGATACGAGTCGACCTAAATCGAACCGACCCGGGCCACCTGATGGAAAAACGACCTATATAAGGTCTATGATTCCGCACCCCATGAAAAAAAATCCTGAGTCCGCCACTGACAACCTTGGCAAGAACATTGGGTTTTTCTGGTTCTCCACTGTTGTGCCTTCCGGCGGGTAAAGGGATAGGTTTTCCCCGGAATTGGTGGCTTGGTGGGTTCTGGCTACCCAACGCTATCTATGGGCAGACAGACACCTAAAACGTGTCTTCACCCAGGGTCGTATGAGATGCTTTTGTAACCAATTGGTGGGTACCCCAATTAGTCAGGACACGTTTGTTTTCCTTTCAAAAAAATAAACTTCCAATTTTCTTCAATAAATAAAATTTAACCTTAATCAAAAGTCAAGGAGTAGAGTGCAAAATTTCCATTTTTATAAAATTTATAGCCGTTAGAGATATGCATAGGACCCGCATTTAAATCATAGGATATACATGTTTAATTAGTCAGTAAAACAAACGAACAAACACACATAGACGTTAGGGAACAAGATCTCCGTCCATCAATGTTCATATCACTCTCTTCCCTTTAAATTTTACCAATACACACACACCACACCTTTTTAATCTGCTTTGCTTTCCTCCTCTATCTCTCTCTT
This sequence comes from Ambrosia x helenae, assembly GCA_030844895.1. Lineage (NCBI taxonomy): Eukaryota > Viridiplantae > Streptophyta > Magnoliopsida > Asterales > Asteraceae > Ambrosia > Ambrosia x helenae. The sequence continues at coordinate 81,875,195 of CM061223.1, forward strand.
CTTTCTCTCTCTAGATTAATGGCAATGGATGAATCAGCAGCAGCAGCAGGTCCTTGTTTGATGCGTTCGGTTTCGCAGCCTTTATTCGCTTCTCGCGAACTCAAAGAGGTTAGTTCAATAAAAATTTAGAGCCTTGTGAAAGTTTGATGTAAATTTATAAGTAAATTTATATACATATAAGTAATAAAAGGTTATATCTTAAAAAAAACCGTGTATTGTATGGACTTAATAAACCAGGTACACTGGGCTGAATAAATATAATGTAATTTAAAAAATTGTTAAGATTAACTTGAAAGTGAACCTAAATTTTTATTGGTTTGTAGGTAATGCATATCTTAAAGCATTATGGTAATTGTCAAGATTTAGTTGGAAAAAAAAACCCTAATTTTTAATTGCTTTGTAGGGTTTACTTTTTTTTTTTTAAATTTAAAGATTTTCACTTATGATTTGAATTCCAATATGCTCTGATTTGTGGAATTTAATTTATAATGTATATTAGGACTGCAAAGCCTGGATTTGACTTTTATTAGAGTCAAATATTGTAATTGTCAAGTGTTGACTATTATTATATCTGTGATCTTTGTGTTGAATTCAGTTTTTTTTTTTTTTTTTGGTATTGATTTGGGTCTAGTTATTTTTTTGAAATGTTGAGCATCACTTTGTTTTTGTCAAATATGTCATGTTTATTAAGCTTTCTGTCCTAATGGAGTCAAATTTTGACTTTCAGAGTCAAATTTTGACTTTTAGAGTCAAACATTCCAATCAGGTGTTGATTATATTGTTACCTTTGGCCCAAGATTCTGCTGTATGCTTACCTTTTGTTAAAATGGGTTTAAAAAAAAAGTCAAACTATTGAACTTTTGAGTGTCAAATTACACATTTTTGACAGTTTGAGTAGTGTGCAAAATTTCCATTTTTTTAAACTTATAGCCGTTGAGATATGCATGGGACCCTCATTTAAATCATAGGATATACATATTTAATTAGTCGGTAAAACAAACAAACAAACACATACATAGCCGTTAGGGAACAGGATCTCCATCCATCAATGTTCATATCACTCTCTTCCCTTTAAATTTTACTAAGGGCATGTGTAGTGGCATCGTTGTCCGGCGTTTTAGCCAACCATAGCGCTGGGAACACCGTCCCCCCAGGCGCTATGGTGACGTTATGGTGGTATCCAGCCTTCCTCAGAGTGTGTGTAGTGGTGAGGGGTTATGTGGGGTTATGGTATTAAAATATTAAAAAGTAATAGAAGTGGGGGGGGGGGGGGGGGTTATGTGGAGGTTATGGAAAAAGAGGGTGTAGTGGGAAGGGAGGTTATGAGGGGGTTATAAATGATTGGGTAATCATTGTTTTTTATTTAAATAAGAATATTAAATACTTAATAATATTTCATTAAATATAAAAAAATTACAAATAGTAAAACAAAAAATTACTAATACTAAAACAAAAAAATACAAATACTAAAAAAAAATTACAAACCCTAAATAAAAGATAAAAATAATCAAAGGTTATATTTTTCCTCGATTTTTTTCTTTTGTTTCAAACACATTTCCAACGCTTTGCCCTCTAGGTGGTCGTGATTTGCCGTGTAAAACGCAAAGTCGCGTTCAAACTGTTGTGCCCTCATGATGTCAACCACCTCTCGATTTTCTTGGATACGCTGAGCCCCGATGTCGCGTAAGTCTTGGAGCCGCTGGTTCATTTCAGCAAATGCCAGGATTAACTGGTTCACCCCGACGAAGACTCCGTCCGTGCGGCTCGAGCAGCCCGTCGACCGGCGGGACGAGGTAGCTCCTCCGCCCCTGCAAAATAGGGATTTTCTTCTGGTGAGTTGAGGTCGACATAACGCGCGTCAGACGTAGGCGTTTCGGGATCAACAGAGTCAGAGGTCCTCGACTTTTTTGAAGGCCTCGTATTTTTGGCCCTAGATGAAGAAGTTCCAACCGTTGGGCGGACGGTGTGCCATTTGGTGCAGTCTTTCAGCACGCGCCAACATTTCACGTACGGGAAATTCCCGTATGTCTGATTGTATTCTTCCAAAGCCGCCACAAAAATACCCTCGTCACTTTGCCCACTTTTCCACCCGTACCGGGTGCACTGATAAATGCCTTGAAAGTTTGTGCATTTTTGGTTGATATCGGTCCACTTGCCCGATATCGAATCGTTCTCCCGGTAGCCATATCCTTTACCAGACAGATCAAAAAATATTGCCCGTACTCTTTTCCAAAAATCGCCTTTGGATTGGTAGTTGGCTGAAAAAACAAACCAATAATATAAATAAGTACCCGTTTAAAAAACTATATGTAATAAAATATAACATAACCAAAAAAATATATATCTTACCGACTTCAGGATCCTCCGACACGTCAACCCACGCTCGGGTTAACGAGTACAACTCGTGGTCGGTCCATGGTATAACGTTTTTTTTGGCACGACCGCCCGTCTCTTTTCTTGTGTGCCGTCGGCCGGTTGCCTTGCCTCGCATGGGCTCTTCCTCTTCGACCGGGCCTTGTGTCTCCGGAACCGACTCTTGCCAAGCATTTGAAGAGTCGAACATTTGGGATGTCCCATACACTTGTGTTTGGCCAAAGACACCTCCCATGGGCATCCCAAAACTCCCTCCCATGTTAACGTTATACATGTTCGGGTCCCAACTATACGGTTGGTTTAACAGGTTCGTGAAACTTTGCGGGTTTGAACCTGAACCCGGAGCTATAGGTCGGGTGTTGTCGCCACTGGTTTGGGAACCAAACCCGAAACCTCGACCGAAAGGATTCATCTCTGTGTGTTGGCTTGATCTAACTTTGAGTGTTTAGATTGTAAAGTGTGTGTGTGTTTTGGATTGTATATGTGTGTGTTTATGTTATGTAGATGAAGAAGTATATATATAGATAAAAATAAAATAAAGCAGATTTTTTTATTTAATATTCGACCGTTCAACGGTCAAGGCACAACCATCAAAGCACAACGCTCGCTATGAAGAAGGCTGGATACCACCATAACGCCACCATAGCGCCTGGGGGGCGGTGTTCCCGGCGCTATGGTTGGCTAAAACGCCGGACAACGATGCCATTACACATGCCCTCATAGCGAGCGTTGTGCATTGATGGTTGTGCCTTGACCGTTGAACGGTCGAACATTAAATAAAAAAAAAAAAATTTCTGCTTTATTTTATTTTTATCTATATATATACTTCTTCATCTACATAACATAAACACACACATATACAATCCAAAACACACACACACACTTTACAATCTAAACACTCAAAGTTAGATCAAGCCAACACACAGAGATGAATCCTTTCGGTCGAGGTTTCGGGTTTGGTTCCCAAACCAGTGGCGACAACACCCGACCTATAGCTCTGGGTTCAGGTTCAAACCCGCAAAGTTTCACGAACCTGTTAAACCAACCGTATAGTTGGGACCCGAACATGTATAACGTTAACATGGGAGGGAGTTTTGGGATGCCCATGGGAGGTGGGTTTGGCCAAACACAAGTGTATGGGACATCCCAAATGTTCGGCTCTTCAAATGCTTGGCAAGAGTCGGTTCCGGAGACACAAGGCCCGGTCGAAGAGGAAGAGCCCGTGCGAGGCAAGGCAACCGGCCGACGGCACACAAGAAAAGAGACGGGCGGTCGTGCCAAAAAAACGTTATACCATGGACCGACCGTTAACCCAAGCGTGGGTTGACGTGTCGGAGGATCCTGAAGTCGGTAAGATATATATTTTTTTGGTTATGTTATATATTTTATTACATATAGTTTTTTAAACGGGTACTTATTTATATTATTGGTTTGTTTTTTCAGCCAACTACCAATCCAAAGGCGATTTTTGGAAAAGAGTACGGGCAATATTTTTTGATCTGTCTGGTAAAGGAGAGGGCTACCGGGAGAACGATTCGATATCGGGCAAGTGGACCGATATCAACCAAAAATGCACAAACTTTCAAGGCATTTATCAGCGCACCCGGTACGGGTGGAAAAGTGGGCAAAGTGACGAGGGTATTTTTGTTGCGGCTTTGGAAGAATACAATCAGACACACGGGAATTTCCCGTACGTGAAATGTTGGCGCGTGCTGAAAGACTGCACCAAATGGCACACCGTCCGCCCAACGGTTGGAACTTCTTCATCTAGGGCCAAAAATACGAGGCCTTCAAAAAAGTCGAGGACCTCTGACTCGGTTGATCCCGAAACGCCTACGTCTGACGCGCGTTATGTCAACCTCAACTCACCAGAAGAAAATCCCTATTTTGCAGGGGCGGAGGAGCTACCTCGTCCCGCCGGTCGACGGGCTGCTCGAGCCGCACGGACGGAGTCTTCTTCGGGGGTGAACCAGTTAATCCCGGCATTTGCTGAAATGAACTAGCGGCTCCAAGACTTACGCGACATCGGGGCTCAGCGTATCCAAGAAAACCGAGAGGTGGTTGACATCATGAGGGCACGACAGTTTGAACGCGACTTTGCGTTTTACACGGCAAATCACGGCCACCTAGAGGGCAAAGCGTTGGAAATGTGTTTGAAACAAAAGAAAAAAATCGAGGAAAAATATAACCTTTGATTATTTTTATCTTTTATTTAGGGTTTGTAATTTTTTTTAGTATTTGTATTTTTTTGTTTTAGTATTAGTAATTTTTTGTTTTAGTATTTGTAATTTTTTTATTTTTAATGAAATATTATTAAGTAAAAACAATAAAAAGCAATGATTACCCAATCATTTATAACCCCCTCATAACCCCTCTTCCCACTACACCTTCTTTTTCCATAACCCCCATTCTATTACTTTTTAATATTTTAATACCATAATCCCCACATAACCCCCCACCACTACACACACTCTAACCACACCACACCCTTTTAATCTGCTTTACTCTCTCTAGATTAATGGCAATGGCTGAACCACCACCACCAGCAGCACTTTGTTTGATGCGTTTTCGCAACCGTTATTGCTTCTCGAACTAACTCAAAGAGGTTAGTTCAATAAAAATTTAGAGTTTCGTGTATTACCCGGGTTTAAAAATGTAACTTTATATATTACAAGTAATAAAAGGTTATATCTCTAAAATAAAAAAAAAGACAACCACAATCAGAAACCACCACCACAGTGGCTGTAACTGTAAGATTTGATGTGGGCCTCCGGTCGTAACTGTAAAGTTTGACAGCTTCGTTGTTGTTGCCACCGGTCGCTCTCAATGGCACGTTCGTAATATCGCTCAGGCCCTTCTCTACAAGGTATATGCCCTCCGTTTTCTTTTCATTTACTCCATTGCTTTAAAAATATATGCTTTTTTTTATTATTAGTTAATGAATTAGTTTACTATGGTTTTCATGTTCAGATTATTAATTTTCTCAATTAGGGTTTCGTCATATGTGGTCATATTCTATTCCAAGTGTTATGGCAAGATTGCACATTACATGTTAAGTTGTTAACTATTATAATCTTTTAGATCATCAAGTTTTAATAATTAAATTCTAAAGTAGTTAATGCAGTAAATTTTTTTTGGATATAGGACCGAAATTTGAGATATAGGCTATTAACTCTTATTATTATTATTATTATTATTATTATTATTATTATTATTATTATTATTATTATTAATTGTCTAGAAGATCCCCACTGATGTTCGAGCTGATGACGTCACTGTCATCCCCGTCACTAAACAGTCGGAGTTTGCCAGCTTCGTTGTTGTTGCCACCGGTCGATCTCAATGGCACGTTCGTAATATCGCTCAGGCCCTTCTTTACAACAACCACTGTATATCCGTCCACATCTCGTCCATATCAGCCCGCATCGACCCCATCTGATCCAGAATATGCTGAAGTAGCTGGGTCGTGGTATCAGGCAACCCATCTGATCCAGAACATGCTGAAGTAGCTGGGTCGTGGTATCAGGCAACCCAACGGCATAAACGCGGGTATGCTGTCGGGCATCAGGGGCAGGATCTGGCATCTCTACATCCTCCGGTAGATCGCCTTCGCCAACGTGTGGCATCTGAACCTCCTCGGCGGCAAGCGGCCAATCAATATGTACCAGCTCCCGTGGTACAAAATGCTCGCCACGCAACGCCAACAACGTACTCAGCAAAGCACTTGTGCAGCGCAACCTTAACGGTGTACCCCCTGATGCCGAGAACTGCGCGTGGGATACCATTAATGACAATTTTCCCCACGAGTTCTTGATGAGCGTCGAGTCGGTGGAAGATGTATCGCCATGGTTCGCGGATTTTGCGAACTACCTCGCGTGCGGGATCCTCATCAAAGGTTGTCGCACCAGCAAAAGAGGAAGTTCTTCGCGGACCTCAAGCATTACTTCTGGGATGACCCATTTTTGTTCCGGGTCGGGGCGGATCAGCTGATTCGCCGTTGTGTGTTCGGGGTTGAGGCGGCGCAGATATTGCGTGATTGTCACAAGGGGCCTACGGGAGGTCACCACGGAGCGAATTACACTGCCAAAAAAGTGTTAGACTCCGGGTTTTATTGGCCCACACTTTTCCGTGACGCTCAGATATTGGTCGGTGCATGTGATTCGTGCCAGAGGGCGACGAACATATCGGCACGCGACCAAATGCCGCAGAATCCCATCCAAGTCTGTGAGGTCTTTGACATTTGGGGCATAGACTTCATGGGACAATTCCCCTCCTCACGGGGTAATAAATACATACTCGTGGCAGTTGACTATGTGTCAAAGTGGGCTGAGGCGCAAGCCTTACCCACAAATGATGCCCGAGTAGTCGTGAGGTTTGTTAGAGGCTTGTTCTCGCGGTTTGGTGCCCCGAAGGCACTAATTAGTGACCGTGGCACGCATTTCTGCAATGCGCAGCTTGATCGTGCATTAGCACGATATGGTGTTCACCACAGGTTATCCACCCCGTATCATCCACAGACAAGTGGACAGGTGGAGGTCACAAACCGTGGATTGAAGCGAATCCTTGAGCGGTCAATTGGGATATCATTAGGATGTTGATAGATTTAATTTTTTGAATATTGGATTAATTGGTTTGTCTATGAATTTGATTTGTTCGTTATTTGATTAATTAGATTTATTTGTTCGTATTCGGACTAATTATCAATTTCATTCTTTGTATAGTTTTAGGCTTATTCTGCTTATTGATTCTATTAGTTTTTATTTAGTTTTCTTGAATATATTTGCTTTCCGTTATTTTTCGCATGAATGTATTGATTCTTTATTTCATTTATTTATTTTTCTGTCTTTTATCGCCTTTTTGGGTTTGTCATATATTCGCCTGTTGCAACTGTATCATTCTTACATGCAGGTTGATGTCCACAAACCCTGGGTCTTCTGGTGATCTGTCTGACGAGGAGCGAAGGCGCCTGAGGAGAAGCGAGAGGATTAGACTTCATAAGTTGCGTCTTGTTTCTGATATTCTAATTGCTGCTCCTATAGTTGAGGTCCTAATTGACGAGGCACGATCTGGCTGACGACGAGGGGTCGGAAGCCCACAGTGACATTATCATGGCGGACGACGACATTCCGCTGAATGATAGTGGACGTCCAGGAGGAGATGGACTCGCACCGAGTATTGTCCGGCCGGCTATTTTGGCTGACCATTTCGAGATTAAATCAAGTATCGTGAACATGATACAAAACTCGGTGCAATTCGGTGGACTGGAGCACGAGGATCCAGGCCGACATATTGCTGCATTCTTAGAGGTTTTAGCCACCTTTAAGATGACGGGCATCTCCGATGATGCTATCCGTCTTAGACTCTTCCCATTCTCACTGCGGGACAAAGCCCGGACTTGGCTTCTGTCACAACCCGCAGGGTCTATCACGACTTGGGAAGAGTTGTCACAACAATTCATGCAGCAGTATTTTCCTCCTGAAAAGACACAAAAACTGAGGAATCGCATCATTGTACACGGCCTGGGAAAGGTTTAAAGACCTACTCTTGAGTTGCCCGCACCATGAGCTTTCGAAAAGGCATTTGGTGCAAACTTTTTATCAGGGACTCGGGTATGTGTCTCAAGAACGCCTTGATGTATACGCTGGGGGAGACATCGGAACAAAGTCTCCTAGGGAAGCGTGGAGCATTATTGAGAAGGTCTTCATCTGTGGTCTTCATCTGCCAAGGCTGGTGTGCATGCCGTGGATTTCGGGGTATCTCACGAGCCTGGCTCGTGTGCTCAGGGGGTGATGTATACAGGCCACGAGGAAGTGGACTACATGGGTAATCAGACGAGACCCCAGAATAACCCTTACAGTAACACTTATAATCCGGGTTGGAGAAATCACCCGAACTTCGGGTGGAGATCTGGTTCCTCTAACCAGAACCCGCTCGGATATCAGCAGAGGGCCCCCGCACAACAACAGTCCCAACAGCCTTACCAGTCCAACCAACAGCCCTACCAGTCCAACCAACAGCCTTACCAGACTCGTGGTCAATCATCCCAGCAGAGACCGAACCAATACCAGAACCAGGGCGCCGGGAGCAGCTCCCAGCAGCACGCCCCTCATGGTATGTCTAAACTGGAGGAAATGATGTCTCAGCTCCTTACCAACACCTCTAATACTAATCAGATCGCTGAGCAGCGCTACCAGCAGCATGAGGAGCGCTTTACGAATTATGAGGGAGAGATGAGGGGCCAAAAGGCATCGATGCAGGCCATAGAGAACCAGGTTGGCCAGATGGCAAAGATGATGTCTGAGAGACAGCAGGGTGGTCTTCCGGGCAACACTGAGCCGAATCCGAGGGGGCATGTGAATGCCATAATGACGAGGAGTGGTAAAACCACGGGACCTGACACATCGGGCTCACCACCGATCACTGAGACGGTCCAGACTGAGTCTTCGGACGAGGTGCACGCTAGGCGAGTCCCAGCAAGTACAGCACAGTTGCCGAAGCCAGTCACAGATTACACTCCTCCTGTCCCGTACCCTAGCAGACTTAGGAAACAGAAGGACGAGGCCCAATACGGGAAATTCTTTGAGCTGTTCAAACAGCTACACATAAACATCCCGTTTGTGGAGGCTTTGGCCCAGATGCCTAAGTACGCGAAATTTCTGAAGGACATCCTCACAAACAAGCAAAAACTTGAGGACCTGTCCTGCGTTCTGTTGAACGAGAACTGCTCTGCAATTCTGCAGAATAGACTGCCCATGAAGATGGGAGATCCTGATAGCTTTACCATCCCTTGTCTGATAGGTAATATGACTGTCAGACTGCCTTATAAGGTTTTTGAGAAGTTGGATCTGGGTGAACCTTCACCCACCAGGATGAGTATTCGCCTCGCTGATCGTTCGATCAAGTATCCACGGGGGTTTGTAGAAAATATGCTTGTCAAGATTGACAAATTTGTTTTCCCTGTGGACTTGTTATCCTGGATATGGATGAGGACTCTAAAGTTCCTCTGATTCTCGGACGTCCTTTCCTTAACACGGCAAGGACGATTGTTGACGTGGCTGCGGGCCAGATCACACTCCGAGTCAATGATGAGCACGTGACTTTTGACATTCAGAGGTCGATGTGCCATCCTGAGAGCCAAGACGATACACTATACTATCTTGATATAGTAGAAAAGACTAGATCTTTTGACAAACTTATGATAGATATTACACGATGACCGTTAGCCCTGATTTGTGCCACACGTTAGTTGGTGAAGACTAGATCTTTTGACTAGCTTATGATATTACACGATTCATTGTCTTGGCAATGGAGCGATTTACACATACACATTACACGTATGTATCATAAATAAAACCGAGTGTGTGTGAACATTGTGAGTCGTGTACGGGTTAGCATGCTTTGTGGATCGGAAGCGAGTCGTTGCTTTTTAGTATCTTGTCCCCTGTTTATACCTCTTGTGGGCTTTGATTATTATCGTTTATACAGGTTATATTTTGTCTTTGTTGCCTCTTGGCGAGTTTTTCGTTTATTTATGTTTTGTTGTTTGCTTGAGGACAAGCAAAGTTCAAGTGTGGGGAGGTTTGATATACGTTAAAATATACATATTTAAATCCCCGATTAAGCTCCCAAAATACGTGTTTTCGACCCTAATTGCACGAAATTGGTACTTAACCGCTTCATATATTTAGTTCAGGTCTTAAACGGCCTCGAAGACAAAGTCGAAATCATGTTCGTACAGTCTCACACGTTTCTGATCTAAACAAGTATGCTAATGACAAGTTCTAAATTACACAAAACATCCGGCTCACTCGAAAGCATGTCGATAATCTACTTTAAGGCTCAAATGCTCACGTAATCGGAAGGAAATGGGTGCAAGTGTACGAATCTAACACGCTCGTATCTCATCTGTTTGTCGCGCCTCGAGTTATCTTTATCAAAATTTAGTTAGGCTTGATGTTTATATGAGAATATATACATATATGTACATTTAAAGGTTTTTTTTAACATATATATATATATATATATACCCACACTTGAAATTCACATTGTCCCCAATGTGACGATAGACAGCGTTTATGAATTAGCTATCTATAGTGGGAAAAAGGAGAATAATACTCCCCTGGTGTCGAAGAAACGCCCGGGTAAATGGACGACATGAGCCCCGATAAAACTCTGGATACGAGGGGATGCCAGGAGGCCATTGCTGCTGATCGGGACGCGATGGTGTCTGAGGTGGCGTCCCTGTCGGTGTTCCGCCTCCCTCATGCTCATGGCCTCCTCCCGGCTGCTCATCATCTACCATGTGCTCATCCTCAGGGGGCAGAGGAGGCAGAGGGTCCCAAATCACCCCATTTGAGATGAGGCGTGGTCCATCTGGTGTACTCTCATATAGCCTCTGCCTCCCCAGCGAGCGCAGATCAATGAAGGACCCGTTTGTGACAAGCTCTAGTCCAGCTTTGACCTCGTCGGTCAAGATGTCCAAGGCTTCACCGATCACCGTGATGTATTCACCACCGTGAATCTCACTCCCGTCAAGGGGGCACCCTCAACCAAATGGCCGAGTTCTTTCTCACTGCTGGGGGCACCAAAGACGGGAGTGAGATTCACAGTGGTGAATACATCACGGTGATCGGTGAAGCCTTGGACATCTTGACCGACGAGGTCAAAGCTGGACTAGAGCTTGTCACAAACGGGTCTTTCATTGATCTGCGCTCACTGGGGAGGCAGAAGCTATATGAGAGTACACCAGATGGACCATGCCTCATCTCAAATGGGGTGATTTGGGACCCTCTGCCTCCTCTGCCCCCTGAGGATGAGCACATGGTAGATGATGAGCAGCCGGGAGGAGGCCATGAGCATGAGGGAGGCGGAACACCGACAGGGACGCCACCTCAGACACCATCGCGTCCCGATCAGCAGCAATGGCCTCCTGGCATCCCCTCGTATCCAGAGTTTTATCAGCAGTTCCAGACAATGGGTCTCAGTGCAACAGATTAGTGCACAGCAGGGGACTTACCAGCAGGAGCAGCAGTACCTGCGCAGCGGTCTGGAGCAGGTGCAGGACGGCATACGTGCTGGTTTTGATTATTTATTTTCAGGTTTGGAGAGGGCTCATCCAGGGTACTTCAGCAGTCCTCCCCGGTTCACTCAGAGAGGTGCCCCTGGCGACCAGCCAGGAAGCTCCAGTCAGCACCAGAGGGGCCAGTAGCCGCCTAATCTGCATGATTTCAGTTGTTAGTGTTTATTTATTTATGCTTTCAGTACGTTCTTTTCGGGTCTGCGTACCCAAGACATTTTAGCATTTGTTTTTGAACGATTTCTTTTCAGTATTTTTATCGCTTTCTGTAGTTTAATTTAGTTAAACATGTGGATGTGGTTGATGGTTTTGATGAGTTTGTTTTTTTGTCAAGAATGTTGATATTGCAGGGAACTGGCAAGCATCGTTATCGGGGCTCATGTCGTCCATTTACCCGGGCGTTTCTTCGACACCAGGGGAGTATTATTCTCCTTTTTCCCACTATAGATAGCTAATTCATAAACGCTGTCTATCGTCACATTGGGGACAATGTGAATTTCAAGTGTGGGGAGGGATTATATCTTGTTTGTCCTCTTGTATATATATATATATATATGTATATATTCTCATATAAACATCAAGCCTAACTAAATTTTGATAAAGATAACTCGAGGCGCGACAAACAGATGAGATACGAGCGTGTTAGATTCGTACACTTGCACCCATTTCCTTCCGGTTACGTGAGCATTTGAGCCTTAAAGTAGATTATCATTTCTTTGACATGCTTTCAAGTGAGCCGGATGTTTTGTGTAATTTAGAACTTGTCATTAGCATACTTGTTTAGATCAGAAACGTGTGAGACTGTACGAACATGATTGAGGCATTTAGGATAACAATCGGGTCATCGGACGGGTGATTTTTGAAAAGTCTTTGATGAATCGCCTGTAAAAACCCGCATGACCCAAAAAACTGCGGATAGCTCTGACAGAGGAGGGCGGAGGGAGCCTAGAAATGATATCTACTTTGGCAGGATCAACCTCCAACCCATTTTGAGAGACCTTGTGCCCGAGGACTATTCCTTCCTTCAGCACAAGACTGGTCTCCTCGCACCTCTGCAGCATCAGCTCCAGATTCCCTAGACACTGATCAAAAGAACTCCTAAAGACTGAAAAATCATCCATGAACACCTCCATGGAGTCCTCGATCATGTCGTGAAAAATGGCAATCATGCAACGCTGGAAGGTCGCCGGCGCATTGCACAACCTGATGACGTGTGTCCTAAAACGACAACATCTAGACCTCTCGTCAAAAAGATAAGCAAAATAAGTTTGATTAAGAGGTTGCCTGACTTAGTGGAGCTGATATAAGGCAGCTGACCTGCCGTATGAGCCTCAGGGCAGAAAGCAAACAGTAAAATGTCTTGGAAATGTAAAAAGGGATTTTGGCTTATTATCTTTGCAAGGGACAAAACATCACACAGCTCCATACCTTGTATTGGAAAAGATAAAAGCTGAAAATATCCCAAAAGGGAAAAGTCTCACTGCTGGGAACTAAAAGAGGGTCAAAACACATCCAGGTATGATAGGGAAGCTACCCTGAGGGAGCTCCTGGGCAGAATTCGACTGCCTATATAAGGAGACCCTCGGGTAGACATTCCACACACACTTCTCACTTCTTCTCTCTACTCTTATACTCTCTACTTCATTATTTCCCAACTCCAAATGAATACATACTTATTCTCACGCCGGAGTCCAAATGCAGGAGGCTCCCTCCTGCGTTAAGGCTAACGGTGTCTGCTACCTTTTTGCAGGTCCCTTCCAGGAGCTTGAAGACCCCCATTCTCAGAACCAAATCCAAAACCTTAACTGAATCTAACCTTAAGACTTAAACCTTAACATAATATACCCTTAACCTATAATCCTAAACATCTCCTAACCTAATACCGGTCATTTTCCTTGTTGTAGCAACAAGTGGCGCCCACCGTGGGGCTGTCGCTACTTTGAACAAACTGTTGAGAGTCTCTACAGTCCCATTTGTTCCTAAGTAACCTCCTTTTGTGATGACTGGTGGAGATAACCGCCTAGGAGGGGGTCTTTCAGAAACTCCGGCCACTAGCCACACCTCAGGTGATGCCTCTGGCCATGAAACGCCTGGAACGGACGGACAACAAGTCGAACCGTCTCTAGGGGACATGCTCAACTTCCAAACACCGCCATCCTCAAGGGCTGTTAACTCGTCTCCTAGGGACGACTTGTTGTTTCCAGTTGAACGAATGGATATCACCCCGGAGGGAGTACGAAGAAATTTCTTGCAACTCCGAGACCTCCTGAATGGTTATGTGCGAGAGGAGAGGTCCAGAGGAGTCAGGGTCAGGTTGTCCTATGACGAAGAGCCTGTTGCCACCCTCTCACCTAGCCCTCCGTTGCTGGGAACCACCACCTCACCAGCGACCCCTACTTGAACAGTCGAGGGGACATTTACTCAGGAGGAGGAGGTCCTAGCAGCTCTGCGCTCTCTCCGGGGACCTCATTACCACTCTCCTATGAAGAAGCTTTAAGATCGCTACCATTGGCCAGCAGTGCCGTAGCCACCTCCCTTGCGGGAACAGGGAGTCTTACCGGAGGATTCGTCGTTCCCCCAGGAGCTGTGTATCCTAACTACTCACAACCTCAATACTTCCCCATATGGCCGGGAGGATATCCCTGGCAGCATCCCTCACCTTTGAACCAAGTACCAGTGACTCCCCCTGTGGGAGGGCAGGGTCCCATGACCTCCCAACCCTTGGTTCAAACTCCTGTAGCTGAAGTTAGAGCAGAAGCTACACCTTCGACGCCGTACCGACCTAAGTCGTTAGAATGCTTTGCTGAATACATCGCTCATTTTGATTTCCCCAACAAGATCAAAATGCCAGCTAATGTGAAGACGTACGATGGCACAGAAGACCCAGATGACCACTTGAACGTCTTCTCTGGGGCAGCCACTGTAGAAAAATGGAACGATGCCGAGTGCTGTCACATGTTCATGCAGACCTTGGTAGGACCAGCTCGCCTATGGTTCAGTGGCCTACCGTCTCGGAGCATTTCCTCGTTTGATGATTTAAGGAGAGGTTTCACCTCAAACTTTAACCCCCTCAGGAAGTGTACCAAAGACGCCGCCATATTGCATCAAATCCAACAAGGGGAGCATGAAAACCTCCGTAGTTTCATCGAAAGGTACAAGAGGGAAGGTCTGCAGTATAGTGGTGCCACCGAGAAGATCCGGGTGTCGGGATTCATGGGAGCCATTCGTCCCAAGAAGTTGCTAAGAAGATTTCATGAAGATGTTCCCCAAACCATGGAGGAGGCTTTCGAAAGAGCAGAAGCCTTCCTCAGGGGAGAGGAAGCACTAACTCGACAAGACACCAGGAAGAGGGATCGAGGAAGCTGGAGAGACAGCTCAACGAGCTCCCGAAGACCTCACTTTCAACCCTACAATGAAAGACGGTCGGGGAGATCCTATGACAATCAAAGGGGGGAAGAAAGACGACGATCCCCAAGATCAGGAAGGTACCATGACAAAGAAAAACAGGTTTTCACTGTCCTCACTAAGACCCCTCAGGAGATACTCTCCACAGAGGAAGTCAAGTACACCTTCCGACCCCCCAGACCTCTGTCTAAGCCAGCTAGCAAGAGGGATGCCAGTAAACATTGTGCCTTCCACAATGATACGGGGCATCACACAAACGATTGCTACCAGCTGAAGAAACGGATAGAAGAAGCTGTTAAGTCCGGGGAACTCGCTCACCTGATCAAAGATATCAAGGGGAGGAGAGATGAAGGGAAGAAAGATAAAGAGGTCAACATGGTCAGTCTTGAAGGAAACCAGCAGGTCAAGAAGGCTCGAACCGAGCCCTGGAACAAACAATACATCTGCCTCCCTCCGGCTCCCGACGAACTGATAGTCACACCCGTGATAGTGGAAGCCGAACTTGATGGCTTCCCTGTGGACAGGGTATACATGGACTGTGGAGCCTCATCAGAGGTGATGTATGAACGATGCTTTGAATCCTTGAGCCCGGAGATCAAGTCCAAGCTCAAACCATCCGACGCCTCGCTGGTGGGTTTTTCAGGGGAACGAGTACATCCCCTAGGGAAGCTCACACTTAGCGTCTGTTTCCGAGACGGAGACTTATCAAGGACTGAGGAGCTAACATTCTCCGTTATCAGGTACCCTTCAAATAACATTGTCATCTTTTCACTGTCAAAGACAGAAGAGTTGACTTGCTCTGTTATCAGGTACCCTTCAAGCTATAACGTCCTCATTGGAAGAATGGGAATCGCCACTTTCGGTGCGGTCGTATCAACAACCCATGGCTTAATGAAGCTCCCCACTCCTAATGGAATTGCAACCCTGAAGCCAACGGCAGAGGCTCTTTTGATAGCCTCCGTGGAAGAGAACAAAGGCTCCAAGGGCCCGGAAGCACCAAGCAATGGTCCCATTCGGGAGGTTAGCATTAATGCTGCCTGTCAGGAGCAGACCATCAAAGTAAACAACCTGCTTCCCGATAAGGTTATGAGTGAACTAATTAACCTTTTGCAGGATAGTCAAGACGTGTTCGCTTGGTGCCCCGGAGACATGACAGGTGTCCCCAGAGATATGGCTGAACACTCTCTCAACATAGCTCCCTCATACAAACCAGTTGTCCAAAAGAAAAGGAGCTTGGCCCCAGCAAGGAGCCAAGCTGCCTGTCAGGAGGTGGAAAAACTGGTAGAAGCAGGCATCCTAAGGGAGGTTCAATATCATTCGTGGGTAGCAAATCCGGTCATGGTTGCCAAGCAAGACGGATCTTGGAGGATGTGTGTCGATTTCAAGGATCTCAACAAAGCCTGCCCTAAGGATTGCTATCCCTTGCCCGAAATTGATTGGAAGGTGGATTCTCTCGCCGGCTTCCAATACAAGTGCTTCTTGGATACCGATAAGGGGATCTTTTGCTATAAGAAGATGCCCTTCGGTCTGAAAAATGCGGGAGCCACCTACCAACGGTTGGTGGACCAAGCTTTCTCGAAACAAATTGGAAGGAATATGGAAGCTTATGTGGATGACCTTGTCATCAAGAGCAAATCTGGGGAGGCCATGATCCAAGACATCCGAGAAACGTTTGACAACCTTCGAAGAATAAACATGAAGCTCAACCCTGTCAAGTGCTCCTTTGGGTTCGAGGAGGGGAAAT
The DNA here is from genome assembly GCA_030844895.1 of Ambrosia x helenae. Lineage (NCBI taxonomy): Eukaryota > Viridiplantae > Streptophyta > Magnoliopsida > Asterales > Asteraceae > Ambrosia > Ambrosia x helenae. Next base: position 81,891,793 of record CM061223.1, read on the forward strand.
TTCTAGGCCACATCGTTGGAAAACAAAGCATCAAAGCAAACCCAAGCAAGGTCCAAGCGGTCCTTGATATGAAGTCTCCTACCACGAAGAAAGAAGTGCAGAGCCTCAACGGTAAAATTGCTGCCTTAAAACGTTTCTTGCCCAAGTCCGCGGAAAGATCCTTACCTTTCTTTAAAACACTCAAAAACTGTGTCGATAAAAAGGATTTCCGTTGGACAGCTGAGGCAGAGGCTGCCTTCCTGGAACTCAAAAAACACATAGCTTCCCTGCCTGAAGTGGCAGCCCCTGAGGTAGGGGAAGTAATAACAGTTTATTTGTCTGCAGGAGTGGAGGCTGTGAGCTCAGTCCTCTTGGTTGACCGGGGAAAAGAGCAAGTTCCAGTCTACTTTGTCAGCAGAGCCCTCAAAGATTCTGAAATTAACTACACTCCCATAGAGAAGCTTGTATTGGCACTTGTACACACCGCCAAGAGGCTAAGACGGTACTTCCAGGCTCATCCCATGAAGGTCATCACAGATCAGCCCATACGAGCCATCTTAGAAAAACCAGAAGACTCGGGGAGGTTAGCCAAATGGGCCATTGGCCTAGGGGAACACAAGATAGAGTACCTACCGAGAAGGGCTTACAAGGGACAAGTGTTTGCTGACTTCCTTGCTGAGCTACCCCACCTGCAGGCAGATGAAGAAATGAACGAGATCGAGGAGCAACCTGATCTCCAGGGGAAATGGTGCCTTTTCACTGATGGAGCCTCAAGTGTAGAAGGTTCCGGGGCTGGTCTTGTCATCAGGGACCCCCACGGAACCGAATACACTTATGCCCTCCGTCTGGACTTCCCCTGCACCAACAACGCTGCTGAATACGAAGCCCTCCTGGCTGGGTTGCGATTGGCAAAAACAATGAAGGTACAAGAGCTAAAAGTCTTCGTTGATTCAAATCTTGTAGTCAAGCAGGTAAATGGAGGATACACAGCCAAAGAACCCTCAATGATTAGGTACAAGGACAAGGTCAAAGAACTCATCAAAGAATTCAAAGTGTTCTCATTGGAGCAAGTGTCAAGGACTAAGAACAAGCAGGCAGATGCCCTCAGCAAGCTGGCTTCCTTGACTTTCGCTCACCTTACCAAGAAGGTCCTAGTTGAGGTGCTGAAAGAACCATCCATTGATGACAGAGAGGTACAAGATGTGGTCACCGAAACAGACTCCACATGGATGACACCCATAATGTCCTACTTGAAGGAAGGGAAGCTGCCAGAAGACGAGCTGGAAGCTAAGCGGTTGGTCATAAAGGCGAGGCAATATGTAATCGAAGATGACAAGCTCTACAAGAAGGGGTACTTGGCACCCCTACTAAGATGCGTGGGCCCCAACCAGAGTAACTACCTCATCAGGGAGGTACATGAGGGCATATGTGGCATGCATTCTGGGCCACGGTCCGTGGTATCAAAGCTCATGAACTTGGGCTACTACTGGCCCACCATGCACAAGGATGCCTCCGAAACAATCCGAAGATGTGAAGCCTGTCAGCTACAAACACCGATCAAGACCAACCCCAAGCATGACCTTGTCCCCATTATCTCGGCATGGCCCTTCTACAAATGGGGGATGGACATTGTGGGTCCCTTCCCGCAGGCCCCAGGAAAATTGAAGTTCCTTCTCGTGGCAGTAGACTACTTTACCAAATGGCCAGAGGTCAAACCATTGGCTACCATCTCAGGAAAACATGTGATAACCTTTGTATGGGAACAAATAGTCTGCAGGTACGGTCTACCAGGGGAGATGGTGACAGACAATGGGAAGCAATTTGCCAACAAACCTTTCAGCAGCTGGTGCTCCGAGCTAGGCATCAAGCAGGTCTTCAGCTCAGTAGCTTACCCCCAGTCCAATGGACAAGTTGAGCGGATGAACAGAAGCATTGTTGAAGGAATTAAAACGAGACTAGGGAGATATGGCAAGAAATGGATTGATGAGCTCCCCAGCGTCCTGTGGGCCATAAGGACCATGGAAAAGACAAGCCATCAAAGGACCCCATATAGCCTCGTCTTTGGAAGCGAAGCTGTCATACCAGCCGAGATAGGGGTAAGCTCAGGAAGAAGTGCTCGCCAAGATGCTCACCACAATCAAAGGGAGGTCCTGCTCAATCTAGACCTACTCGAAGAATCAAGAGACCAAGCCGCCATCAGGGAAGCAAGGTACAAAAAGAAACTCGAAGCATACTACAACACAAGGGTGAAGAAAGAGGCCTTCAGGCCAGGAGACCTCGTGTTGAGATGCAATGAAGCTAGCAAGCAGCAGAATGTAGGGAAATTGGGTCCCCGATGGGAGGGTCCCTATGTCGTAAAAGAAGCCCACAAAGGGGGATCCTACAAGCTAGCTGACCCTAATGGCAACATGATTTCAAGGCATTGGAGTGACAAACATTTAAAACGTTTCTATGTTTGAAAGTTGTAAACGTCTCTTTTGTACCATCAAAGTCATGATGAATGAATGAATTATGTTTCAAATTATTAACTTGTCGCTTATCTTATCAAAGGGTGAGCCCCTCCAAACCAGGCTCCATGGGATCCGGCGCTATACCTACCCATGAAACGGGGATGAGCTCCCAGGCCACAACTGCTCAACAGGTAACAAGGCTAAGTAACCTTCCTGTATACAGGGTGAGTCCCTAATACAATCCACGACTCCATGGGACAAGTCCTTAGAAGGAATACCTAAACCCATGAAAGAGGGTGAGCTCCTCACACCAAGACAGCTCCCACATGTTCACACTTAATATAAAACGAACATACCACTAAGAAACCGTTTAAAAAAAAAGGTTTAAAACATAAACGAAAAAAGCTGATAGGATGAGCATTGCATCGGTTCCTTAGCTAAGTATCCTAAGTTGGATGACTGCAGCATCCACCTTTGGGAGAAAAGTTAAAGACATTGCAAACACTATGAACGACAAGTAACAGAGTCAAAACAACGAAGCAGTAAACATAGATAAAGCATCACCCCTAAGGGGGGAGCATTCCATTAAGAGATAAATATTAAAAGCCCCAAGGGCTGAGTACAGCATAGTTCGATTACAAAAGACATGCTAAAAACTTGAAAACATAACTAAGACAAGTCACGGGGTAGCTGGGTCTTCGGCTTCATGGGTGGCAGCATCTTCACCAGGGGGAGCCAAGGCTCGGTTACCAACATCATCATAAAGGCCCTCTGTGTCAAGACCGGCAAATGGATCATCTTCGCTGGAAGGAGGGAAAGACTCAACCTCCAGAGCTTGTAGGGGGAAGGACTCTCAAATACCTGCTCCAAATTTGGAACCTTGGAAGAACTAGCAGGTTTTATACGTTTGGAACTACCCTCCCCACCGTCAGCTCCCTCCAGCATGATCATAAGAGGCCTTTTTGACACATAGGAGCCAAACACTTGGTCGGCCACATCCTTTTTAAGGCCCTCCGGCTCCAAGTCTTGAAGGAAGGAGAGAGGCTGCTCAGAAGCCTTGGCAATAGCAGAGATATAGGGATAAGTTGCAAGCTCCATTGCCTTCACAACATTCACAAACTCATCACCGGAAGAAGGCTTAAAGGATGGCAGCTCTTCAAGATCCTGACCCTCACGAGCCGCTTTAAAACCGGCTTGAATCCCTCCATGGCGACCAAAAGCTATGGCCTTTGCATAAATGTCGGCCAGAGGAGCATTAAACTCTTGAGAGTGCAGGAGGTTGGTGACAAAGCGAGCTACCCCCTTGGAGACCAGCCACTCTTTCTCTTCGGTCAAACGGTCCACCTGGACTCGAAGCTCTGTTCCCACCTTCTCCACCGAGGCCAACTCCTGCTTAACTGCCTGACGTGCCCGAGCCAACCCCTCCCTCTCCTCTGCAACTTTAGCCTTCTCATCATGAAGACCCTTGAACATCTTCTCAAATTTTTCCTTCTCTAAGCCAAGCTGAGTCTTCGACACAGCCAATTCCTGAACCAAGTCCTTCTCCCGAGCAGCAAGCTTGGTCAACTCCTCCCTCGCCTTAACCAACTCGGCCTCATGCTCTTCAAAAAACTCCTCCACTTGTTCCCTCCTTGCCATCAACTCCCCCACCTGGCCATACCATCCGGGAACAAAGATAGGAATTGCCCGAAGTGATAATACATCTTCTTCATCACGTCCCTGTCTGTCCATTCCTTGTGAAGCTCTCTCTCAGAATCTGGAACACAATGGTCTATCAGATCACGGCACACGGAAGCTTTCTTCAACAAATCAGTAGGCTTAATCTCCCAACCCGGCACAAACACTCCTTCACCAGGCTCCTGCTGGGCAGGAGCATCAGAAACATCTTCAACGGCAGCTTTAGAACTTTCACCTCCTTCGACTGGCAATAACTTTGAACTTGGACCTGGGGCAGCAACGTCCTTTGGCTTCTTGAAAACAACATCGTCTTTCTTCGGGGAGGACAATGTCAGCTTGCCCTTTCCAGGGGCAGGGGTATACCCCAACGCTGAAGAAATCAGAGAAGAATCTTCATCTTCATCTCCTAAAACCAAGGGCACAACAGAAGAAGCCCCCTGACCCGAAGAAGCAGTCTGAAGTCGCTTGCTGGAGCGACGGGCAGTAACAGACTTCTCCACAGAAGGCTCTGTAGCAGCAACAGACGATGTGATCACACTTGTATACACTCCCTTGAAACGAACATGCTCAGTCTTCACCACAACATTCTGACCCTCAGCAACGCTCCGAACCTTGAATTTCACGTCAGCAATATCATCCAAAGCCAGAAAATCCAAAGTACTCATTTCTGCAAAAAAGACAAAAGGGTCAGACAACATAACAAGGATAAGGGTACCAAAGAGGAGACATGGAGACACCTACCCTTCCCACCATGATATATCACCGGGTCAGTCCCAGGATCATCCCAGTTGGCACTCAAGCCCACCATCACCAGAAAATCCTCAGGAAAGGTACGAAGACGAGTAGGAAACCCAAATGGCATACGCCTGTAGGCGAATGTGCCAAAAGGGCATGTGAAGGTCGTCTTATCCTGGTCCACAGAATCGATAGGGATTGGAAATACCCCTGACAGTCGTTCCAACATCTGATCGATGAATGGAAGCGGGAAGTGATCCTTGCGGGTGGCGTCATTGAGCTTGCGATAGTCAATGCAAACTCTCCACCCCGTGACGGTCCTCGTAGGAATCAACTCATTCCTATCATTCGTGACCACCGTCATGCCACCCTTCTTGGGCACGACATGCACAGGACTAACCCAAACAGAATCCGAAATAGGATATATCAATCCAGCATCCAGTAATTTAATTACCTCGGATTTAACAACCTCTTGCATGTTCGGGTTCAGACGCCTTTGGTGCTGCGCACAAGGCTTATGGACATTCTCCATTAAAATTTTATGAGTACAGAATGAGGGATTAATCCCGTTGATGTCCATGATCTTCCAGGCAATTGCCCGTTTATGAAGTTTCAAAACTTTCAACAACTCGCTCTTTTCTTCCACAGACAATGAAGACGATATGATCACCGGTAGATGCCCCTCCTCATCCAGAAATGCATACTCGAGATGCGGTGGGAGCTCCTTCAGCTCTAGAGACGGTGGGTCCTCAACAGACGGCTTCGCCTTCTCCTCTTCCTCTCGCTCAATTTCCACAAAACGCTCCGGACTTTGGGAACCATCATCACCGATCTGATAGACCTGCTGCTCATCTCTATGGCCGCTGCGCGCGAAACTGCAGTTGCAGCCTCAAAACTGCACATCTGCAGGTCGTGCACGGTCAAGCGCACGCCCGTGCAGCTGACCGTGCATGACCCAGTGCACTGGGGTGCATAGACGAGTGCAAAAAGGATGTGCACGGCCAGGAGCACGCCCGTGCACCTGACCGTGCGGGCCAAAAAGCCCAGTCCATTCACATGGGTATAAATACATCCTTAACTTCATAACCCTAACACTCTTGCACCCCCAACCGCACACTCGTTCCACCTTGCAAAAACCAACCGAAAATCATCACTTTTGGCTAAAAATCTTCGCTCCTTTCCTTCAAATCCACCGAGGTACGAATCCCTTCATATTATTGCACTTGTATTCGGATTTTTAGTTTAGATCTGTTTTGTTTTCGTATGTTAGGTCTTGATTTGGGGTTCTCTTCATAAAAATTAATAAACCCACTAATCTTGTTTAGTTTTAGTTTGTAATAGTTTAGTTTTTGTTTATTGTTAATAAAACCTTGCACTCGCCACCCCAAATCGTGTTTACATTGTTAATCTTTAAAGAATAGTTGTGATTTGGGGATTTTGGGAGAGTTGGTTGGAAAAATACACAAAATTCTGCAACTGTGCAGTCGTGCAGGGCCAAGCGCACGCCCGTGCAGCTGACCGTGCACCCCCAGACCTGTGCTTGTAAATCAAGGCTGCACGGCCAGGTGCACTGCCGTGCACATGACCGTGCACCCTCAACAGATTCTGGTCAGAACGTACAGAAGTCTATTTTGGACATCCGAGACTTCTATTTTTGGTATTCTAACAGCTGAATCGTCAATTTTTTGTGCAGATGGCAGTTAGATTCCTCGACTTTGACAACCGTAAGAGCAGGGACGCCCCGTGCATCCCCGAATTCACTAAATTATGGAACCGGAGACGGTCAATTGGGCATCCCCTTCGACTCAACCTGGGACATGCTGGACACACTCAACCAGCGTACCAGGTTTTATATGATGGTTTCACCCCAGATGTTGAACCTCTTGACCATAAATCGACCGGTCTACCTTGAGCCTACGATCGAGTTTTTAGTTACCTACCAATATAAGAAACCGACAGAGGGAGAGCAAAAGACGTTCCATGAGAAAGACATTACGTTTAGGCTGGGGGGAAAGTGGCACAAGATATCGGTTGCTAGATTGGGAAGATTGCTGGGAATATACCATGAGCTGGAGACAGAGTCAGAGTATTTCCCAACGACTCATTGTTTTGCTGATAACAATGAGAGGGGTGCTTTTTGGTCGAGGATTGCCATTGTACAGCAAATAAATGTAGTTTTGCTTATAATCAGATGAGACCCCAGAATAACCCTTACAGTAACACTTATAATCCGGGTTTGTAGAAAATATGCTTGTCAAGATTGACAAATTTGTTTTCCTTGTGGACTTTGTTATCCTGGATATGGATGAGGACTCTAAAGTTCCTCTGATTCTCGGACGTCCTTTCCTTAACACGGCAAGGACGATTGTTGACGTGGCTGCGGGCCAGATCACACTCCGAGTCAATGATGAGCACGTGACTTTTGACATTCAGAGGTCGATGCGCCATCCTGAGAGCCAACCCTTATAGTAGACCCCAGAAGGCAATCCGCGAACCATGGCGATACATCTTCCACCGACTCGACGCTCATAAAGAACTCGTGGGGAAAATTGTCATTAATGGTATCCCACGCGCAGTTCTCGGCATCATCATGCTCGAGTCTGGAGAGATGATCAGCGGCAACATTCAGGGCACCCTTCTTGTCCTGAATCTCTATATCGAACTCTTGCAGCAACAGGATCCACCTAATCAGGCGCGGTTTCGCGTCCTGTTTGCTAAAAAGGTATCGGATCGCTGCATGGTCCGTATAGACAATGGTCTTCGACAGCACTAAATACGATCTAAACTTGTCGAATGCAAACACTACAGCTAGAAGCTCTTTCTCAGTCGTGGTATAATGCTCCTGAGCATCATGAAGAGTCTTACTAGCGTAGTAGATCGGGTGGAAGTGCTTATCCTTCCGCTGTCCCAAGACCGCCCCTATCGCGAAGTCACTCGCGTCGCACATGATCTCGAATGGCAGTCCCCAGTCGGATGCTACCAATATAGGGGCCTCAACAAGCAAACGCTTCAGAAGGCCAAATGCCTTCACACACTCTGCACCAAACACAAACGGTGCATCCTTCTCCAACAATCGGGTCATCGGACGGGCGATTTTTAAAAAGTCTTTGATGAATCGCCTGTAAAAACCCGCATGACCCAAAAAACTGCGGATAGCTCTGACAGAGGAGGGCGGAGGGAGCCTAGAAATGATATCTACTTTGGCAGGATCATCCTCCAACCCATTTTGAGAGACCTTGTGCCCGAGGACTATTCCTTCCTTCACCATGAAGTGGCATTTCTCCCAATTCAGCACAAGACTGGTCTCCTCGCACCTCTGCAGCATCCGCTCCAGATTCCCTAGACACTGCTCGAAAGAACTCCCAAAGACTGAAAAATAATCCATGAACACCTCCATGGAGTCCTCGATCATGTCGTGAAAAATGGCAATCATGCAACGCTGGAAGGTCGCTGGCGCATTGCACAGCCCAAATGGCATACGCCTGTAGGCGAATGTGCCAAAAGGGCATGTGAAGGACGTCTTATCCTGGTCCACAGGATCGATAGGGATTTGGAAATACCCCGAGAAACCATCAAGGAAACAGTAATACAATTTCCCCGACAGTCGTTCCAACATCTGATCGATGAATGGAAGCGGGAAGTGATCCTTGCGGGTGGCGTCATTGAGCTTGCGATAGTCAATGCAAACTCTCCACCCCGTGACGGTCCTCGTAGGAATCAACTCATTCCTATCATTCGTGACCACCGTCATGCAACCCTTCTTGGGCACGACGTGCACATGACTAACCCAAACAGAATCCGAAATAGGATATATCAATCCAGCATCCAGCAATTTAATTACCTCGGATTTAACAACCTCTTGCATGTTCGGGTTCAGACGCCTTTGGTGCTGCGCACAAGGCTTATGGACATCCTCCATCTAGGTCTTCATCTGCCAAGGCTGGTGTGCATATCGTCTTCATTGTCTGTGGAAGAAAAGAGCGAGTTGTTGAAAGTTTTGAAACTTCATAAACGGTGTAGATAACGAATCAGATCGACCTCTTCTATTTGTACTGCATCCTCAGGGGTAAGCCGGTTGCGCTGCAAAAGTGCTTTGCTGAGTACGTTGCTGGCGTTGCGTGCCGAGCATTTTGTACCACGTGAGCTGGTACATATTGATTGGCCGCTTGCCACCGAGGAGGTTCAGATGCCACACGTTGGCGAAGGCGATCCACCGGAGGATGTAGAGATGCCAGATCCTGCCCCTGATGCCCGACAACATGCTGCCTGACGTGCTTGTCGTGGTACACGTAAAATTTCCCAATTACAACTAATAAATAGTGGCAAGAAGGTATCGAACACAGGGAGTTTATGGAATATGTGTAAACTAATAACTTTGCGATTTAACTAATATTTAACTACTAACAAAATTAAAGATCAAAGATTGTTGGTTGATTTGGATTTAGACTTAATAAAAAGAAAACTAAATTACTGATCTGAAATGGGTTTTGTTCTTCAAGTTAACAAGCAATGACCATCCCTGGATCCATTTTCCTTAAACCTTTATGCAAAAGTTCCACTAGAAAGAGTTACATAGACATAACTCGTGTTTAAACAATTATTGTGATAAAAGGGAACAAAGTACTCGGATTATAGCAATGCGAGGTTGTTTCCCGATGACCGATTAATCAATTATCCAACCCAAATCCTTCCCGCAATATCCTGATTGTTAGCAACATCAAGAACGTACGATTAAGACTAGAAATTGAGAAATTTATTAACTACTACAAGCAATTGTTCAAACACCACAATAATGAGCAAACATGTACTAAATTATCGTTCTAGAAATGAAAGGAACAAACATAAAAGAGTTTAAGAAAAACTTCACCAAAGATGATCATCAAGAGTTCTAGCCAAGCATAGTTTGGTGAATCATCATCACAATCAAAGAAATGTTCATACGAATCAAAGACAATATCCCAATGATTATAATTGTTCTCCAACCTTGTTCTAGCCAAAAATTCGCCCCTAGGATGCTTAGAAACGTTCACAATGGAAGAGGTGATGAAAAGACACCATCAAGTAGTCTTTAAATAAGGGAGTTACACTTTTGGTGCAGGGGCCACCGTACCCTTACGGTGTCACCGTATGGGTACGGTAGGGATAAAATCTGGACGGTGCTTAGACGCTGCAATACGGTGAAATTTTATGTCCTGAAGCCACCGTACCCATACGGTGGCTACCGTAAGGGTACGGTGGAACCCTTAAAAATCTTCATTTTTCTTTCTTGCATTCCACCTCGTTCCGATCCGTTCCGGTCCATTCCAAAGCCCGTATTTCGTCATTTTTAGCTCCTTATTACACCTGCAACCAAAGCACTCGTAGTCACCCAATTTCAAGCAATAACATGATCAAACGTGGATAAAATAGGCGTTTTACCAATATAAAGGGTTGTTCCTTGAACCACCCATCACATCCCCACACTTGACCATTGCTTGTCCCAAGCAATATATCAAAATCAATTTTACACAAAAACGACCATTTTTAAATCAAGCATTAACGTGCAATCCATATACTAACCCGTCCTTAACACCCGAATCAACACACCCCTCACAGTTTCTCTCCTCTCGGTGACAACTGAAAACTAGCAATTAGGAGCTAGGCACACAAAAGGCAAATAAATGAGTGCGCAACCATAAACTTGTACCTGAATCAACCCTCCTCTTACAACGCTAAACATACGTGCAAATCAAAGGGTCTTGTCGGGTTGTAATGTGGCTAAGTGTAAAGGTAGGAAATGGGGTATATTTTTTTTAGTAGCGCATAACTTTACCCGGTCTTTTATTACACAACGACACACACACATACACACACAACTAACACACGCAAACGCAAATACGAACACAACTATAATAGATATCACACATAAACTTCCCCTTTTTTTTTTCTTTTCTTTTTCTTCCTCTCTTTTTTTTTTTCTTTTTCTCTTTTGCTTTTTTTTTCTTTTTTCTTTTCATCATTTTTCTCAATTTCTTCTTCTTTTTTTTTTCAATACATCAAGAAACACTAATACATACACATACGAATACACTCAACTAAACTTCAACTTGTAATACTAAAATAACACACTAACACTCTATTTAGACACACAAGACCGGGTCAAGTTGGGTATTTATTTAAGGCACTAGCTAAAGGGTTAACAATCGATAGGCTTTTAGGCTCAAAAATGGGCAACTAAATGTCCAAACCCCCGCCCCTCTCGCTACCAAGCTCATATATATAATGCATGAGGTCCAACCCCCCAATTCCCACACTCTCACTCAACATAACAAAGCTACCTAGTGCCCTTATCATCTCTACACTTATGCTCACCAAAAGATTCAAGTCGCATTCAAGCACAAGTTCTAGTGCACCCCCACCCATTGCCACTCTCACAAAGAAAGATATATATATATATATATATATATATATATATATATTGTTCTATAACTGTGGCTCAAATCTCACCAAGAATAAAAGTGGGTTAAGGGTTGCCGGTGTGCCCCTCGAGGTTAGTTCAAGGTGTTCCAATTCTCACAACGCTACGCTTGATTTTTTTCAAAATTTTTTAATTTCTTCAAAATTTCCCCCCATCCCCACACTTGGGGTACATTGTCCCCAATGTGCGGTTTTTGGAAGGAAACACTCCAATACCCAAACCACAAACTTCTTTTTGGATTTTTTTCATTTTATATATTTTTTTAGATTTTTAATTTTTAAACAACACACCTCCTACTACCACAACCCGAACTAATCATCATCAATCATAACACCACCCAACCACCCATTTCCCAAAAACATGAAAGAAAAACAAATAGAAAATAAAGCTATGTACAAAAGACACGACTTGATCAGTAATAGCGAGGCTGCGGCGGCCCGAACACCGAGGTGAACAAGTCATTCCACTCGCCAAAACCAAACACTCCTTCACCTTGATCTGGGGCCTGCTGTTGTTTGTTTTTTTACCATATATCAAACACGTGTATGAGTCCCTGCAGTTCTTCCCAATCGAGCCGTATAGCATTTCTTTCGCGGCCGATAAACAAACCTGAAACTAAGACTCAAAAGAAAAATAAAAATATAAAATTCTGGGATGCCTTATACACCGATGGTGTACATATTTACCCTGAATGGGGATTGAGTACAGGCGAAATTATCTGATTGCAAGGTAAACTCCAAGCATTCCCAGAAATCAAAAGAGACTTAAAATACAATCTAAAAATAAAACAAAATAAAACAAAATATATAAATATACAAAATGTACAAGACTCATACCTAATGTTCATTCATGGTGGTCTCAAAGAACATTTTCCTACCGAATTTCCGAAGTATGCTCGGTAGTTTATATGCCAAATAAACAGATGTCTAAAGATTGACATGTGAATTGGGCGCTTTTTGTCATTGTGGAAGAACCATCTCACTCGTCTTTTCCCGATGTCTTGTAATCTCACATTCCTAATATTTGTCTTTGGATCTTCATCCCGAAACTTGTTTATGAAGGTAATTAGTGCGGGATGAGAGTTGTGAGAATCTTGAGAATGACTGGTGACACCTGCATCAATAATAACAACAACCTTTTCTACTTGTAACTCTTCAACAAGTGTAGGATTTGGTGTGGTATTAGTCTCCACAACCTCATCCTTAACTCGAGAATAGTTTCTGATATCATCAGGTAAGGGAGACACAGACTCTGCTATATCTATCCTTGACGATAACACCTCGCATTTCAAACTTAAGTACTCAATTCGTTGTTGAATTGAGAGGTTGGGTGTTGATAAAAATTCCTCGAGCTTGGATAATATCGTTTCTGCTCGAACAAGGTTATTTTCCTCCTCACTTTGATATGTCATCTCTACACATTTGTCTTCATCGGGAGGACTTTGATATTGATCTTGATAGTAACCTGGAGAAAAACATGATTGTGAGTTTTCATAATAATAAAAATAATCCTCCTGGTTACCTGAGAAAGGTGCCTCTTCGGGTTCATAGTTATAGTAACTATGGTCATTTTCTTGACATGGAGTTGCCCGGTACCCCGACTTACACATTTCATCCCAATATTCTGGATCACTCCAAAATATTGTGCAGTCTTCATCCCTATGTATTTGCCCGCAACAAAAACAATAAGGATCTACCGGTGGTAAGGGTTTTGGACAATCTTTACAATCTTCGGTCCAGTGAGCGAAACTTCCACAACTATAGCATGGTTCATTGTCTTCATCAACCCAATCCATAGTGTTCTACATCTGTAAAGGAAAAACCTGCACAACTAGAACACCCAAAGTGAAATCTAATAAAATTAAATAACACTTTTATATACCAAATTTTTTTTTTTAAGATTTTTAAAAAAAATATAAAATAAAAGACAACTAAAAATTAACACATGTTGCGCACAACTCCCCGGCAACGGCGCCAAAATTTGACGTGCTTGTCGTGGTACACGTAAAATTTCCCAATTACAACTAATAAATAGTGGCAAGAAGGTATCGAACACAGGGAGTTTATGGAATGTGTGTAAACTAATAACTTTGCGATTTAACTAACATTTAACTACTAACAAAATTAAAGATCAAAGATTGTTGGTTGATTTGGATTTAGACTTAATAAAAAGAAAACTAAATTACTGATCTGAAATGGGTTTTGTTCTTCAAGTTAACAAGCAATGACCATCCCTGGATCCATTTTCCTTAAACCTTTATGCAAAAGTTCCACTAGAAAGAGTTACATAGACATAACTCGTGTTTAAACAATTATTGTGATAAAAGGGAACAAAGTACTCAGATTATAGCAATGCGAGGTTGTTTCCCGATGACCGATTAATCAATTATCCAACCCAAATCCTTCCCGCAATATCCCGATTGTTAGCAACATCAAGAACGTACGATTAAGACTAGAAATTGAGAAATTTATTAACTACTACAAGCAATTGTTCAAACACCACAATAATCAAGCAAAAATGTACTAAATTATCGTTCTAGAAATGAAAGGAACAAACATAAAAGAGTTTAAGAAAAACTTCACCAAAGATGATCATCAAGAGTTCTAGCCAAGCATAGTTTGGTGAATCATCATCACAATCAAAGAAATGTTCATACGAATCAAAGACAATATCCCAATGATTATAATTGTTCTCCAACCTTGTTCTAGCCAAAAATTCGCCCCTAGGATGCTTAGAAACGTTCACAATGGAAGAGGTGATGAAAAGACACCATCAAGTAGTCTTTAAATAAGGGAGTTACACTTTTGGTGCAGGGGCCACCGTACCCTTACGGTGCCACCGTATGGGTACGGTAGGGATAAAATCTGGACGGTGCTTAGACGCTGCAATACGGTGAAATTTTATGTCCTGAAGCCACCGTACCCATATGGTGGCTACCGTAAGGGTACGGTGGAACCCTTAAAAATCTTCATTTTTCTTTCTTGCATTCCACCTCGTTCCGATCCGTTCCGGTCCATTCCAAAGCCCGTATTTCGTCATTTTTAGCTCCTTATTACACCTGCAACCAAAGCACTCGTAGTCACCCAATTTCAAGCAATAACATGATCAAACGTGGATAAAATAGGCGTTTTACCAATATAAAGGGTTGTTCCTTGAACCACCCGTCACTGCCCGCGTTTATCACGCCGCTGGGTCGCCTGATACCATGACCCAGCTACTTCAGCAGATTCTGGATTAGATGGGGTCGATGGGGGCTGATATGGACGAGATGCGGACGGTTATACAGTGGTTTTTGGAGAGCGAAAATGAGAGGCGAGTACATTTAAGTATGCCGCTGCGTGGGGCGTCCACCAGTCAGCAGGTGGGGCGTCCACCAGTTGATGATCCGGTCGTTACGGGTCATGCAAAACCGAATTAACTTAGGTAGATAGGATAAGTAGGGTATCAATCCAAGGAGCGTGTGGTTAGTGGATATTGCTTAGTTGATTAAACAATGTTACTTATGCAGGTGCTAGAAAAATTATGAAGTTTGTGCTTGGTTCATTTAAGAGTTTGATTGGAAAGGTTTGTTTATTATATATACTAAAACTTGAATTGAAATTGTAGGAATGAAAAGTAATGATGTTTGTAAACAATTTAATTAAAAGGACCACACTAGGGTTTCAACAAATGAATACTAGGGATTTCACAAATGGGTAGACAATGGTAGTGCGATTGGTGTTAACGGAGTGATTGCTCAATAGGCTTAGGTGTCAAGTTTTATCAATAAACTACACTTCATTACCAAGAACATACAATCCTATGTTTGTACTAAAGCAAGGAACCTTGTTCATAACATTAGAAATTGGCACAAGATCAATTAACTAGAATGTTTCAAACACACAAATACAAAATCAAATAGTTTAAGAACAATACCCAATGTTTCAAACACACAAATACACAATCAAATAGTTTAAGAACAATACCCAATTACTAACCCTAGATCTTCGAGTGTTTACATCCCTAGTGTGATACAAAAGAATTAGCTAAGCATGGTCATGGTGTTCTTCATCAAGCTTTTGTCTTCAATGTTCAGCATTTGATCTTGAAAGATGATGGAAGGATGATTGTAGAATGAATCTTGGTGAATGGGAATGATAGGAGGTGTTTTAGAATGATGGAATGATGCCCCTTGATCCAGAATTTTCGACATTTACGAGTTGCCTCGTAATTCCCATCCTGATTGCGTTAAATAAGGAAACGATTTGACTTTGCCAGCATTTGGCGTATCCTACGCCAATTTTGGCGTATGCTACGCAAGTCCATTTCTGCCTACGCCATCCTCTGCTGCCCTACGCCAGAAGTTGGTCAGTACCCACGCCATTGGCGTAGGCTACGCCACTTTTGGCCAAAAGTCCCACTCGCCTCGGATTTTGATTTCCTAACTTGTTTCGGCTTCCGTTTCTCACCCGAGTAACTCCAAAGCTTCATATTTGCTCCCTTTAGTCGTCAAAACCTGAAATAACATAATAACATCAAAGTAATACCATTCGACAACTTAACATTCCTTAGAATTCATTTATAGACGTGTTAATGCACATCTTTTAACCAACCCATTACATCCCACACTTATCTTTTGCTTGCCCTCAAGCAAATCACTGAACTTTACTCAATCAACAATTCAAACCAATTCCAACCTTTTTATCGATTCTAAAATAAAACGGTTCCTAGTCATACCCTAACTCATAAGACTTACGCCTATCAGTAGATTTACATTCCAAGGTTTTGAATGTTACTCCAAAAAAAAAAAAAAAAAAAAACTGCCTAGCCAAATCCAACTAGATCCGACTTCACATTCTTGCACACCCCTCACAATGGTTACTCGGTTTAATATCTGGACTAGCATGTGATGCGCTAGTATTTCACATTAATCACTCAAAACCGATTATAAAGCATGTTAGTATAGGCTTGCAACTCAATCACCTTTCACCAAATTACTCAAAAGCGAACACAAGTCAAAAGGTCTTTAAAGGGTTGTAATTGGGCTAGGCGAAAGGTATGGAATGGGAGATTTAAAAGTGATTACGGTGATGAAAAGTCGACTTTTATTTACATCAACACACACTATTCAAACATAAGGCAATATTGCGCCTTTTATTCAACAACTAAATAAAGCATATTTTTGTGCTTTTTCTATGAGAACTTTCAATTATTTGAAGCATATTTTGTTCTCATGCTTTGCAGATTTTTTGCAGATTTTTTTTTTTTCACAATGCAAACTATTTACAAAACAGAACACAATTCTAAAATCGAATTTTCATCACTTGGGTTT
The DNA here is from genome assembly GCA_030844895.1 of Ambrosia x helenae. Classification (NCBI taxonomy): domain Eukaryota; kingdom Viridiplantae; phylum Streptophyta; class Magnoliopsida; order Asterales; family Asteraceae; genus Ambrosia; species Ambrosia x helenae. The sequence goes on from CM061223.1 coordinate 81,908,402, forward strand.
AATATAGAAAAGGCTAAACGGGTCAACTGGGTTGAAATGGGTGGTCAAATGTAAGGTTTAGGCTCAAACTTGTTCAACTAGGGGAGATTGTTTTTTGGTCAAGGATATCAAAATGGTGTAAAAATAAAAAGGCCAAACCTAATGCCTTAATCATTCTTGTGTCACAATTGATCTATGGTGGCAAGCTTATCAAAAGTTGCAAGTTCTACCTTACGCGATTATAATGGTACACTCAATTCAAATGAACACAACATGCCAATAGGTGTGGAATTTTATAGGGTGTTAGCATGTTGTGGTGGCTCAATAATCTCTCATGAACATGAAGGGGAAAATGGGCTGCCGATATGCAAAAATGCTATACTCTTCCCTAGCCTTTTCTAACTAGGCAATCCACATTTTACAAAAAACCATCCTTAGAAAACCACATCAAGGAACTTAAAGAGTTTATGACCATGACTAGGGATCGACTTTCATGATCCAATAATCCGGCGGAAAAGGATTTCTTAGGATCAAGCTTGTTTCAAAATTTTTGAAATTTTGAGGGTCTTAAAAAAAATTCACATTTAAATAGCTGTCCACTCATCCCCACACTTTAAGAATAACATTGTCCTCAATGTGGATTTGTCATGAATAAGGGAACCTATTAACCAAATTATAAATGTGAGGATGCCTATTTTTCGTCCCAATGCATACCCATTCTAAGGCAAAGACAAACTTTCACCCAAGTCCTATTCGAACAAAGTAACACATCAAATAAAGAATAGGATGCACCTAATAAGCAGTTGGTGATTTCTTTCCATTAATGAGCCTTTGCCTTCCACAATTCGCTTGCTCCTTCTCCCTTTCTCTTCCATTTACAGCTGAACACTCTAGCATCACTGGTTAAGTGCAATCTGGGCTCAAACAAAAACATCAAAACATCCAAAAACAAAATGCAGAATAGAACTTAAAATCATAAATTCCCTAACACACTCAAAACACACCAAAATAAAAGCAACTAAAGAAAAATAAAACAATCCATACCATTATACAAACTGTACAAAGAGAACACTACCTCGACCTCACCTTAGCGGTAGTACGGGTCATTCGGACCTGGCGGTGGATAAGGATTTCTTGGATGCCCAAAGATCGCATCCATCCACCCATGATCACTAAACGGGTCGGCAGATGATGAGGACCCCTCAGCAGGTGGTGGAGGTGGTGGAGTAGGAAGATAACCGGAGGATACACCTTGAGGCCACCTGACTTGATCAATTACTTCATGTGGCTGATCTATAATGGTGGAGTAGTCAACATGTGGAACTTAAAAATCATAAATTCCCTAACACACTCAAAACACACCAAAATAAAAGCAACTAAAGAAAAATAAAACAATCCATACCATTATACAAACTGTACAAAGAGAACACTACCTCGACCCCACCTTAGCGGTAGTACGGGTCATTCGGACCTGGCGGTGGATAAGGATTTCTTGGATGCCCAAAGATCGCATCCATCCACCCATGATCACTAAACGGGTCGGCAAATGATGAGGACCCCTCAGCAGGTGGTGGAGGTGGTGGAGTAGGAAGATAACTAGAGGATACACCTTGAGGCCACCTGACTTGATCAATTACTTCATGTGGCTGATCTATAATGGTGGAGTAGTCAACATGTGGAACCATGGGCGTGTATGGCCGTCCTACTATTAGATCATGGTGATGTCTGATCTGTTCGGCCTCCATGAACCTGTTGACCGTATCCATCTCCCGGGCATAATTAACTGCCCACCAATGTTTATCCTCTCTTTCCTTCCTCTCTACTTCTCTCTTTTCTTCCCTCGCCACTCTCTCCTGTTCTCTTCATACCGCAATTTCTTCCCTTTGCCTGGCAAGTTCCATAGTCCGTGTACCTCTATCCCATATGGATTTTTTAAATGATGTCCAACCCATAAAACCTGATGGCCTTGCCCTGTTAATTGCTGCCACCATCTCTATCTCATGCTCATTCATCTCCCTAACCGGGCGTTCCCTCACAACATGATCCTCATCCTGTAACTCCTCTTCCTCATCAGTCCTTACTTCTTCATCACCCCCTGCTCCACATCTTCTCGTAGAGCCATCATCTGGGTGTTACTTTGTTTATCAAGGAGAACATTGTGATACCCCGCAAATTCAGGTTCCCACTTTAACTAAACTCTAGTTACGTTCCTGCATTATACTTAACTAGGGTTAGCTAGATAGGACACACGTTGCATTGTTGTGAGTTAATAACTGAATACATGATTAGTGAACCTCGGACGCTGGTGAATATTGAACTAATTTGGATTGATTTCGATTATGTGTCTCTGTGATATTCGATGAACTTATGTGAAAACCATACGTGATTGTGTGAACCTAAACCGAATACGTTAATAAAATCACTAAAGATGGATCATTAGGATGGTTAGGGTCTTAACGCATGGGGTTGCACTTATTACGATTCGAAATAACGAAAACGTCGAAGGAAAACACGTCGGGAGACGAAACAAGCCACCTGCGCGCGCCGAGGGCCTGTGAGCGGTCGCTCACAGAGCCCAAGCGGCCGCTCGCCGGGGTCTGACGACTCTAAACCGCCTCAATCACCTATTTAAACACTCTTAAGCCCCATGCAACCTCTAAACTCAACCCTAATCGCCCCCTACTGCCCCTTACGAATTATTAACCCCTAACAACCTGCAAAGGCTCAAGATCATCGATTGGGAAGCTCCTAAGGCGTTCGGTTGATTGTATCGAAGAGCTAGGGGTATAATCTTTAATCCTTTACGCTTTAATCTTATTTTTATGTTATAAAAATCATATAACAAGGTTTGTCCAGGTCTGAAAGCTTTTGATAATCATTAAAACTTGAGGTTTTTGAAGATTAAACGAATTAAACATGATGATAGGCGATTAGTAATATCATAGGTTACTTGTTGCGCAAGTTGTTGAAGTTTTGATCATTAAAGTTGTAATCTTTACATGAATAATGATAGAATCTGATCAAAATAGGTATTAAGAATGTTTGGTAATGGTTATTGATGATTGTTGGTTGTTTGTATGCACACGGTAGTCGTTTAAAGAAAGATTTAGGCGTAACTAAAATCTGGACAGAATGATTAGATGAACTTATAGGGGCTGTAACATGGCTTTAACATGATGATTTTGGTATTTTCTTTGCATGGTTAAATCACACCTGATCTTAGCTTTTCATAATGGGTAAAATCAAGTGATTTGGACGTCGGTTGAGTGGTTTTTGGAATTTTCTTTGAAAATAGGTCATATCAGAATTTCGGTTAATAAACTGAGTCGACTTTGAGTCATCATAACTCGAGTTTTGTAAAGAGTTGGGTTATGAAATTTTTACAGAAGGTTAACATTGAAGTAATTTGAGTTTTCCAAGTGGATTCATCCCGTTTGGATGAATACACAATTTTTGGGAATTTTTCTACCAAACTGGTCTGTTATGAAAGCTTTCTGAACATAGCTGTGTTGAACGAATTTTAATTATTTTTGTGTTTGGAGTTAAGACAAAGAAAAAATAGGGGTTGTTAAGTGAATCCCAAATAATATTCAGTAAAAATTTGGAGATTAACTCACTGATTAATTATTTTAAATAAATTAGTTTTGATGACGCACAATCTGTCCTAAAAACACAGATTGTGTATTATGTGCTTATGTGATTAATGGAAGTCATAGGTGTTATGTAATTGATATGTAACTGAACGGGCACTTGTATGAGACGCATATGGAATGTGAAAACTAATTATAACCAACATATTCACCAACGAGTTCGTAGGGTTTACTATTGCATGTAGAGTCACTAGGTGTCACCTACACACTTTTGAACGTTTAAAACGCCTTGGACAAACGAGTTATATGGTGTAATGATATTAAGCCTATACTTACTTAGTGACACTTATATTAGGGTGTCGGTAGCATACTTTACTTGCGGTTTGGATTTCTTTTGCTTGCACACTAAGGTGAGTTTCACTACTCTTTTTCTCAAAAGCATGCGTCTCGGGTCAGAGACAACTTTTTGGTAAACATTTTCCAGTCCAGTTTGGGACTACTCAGGTATTGACTCCTTGTGTGGGTCGGTTTTACGATTCCTTGTGTGGATCGGGTTTATGATCAGTTTAAAGCTTATTGGTCCTTTGTAAACTAAACACTCTATCATTGGAAAGTCCTTGCATATTATTGGTTAATCGCTGGAGGCGAGCGGGGTATTAGTTGATAGCGCTATTAGGTTGTGCAGCAACCTCATGTCTGAGGTGCTTGAGGCACGGGCATGAACTTCTGACCACATTTGAGAACTGGTGTTGATAGACACCATTATTGAGGCAAATTACTATTTTACTGAAGGTGTCCCAATAATCCTGTTTAGTTACATTGAGTGGGCTAGCTACCCCTGACACACTTAAACTGATAACTCTTGAACATTTTTGGGTCTGGAGGACCTACGTTATTATTTGGTTACGTGGTTTTGAAAACCAGCACATTTTTATACATGTTTGCTTTACTTCGTGAACTCACCAGCTTTATGTTGACACACTATAGCATTCTTTTGCAGGTAAGTAGGAACGGAGCACAGTTAGGGCATGCATCATATCATGGGTCTCAAACATTAAACTATTTTAAAACTTTTAACTACTTTCCTTTGGTTTTGGGCGCGGTGTTTTGCGCAGATTTTTAATTAACGGTTTTTCATTCGCTTCCGCTATACTTATATTTGGTTTGGTTAAACATTAAACTTGGTTTTGCAATAACGAACTAAATGGTTGGGCATTTAGAGTCGTTCATGTGACTTAGGGCTATGGGATCCTGGTTTGTCATGCGCCTCGCGGTATAAACCCCGCAGTGAAAATTGAGGGTGTGACAAACATGATATTGTGGGTCCGTTCATACGTGAATCTTGCTTTAACATAATCCCCCAGTTCATCTTAACATTATCAACTTCGATAGACGGTGTGGATCTGCTCACTACCCTTTGAGCCTCCATCAAATACGACAACAATCTAACATGAGGGATCATTTTGCTTTCTTTGCTCTCCCGGCTATCCCAGATGTTCATCATAACTAAGTGCCTAAATGACAGTCAAGGTGTACCAAACATCACCTCTAACCTTTGATTTGTCCCCGAGTCTTGCCAATAGATTCTCAAACGATATACCTAATACGAATCTAGCTTCACATTCCATGTCTTCCCTGCAATAATCGGTTCCCCTTTTTTTTGTGATTACATTATCGAACATATTTGTTGGGTCAGTTTTCAATTGTGGTTTGGCCCAAAAATGCTCCTCAGGAATGTAATGGTACTCGTTTGCTGGGCAAGAATCAAAGTTGGCGATTTGACGCATTGTCTCAGAGGACAAAATCATCTTCTTCTTCCCGACAGTTCCAATAAGCTTTAATGTTTGAGGTAGGTTATCGCCAAAGTCCCGCTCGAGTGTGGACATCCACTGCTCTAATTGCTTTCATATAGACTTTGTTTCCCCTATTCTCACAAAAGTTTAGAGCCACCTCACAACCAATTCTTTCGAACTTTTGTGTCAACCCAATCAATCTCAGTTGATCCACATTATATGCCCTTTCACAAACAAGGACTCCCTCGGTACCATGTTTTAATGTAGCCATCTTTTGGTACCACAATGCGGGTCTAAGCGATTCGGGAAACGAGGATAACCGCTTAGATTTCTCCTTCTAGTTGGAAGGTCTTCATCCATTTGTTCAGCACGATCCAGTTCATGCTGAATCTCATCCCCTTCATTATCAGATTCTTCTCTTAAGTTGGACCTAATCCCCGTTCTTCTTTTGGACTTAGTAGAGGATTCACACTGCTCCTTGCCTTTCCTTCGGAATATGTTCTGCAACAACATTCATAAGCAATAATCTATCATTAGCATCCAATCTCAACAAGACTATCATTCATATCAAATATGGTTTACTCCATCAAGACATCCCTATGGTCATTATCATATGCTAAACAATCAAAATTTTGTACCCATTGTCTAAATCAAATGCCATATGTTTTCCCTCACCATAGTTCCTTCTCCACACTTATTTCTTGCTATTATTGACAATTTTTTTTTTCAACATACAAACCATACCTTCTACCCCAAACAATAAGTAATGCCTAATCACAAGTACTCATAACATCAAGTATTTAAACATATATGAACAGGATGATTGTCGGGTAGAAAATAAAGAGTAAGAGTGATAAAATATAGACCTTCATGATGATTGTCGGGTAGAATGATAACTAGAAGCAAGAAATAAGAACAATAATAAAAACACCCACAAATCCCGATTTTCAAGATTTAATTCGTCCCCCAACAAGTCAAAATTACCCAATTCTAAGTTAGGGTTTTGTAGATCTTGAAAAGTTGTATGATTTTGATATAAAAATTGTGAGATTTGGTGAGATATTGAAGAAGTTATGGTGGTTGAAAGATTGGAGGATTTGAAGAAGGTTTGGTTGAAAAAGATGAAGATTTGGTTAAATGAATGGTTGGTAGGGTTTTAATTAGGTTGAGATGTGTTTTAAATGGTAAAAAAGTTGATTTTGGGAGTGTTTGGTTCGGTCAACACCGAGTAAGGAGTGAGATTTTCAGAACCTAGCGTAACTTACGCCAATTTTGGCATAGGCTACGCCAACTGCGTAGGCAACTCCCCTTAATTTAGCGTATTTGCGAGACTGATGGCGTAGGCTACGCTAAAGTTGATTTTTTTAACTAGAATAAAAAAATCTATAAAGCTAGAATTACCAATTAAAGCTAATAATTTATCCAAAAAAATTAAAAATATATACAATTTACAACTAAGCTCTCCACCCCCCGGAAAATTTTAGTATTGTCCCCAATACTAGCAGTTAGAATACGTACATGGGATGAGAGCTAACACTTGCACTTTTAGTTGATTTCGTAGGTTGGTAAGCCTTCCAAGAAGCTTACCAACTCTACAATCTTACCATGCTCCGTGAGATGTTCTACATAAGGCTTCAGATGATAACCATTCACGGTTTGCCTCGATCCATCCTTCTGGTCCTCAATCTCCACCTCACCAAGCTTTCCAACCCGCGTGATTATGTACGGGCCATCCCACTTACTTTTGAGTTTCCCAGGGAAGAGCTTCAACTTGGAATTGTAGAGCCAAACTTTTTGACCCACTTCGAACTCCTTCTTACGAATTTTCCGCGTCATGAGTCCTTTTCATTTGGTCCTTGTATTTTGACGCGATCTCGCAAGCCTCGTCTCGTAGCTCTTCCAACTCACACAACTTGAGTTTCCTTTCTCGACCTGCATCATCATAACTCAAGTTAACCTCTTTAATAGCCCAAAATGCCCAGTGAACTAATTCAATCGGGAGATGACAATCTCTACCAAACACTATTCGATAAGGAGTTGTTCCAATAGGTGTTTTGTAGGCTGTGCGGTAGGCCCATAAAGCATCATCTAGCTTTGCTGACCAATCCTTCGGTCCGCACGAACCGTCTTTTGCAAAATTTCTTTAATTTGCGTATTGGAAACCTCGACTTGTTCACTAGTCTGTGGATGATATGGGGTGGCAATCCTATGGTCAACACCATACCGTTTAAGCAATTTTCCAAATTTTCGGTTTTTGAAATGGGATCCCCCATAACTTATGATTGTGCGGGTATCCCGAACCTTGAAAAAATATGTGTTTGTATAAAATTGCAAACAACGGTATGGTCGTTGGTTTTGGTGGCAATAGCTTCGACCCACTTAGAAACATAATCTACTGCCATCAAAATATACAAATTACCAAAGGAATTGGGAAATGGTCCCATAAAATCCATTCCCCATACATCAAAAACATCAACAACCATAATGGCTTGCATTGGCATTTCGTCACGTTTTGAGATGCTTCCTAATTGTTGGCAATGTAGGCAATTTTTCGCATACTCAAACGAATATCTAAAGATCGTTGGCAAATACAACCCACTCGAAAAAATCTTGTGACCCGTCTTTTGGCCACTAAAATGCCCTCCACATGCATAAGAATGCACGTGCTTCAACACACTCATGATCTCCGTATCCGGAATGCATCTTCGAATGATTTGATTTGCTCCCACTCTAAACAGGTCTGGATCATCCCAAATGTAATGTTTCACTTGGGACAAAAAGTGGAGCCTCTTTTTCCTTACCCAGTGCTCCGGCATTGTACCTGTCACCAAAAATTTAACAATATGAGCAAACCAAGGTAATGTCGAAACAACTAATAAATGCTCATCCAGGAATGACTCATTAATTTCATTCATCGAGTCTTCCTCCTTAACCATCAATCTAGACAAATGGTCCGCAACCACATTCTCCGTGCCCTTCTTATCACGAATCTCCAAATCGAACTCTTGTAATAAGAGTATTCACCTTATCAACAGGGGCTTAGCATCCTTCCTATCCATTAAGTACCTGACAGCACTATGATCAGTATAGATAATAACTTTGCTACCCCACACATAAGACCGAAATTTGTCTAAAGCACATACCACCGCAAGTAGCTCTTTTTCGATAGTGTGTAATTCAATTGTGCTTTCGAAAGAGTCTTACTTGCATAGTATATAGCAACGGGTTTCCTATCTACCCGTTGACCCAACACGGCCCCAACCGCATACCCACTTGCATCACACATGATTTCAAAGGGTAAAGACCAATTGGGTGATTGCAAAATTGGGGCCTCAACCAATTTCTTTTTCAACTTATTAAAAGCATTGACACATTTTTCATTAAACTCAAATGGAGCATCTTTTAATAATAGTGCACATAAGGGTTTTGTAATATCACTAAAACCTTTAATGAATCTCCTATAAAACCCCGCATGCCCCAAAAATGATCGTATCCCTTTGACATTTGTGGGATGAGGCAAAGTTGATATAAATTGAATTTTAGCATTATCAACCAATTTCTTTTTCAACTTATCAAAAGCAATGACACATTTTTCATTAAACTCAAATGGAGCATCTTTTAATAATAGTGCACATAAGGGTTTTGTAATATCACTAAAACCTTTAATGAATCTCCTATAAAACCCCGCATGCCCCAAAAATGATCGTATCCCTTTGACATTTGTGGGATGAGGCAAAGTTGATATAAATTGAAATTTTAGCATGATCAACCTCAATCCCACGACTTGACACAACATGACCCAATACTATCCATTCTTGGACCATAAAGTGGCTTTTCTCCCAACTCAAGACCAAGTTTTTTCCACACATCTTTGCAAAACCTTTTTCAATTGATTTAGGCAAGACTCAAATGATGACCCAAAAATAGAAAAATCATCCATGAAGATTTCCAATGACTCCCCCACCATATCTGAAAAGATACTCATCATACACCTTTGAAAGGTGGCGGGGGCATTACATAGACCAAATGGCATTCGCCTAAATGCGAATGTGTCATATGGGCAAGTAAATGTGGTCTTTTGTTGATCTTTAGGATGAATAACAATTTGATTGTACCCAGAATACCCATCCAGAAAATAATAAAATTTTTGTCCGGCTAATTTTTCTACAATTTGGTCAATAAAAGGTAAAGGGAAATGGTCTTTGGAAGTTGCAGCATTTAGCTTCCTATAATCAATACAAATGCGCCACCCAGTTACTGGCCGGTAGCTACCTCCTCACCTTGTCGTTTTTTACGACTTGAATACCTGCCTTCTTTGGAATGGTTTGAGTTGGACTAACCCATTGACTATTTGAAATGGGGTAAACGATAGGTCATGTCAATCATGCCCGTTTTGCAATTAATTTGAGCATTGGATGTAGCTAAAAATGGTCGACCCAAGATAACCGTTGGTTGTTTGGTCAGGTCCATAGAAACATAATCAAGTACTAAGAAATACACCGGATAATAAAAAACTTCAACTTTTACTATCACATCTGTAACCATCCCACGGGGTAGCTTAGGAGTCAAATAGGCTAATACCACGGTGGTATTGGACTTTCTAAGTGGACCAAATTCGTATTGGTCATAGAGGCTACCCGGCAAGATGCTTACACTAGCTCCAAGGTCTAAGAGTGCCCGTGTCATTTTAAATTCTCCAAACACTCCCAAAATCAACTTTTTAACATTTAAAACACATCTTAACCTAATTGAAACCCTACCAACCATTCATTTAACCAAATCTTCATCTTTTTCAACCAAACCTTCTTCAAATCCTCCAATCTTTCAACCACCATAACTTCTTCAATACCTCACCAAATCTCACAATTTTTATATCAAAATAATACAACTTTTCAAGATCTACAAAACCCCTAACTTAGAATTGGGTAATTTTGACTTGTTGGGGGACGAAATAAAGCTTGAAAAATCAGGATTTATGGGTGTTTTTATTATTGTTCTTATTTCTTGCTTCTAGTTATCATTCTACCCGACAATCATCATGAAGGTATGTATTTTATCACTCTTACTTTTTATTTTCATAATATACATAACATGTGTTCATATATGTTTAAATACTTGATGTTATGAGTACTTGTGATTAGGCATTACTTATTGTTTGGGGTAGAAGGTATGGTTTGTATGTTGAAAAAAAAATATTGTCAATAATAGCAAGAAATAAGTGTGGGGAAGGAACTATGGTGAGGGAAAACATATGGCATTTGATCTAGACAATGGGTACAAAATTTTGATTGTTTAGCATATGATAATGACCATAGGATGTCTTGATGGAGTAAACCATATTTGATATGAATGATAGTCTTGTTGAGATTGGATGCTAATGATAGATTATTGCTTATGAATGTTGTTGCAGAACATATTCAGAAGGAAAGGCAAGGAGCAGTGTGAATCCTCTACTAAGTCCAAAAGAAGAAAGGGGATTAGGTCCAACTTAAGAGACGAATCTGATGATGACGGGGATGAGATTCAGCATGAACTGGATCGTGCTGAACAAATGGATGAAGACCTTCCCAACTGGAAGGAGAAATCTAAGCGGTTATCCTCGTTTCCCGAATCGCTTAGACCCGCATTGTGGTACCAAAAGATGGCTACATTAAAACATGGTACCGAGGGAGTCCTTGTTTGTGAAAGGGCATATAATGTGGATCAACTGAGATTGATTGGGTTGACACAAAAGTTCGAAAGAATTGGTTGGGAGGCGGGTCTAAACTTTTGTGAGAATAGGGGAAACAAAGTCTATATGAAAGCAATAGAGCAGTGGATGTCCACACTCGAGCGGGACTTTGGCGATAACCTACCTCAAACTTAAAGCTGATTGGAACTGTCGGGAAGAAGAAGATGATTTTGTCCTCTGAGACAGTGCGTCAAATCGCCAACTTTGATTCTTGCCCAGCAAACGAGTACCATTACATTCCTGAGGAGCATTTTTGGGCCAAACCACAATTGAAACTGACCCAACAAATATGTTCGATAATGTAATCACAAAAAAGGGGAACCGACTATTGCAGGGAAGACATGGAATGTGAAGCTAGATTTGTATTAGGTATATCGTTTGAGAATCTATTGGCAAGACTCGGGGACAAATCAAAGGTTAGAGGTTGGGATATTAGAGTGGTGCACGCGGTGATGTTTGGTACACCTTGACTGTCATTTAGGCACTTGGTTATGATGAACATCTGGGATAGCCGGGAGAGCCAAGGAAATGATCCCTCATGTTAGACTGTTGTCGTATTTGATGGAGGCTCAAGGGGTGAGCAGATCAACACCGTCTATCTAGGTTGATATTGTTAAGATGAACTGGGGGATTATGTTAAAGCAAGATTCACGTATGAACGAACCCCACAATATCATGTTCTCCTTGATAAACAAAGTAACACCCAGATGATGGCTCTAACGAGAAGATGTGGAGCAGGGGGATGATGAAGAAGTAAGGATTGATGAGGAAGAGGAGTTACAGGATGAGGATCATGTTGTGAGGGAACGCCCGTTAGGGAGATGAACGAGCATGAGATAGAGATGGTGGCAACAATTAACAGGGCAAGGCCAGCAGGTTTTATGGTTGGACATCATTTAAAAAATCCATATGGGATAGAGATACACGGACTATGGAACTTTCCAGGCAAAGGGAAGAAGCTGCGTAAGAAGAGATCAGGAGAGAGTGCCGAGGGAAGAAAAGAGAGAAGCAGAGAGGAAGGAAAGAGAGGATAAACATTGTGGCAGTTAATTATGCCTGGGAGATGGATACGCTCAACAGGTTCATGGAGGCCGAACAGATCAGACATCACCAGGATCTAATAGCAGGACGGCCGTACACGCCCATGGCTCCACATGTTGACTACTCCACCATTAGAGATCAGCCACATGAAGTAATTGATCAAGTCAGGTGGCCTCAAGGTGTATCCTCCAGTTATCTTCCTACTCCACCACCTCCACCACCTGCTGAGGTGTCCTCATCATCTGCCGACCCGTTTAGTGACTATCATGGGTGGATGGATGCAATCTTTGGGCATCCAAGCAATCCTTATCCATCGCTGGTCCTAATGACCCATACTACCGCTAAGATGAGTCGAGGTAGTGTTCTATTTGTACAGTTTGTATAATGGTATGGATTGTTTTTTTTCTTTAGTTGCTTTTATTTTGGTGTGTTAGGAAATTTATGATTTTAATTTCTATTCTGCATTTTGTTTTTGGATGATATGATGTTTTTGTTTGAGCCTAGATTGCACTTAACCATTGATGCTAGAGTGTTCAGCTGTAAATGGAAGAGATAGGGAGAAGGAGCAAGCGAATTGTGGAAGGCAAAGGCTCATTAATGGAAAGAAATCACTAACTGCTTATCAGGTGCATCCTATTCTTTATTTGATGTGTTACTTTGTTCGAATAGGACTTGGGTGAAAGTTTGTCTTTGCCTTAGAATGGGTATGCATTGGGACGGAAAATAGGCATCCTCACATTTATAATTTGGTTAATAGGTTCCCTTATTCATGACAAATCCACATTGAGGACAATGTTATTCTCAAAGTGTAGGGATGAAGGGACAACTATTTAAAATGTGAATTTTTTTAAGACCCTCAAAATTTCAAAAATTTTGAAACAAGCTCGATCCTAAGAAAGCCTTTTCCGCCGGATTATTGGATTATGAAATTGAATCCCTAGTCATGGTCATAAACTCTTTAAGTTCCTTGATGTGTTTTTCCAAGGATGGTTTTTTTGTAAAATGTGTTAGAAAAGGCTAGGGAAGAATATAGCATTTTTGCATATCGGCAGCCCATTTTCCCTTTCATGTCCATGAGAGATTATTGAGCCACCACAACATGCTAATCGCATCTATTGGCATGTTGTGTTCATTTGAATTGAGTGTGCCATTATAATCGCATAAGGTAGAACTTGCAACTTTTGATACACTTGCCACCTTAGATCAATTGTAACACAAGAATGATTAAGGCATTAGGTTTGGCCTTTTTATTTTTACACCATTTTGATATCCTTGACCTAAAAACAATCTCCCCTAGTTGAACAAGTTTGAGCCTAAACCTTTCATTTGACCACCCATTTCAACCAGGTTGACCCGTTTAGCCTTTTCTATATTAAAACCCAAGTGATGAAAAATCTGCTACGCCACTTTTGGCGTAGGATACGCCAAAAATCCCACTCGCCTCGGATTTTGATTTCCCAACTTGTTTCGGCTTCCGTTTCTCACCCGAGTAACTCCAAAAGCTTCATATTTGCTCCCTTTAGTCGTCAAAACCTGAAATAACTTAATAACATCAAAGTAATACCATTCGACACCTTAACATTCCTTAGAATTCATTTTAGACGTGTTAATGCACATCTTTTAACCAACCCATCACCAGTCAACAGGGTGGGGCGTCCACCGGTCAGCCGAGTGGGTCGGGTGATTAGTTGTTGTATTAGTTGGATGTTTTATTTTGAATAATATTGTTTCTTTATTTGAACAGTATGCTTCATTTTGTATGTAAATGTTTGAATATTATGTTTTATTTTGTTTTATTGTTCGTATATTGGGTTTTGTTTAGTTCGGCAACATAAACGTTAATAAAAAACCAAACATTCATATTCATATTCACATCCATATAAAAAAAATCATATTATACAAATAAAAAAAAACATTTATAAAAAAATCAAACCATCATCACCCAATCATTGCCAATGATTAACAATGATTGGTAATCATTTGTATGCTAGGGGACAGGTCGTGGGGGCCTCCACGGTCCGTGGAGGGGTGTCTAGATAAAAAACCCTAATGGCTGGATAACCAGAGCCTATTCTATTCCAAGCGTGAATATATAAGTTATGGGGAGGGTAATTTGAAAACCCTCCCCACTTGAGAAAACCCTTAAACCTCCATCTTAACCATTCATTCACTATGATCTACGGTTCTTGTTTTTCTGCTTTTTGATCAAGAAAAAAGATGTTCTTTTAGTCATCAAAGGGTATAATCGTCCATGACTTTTAACCCTCTCTCTTACTTTTGACAAAAACAACTGACATATCATACAAGTCCAATCAATATCATTCATTTCCTATTGTCAATATTTTATACAAGAGAGAGAATACTCCCACAAATTTCAAAACCTACTATCAGCTTTATGCTTTCTAATACAAAATACTCTAGATTTTATTTATTTATAATGGTGGCCCTTATAATAGAAATGGTAAAACCATAAAGTTGTTTATGTTTTTTTTTTATAATGATCCTTCTTAACAAAAAAAAAGCATTTAATTTGTATTTTAGGTGTAAGAAAGAACAAAAACATACGTTTTTTAGGATTTTAATATATAAATATTATGTTTTCCATGATTTTTAAAACATATGTGTTTCAGTGTAAAAACGAACATATGTTTTTTTTTGTAAAAAATAACTAAATTATGTACATAGTACGAACAAAAAACATATGTTTTCCGGTATTTTTAAAATATGTAAATATTATATTAGAAGTGTAAGAACGAACGTTACATATGTTTTTTAAAAAAAAAACACAAAAACATATGTTTCTAAATGCAAACAAATGTATCAACACACAATCACATAAACAAAAACAACAAATCGTAACACAAAACTTACAACCAAATGACATTTGTTAATTAAAAAGAAAAAAACATATTCAAATAATTAAAAAACCATAAATTATGTATCTAGAACATGTATAAAAACGAACGTTCACAACCTTATTTCAAATATAAAAACAAATGTTTTTATATTTTTAAAATATATAACCCACTGACTTATCTGAGTTAAAATATTCACAACCTTATTTCAAAATATAAAAACAAATGTTTTTATATTTTTAAAATATATAACCCACTGACTTATCTGAGTTAAAATATTCACAACCTTATTTCAAAATATAAAAACAAATGTTTTTATATGTTTAAAATATATAACCGACTGACTTATCTGAGTAAAAATATTCACAACCTTATATCAAAATACAAAAACAAAAGTTTTTAATTCAAAGACAAGCTTTGATAGAAAAAAAAAAGAAATAAAAAGAAAAGAAGATATAACCCACTGACGACACCCTTCAACATTCTTTGATTCACTTTAGTTCTTCTTCTTTGACTTGTTGTTTGACTTCAATCACTTAAATCCAAAAGATGTATTCAAGCAACTCAACCTACACACGGACACCGAACCTCGTCCCCATCGCTGTTCAGCACCACTGTCTACCTTATCAATACCCTTAAACGACAAACTTACAGATCTTGAAGTATAGATCTGGATTTGTCCCGTTCATATATAAAGGAAGATGAATAGATTTGGATTCGTCTCTTTGTCTGTACACACACAAAGGTGTGCGTTGTTTGGTTTGGGTTAAGGCCAAAACATAAATAAAGGAAGATGAATAGATCTGAGGGAAGATGAATAGATCTTAGGGAAGATGATAAATGGTTGAATTTAAGCTTGAATATGAAAAATGATAATATGTAGAGAGAAATTTAGTTGAAAAAGAAGAGAGAGAGGAAGATGATAAAGGGATGAGAGGTGAAGTGGAGTAGTTTATTGAAAAGTGTGTATAGTGGGATGGGTATCTAGATAATTTGTTAGGTAAAGAGATTTGACAAAAATGTGTATTCCCTAAACTACCCTTTATTGCTTATTTGAAAAAGAGTGATGTGGAGAATTATGAGCCATGAAATGGGGTTTTCATGGTTTGCACAAGTAAGGGTGGTTTTCAAATTAGAATTGCCCTATGTGTAAATATTACCTAGCATATTATCTTGATATCTAGGCAATGGATATCGATTTATTAGATGATAATAAGTTGAAAACCACCCTTACTTGTGCAAACCATGATTTTAGATTTCTTACTATCAAAATATAAATTTCTTAGTTTACGCCTCTCTCCAGCTGTTGTAAAAAGCGCTCTAGGCGGTCGCCTAGGCGCTGCTAGTCGGAGCTGCATATCGGAATAAGGGCCTAGGCGTTTTGGGCATTAGGCGGGCACTAGGCGGACCCAAGCACTGTTTTTTATAATTCCACAATTATTTATAAGTATTATGTGTATAAATCTTAACATATTTTAAAAAACACATTAATATCTCTATGTGTGTGTGCGTATATATATATATATATATATATATATATATATATAATATATAATATATATAAAATACGTATAAAAATTCCAAAAAGCCTAATTCCGCCTAATTTTGCCTAGTCCCGACTAGTCCCTAGGCTCCCCACTGCCTGCTAGCGCCTTCTACAGCCTTGCGTCTGAGTAATCTATGGATAAGAATTAAGAAACTATTAAAGGATTATATATGTAAGAAAAATATAAAATTATAATTGTGTGTAAACTGTAATACTATATTATCCATCTATATATCAAAACTTTAGTCACGTACGTATAAAAAGACTAAAATACGCTTTAATTAACAAATCGAATATTGGAACTAAAATAATCAAATATAGGAACAAAAAACGTATACGAACCTTGATCAAACCACACTAACAATACATAAGATCTCACAAGCTTGCTATTAATCCGATGAAGAGACACACAGAGAGATGATAGCGAGTTAGGGTTTTGGGGAAGTGAGGAGCCAAAGAAAACTATGTTAAATATGGAAAGTGTAAATGGGTGATAAAGAAAATTTGGGCGCAAAATTACGAAGAAAATAATAGCCTTAGGGCAAGTGTAGTGGGGCGTTTTGGCCTCCCATAGCGTCGGGAACACCGCCTCCTCCAGCGCTATGGGGGCGTTATGTGTTGCAGGTTTATGGAGGTGGCGGGCGCTGTGTTGATGGTGACCGTTTGAAATACAAACATTGGAGAATAAATGAGGGTGGGTGGTGTAACGACCCGCGATTTAACGAGTCATTACGGATTGGTAATCATGACATAGTTAACATTTACCAATTTAATTAACTATAATTTTAACATAACCATTTTACTTAAAAACACACCTTTTATTTAGTACTTGGGCCGAAGCCCTTTATGTTACAACCGGTTATAGGCCGAAGCCCATTAACCTTACACCCAAACTAACTGGGCCGTAGCCCCTTCTTACAAACATCTTTCTCTTTAAAACAAACTTGGGCCGTAGCCCATCTAAACCACTTGGGCCGTAGCCCTTTTTCAAACCACAACATTACTTTCCAAAGTTTTTAACAACCCATTTAACAAACTAAACATAAGGGCCGTAGCCCATTAACACTCGGCCGACCCATAGGCCGGTTTTTATTTATAAACTTTAAACTTGATTCCTACACGTTCGAGCTCGGGTTCCCGGTAACTAATCAACCTGAAATGCATGTTAAAAATGCGTTAGCCACAAAGCTAGTGAGTGATGCCAGATTCGTTTAGACTCGTTTAAATAGACATGCAACAATTTTCGTATGGTTCGGTCTTTCTAAGGTGGAATATATTATCGATGGAGCACCATACAAATGCTTATTGTGGTTCCAAACCTCTACTTGGTTTAGAAAAATATATTCCGGTAATACCGAATGGATCCATTCTACGTTGTTTCTATTCGATCGATTCTATTAACTCTTTCATGATCATGAACCAATATTTCATCAAAACACACGTAAAAACTAACATGCGTTCACCCCGAAATCATTTTAAACATATGGGGTATATGCACTCACGTTGGTTATTTCCGAGTTTATAGTTTCACTAATTGTAAGATTCCTATGTTCCACGAGTTCCTGTTACACATAAACCAAGTTACAACACATAAATATAATCGTATAGCTGGCCGTTACAGCTTAGGCGTATTTTCTAAACTAAAGCTGGCCATTACAGCATGGCACACGACCTTAAAAACTCTAGACATAAACTTACCCGGATGCTTTCTAATTTAAGGATCAGCTCTTTTTTATTGAATGACAATTGATGGGTTCTTGTATTATATTTGAAGTGAAAAAGGATGATTTATATTGGTGGCCGATTGGTTTTAGAAAATGAGGATGCTAATACTTAGTGGTTTATAAGTGTAGGTGATATCTAACCATAAAGGGCCGATTGATATTGGTGGTTCAAGGGATGTTCTTGCATGTTGGAGAGTTGTTTTTATATAAGTTGATGGTTTAGTTGAAGAGGTTTTAACAAGAATCTTAGATGATCCGATTGATTCTTTAAATAAGAGAAAGATGCATGCATTGGATATGATTATAGTAGGGGTTAGGCTCATGAGGTGGAGGGTGTTCAAGCTTTAGAGTGTTGAAGTGTATTGCTTAGGTGGAGATTCCCATTTTTGGCGGCACAAGTATTAAAGGAGGGTGGGCCGATTTCTTTTAAGGGGGTATTTGGACCTCTCAAAAACAAGTGGGTTTAATAATAGGGAATGGGCCGGAGACTTAACTAGGGTATTGGGCTTGTTCTTTATCGGGTCTTAATGAGAGGCCCACTTATAATATTCGGGTCTTATAAATATCGGCCCATATGGAATGGGTTATTGGGCCGAGTCTTATAATCCGGGTAAGATTATTGGGCTACACCATAGGTGGCCCAATCATAATTCTGCTTAAATATTAATTTATTATTTTATTAATCTAATCTTGGTTTATAATGACGTCATAATTTTCAAGTTGTTACACTCTCCCCCCTTAGGAAATTTCGTCCTCGAAATTTTTATCTATAGTACCTGATTTTCGAATAGGTGGGGGTAGTTAGTTCTCATCACATCTTCTCTCTCGAAAGTAATCTCTGGTCCCTGCCTAGCATTCCATTTAACTTGCACAATAGGGATTTTCCCCTTCTCATTTTTCTCTCTTGTCGAGCCATTATTTCTATTGGTTCTTCCGTGAAATGGAGTTGAGGATTAACTTTCGAATTAGATTGGGTTTCTATTATACATTTTCTCAAATTAGAGATGTGGAAAACATCGTGTATTTCGCTTAGCTCAGGAGGTAATTCTAGGCGATAAGATACTGGTCTCACTTTATCCTTAATTTGATAAGGTCCTATAAAGCGTGGATTTAGCTTGCCTCTTTTCTGAAATCTTGTCACTCCTTTCCAGGGTGATACTTTTAGTAGGACATAGTCTCCTACTTGAAATTCCAACAGTCGTCTTTGATGGTCTGCATAACTTTTCTGTCTACTCCTCGCCTCTTCTAACTTTTTCTTGATTTGTACAATTTTGTCAGTAGTTTCTTGAATTATCTCTGGGCCCGTAAGTTGGTTTTCTCTTATATAGATTTTTGCTAACCTTTCCGTTCCAAAGGTTTCTTGAATTGGTAAGAAATGAGCGGATTTGGTCAATCTATCTACAATGACCCAGATAGCATCATTACCACTTTGTGTCCTTGGTAACTTGGTTACAAAGTCCATGGTAATTTGATCCCACTTCCAAACTGGGATTTCGGGTTAGATTAATAACCCACTGGGTCTTTGATGTTCCGCTTTTACCTTAGAGCAAGTAACACATCGAGCTACGAATTCTCCTACACTCGTTTTCATGCCAGGCCACCAAAAATTCTTTCTTAAGTTTTTATACATCTTATGGTTTCCTGGGTGGATGGAGTATTTAGAATTATGGGTTTCCCTTAAAACTAGCTCTCTTTGTTCTCCGTACTTGGGTATCCATATTCTTTGATTGTGCCTAAAAATTCCATCTGTTCCCTCAACCAGTCTTTCCTCTTCTCTATTCAAAAGTTCATCACCTATGCGAGTAGGTTCTAAGGCTCTTCTTTGACATTCACGAAGTTGGTTTAGAAATTCGTTGATCAGAGTAACTTTAAATGCTTTTCCTCTTAAAGGTTTTTCTTTTCGACTTAAAGCATCAGCTACAATGTTTGCCTTACCTGGGTGATATTTGATATCACAATCATAATCACTTAAAATTTCTATCCATCTTCTTTGACGCATATTTAGAAGCTTTTGATCGAAAATGTGCTGGAGACTCTTATGGTCAGTGTAAACGGTACACTTGGTCCCATACAAATAGTGTCTCCAGATTTTCAAAGCAAAAATTATGGCTCTCAATTCTATATCATGCGTGACATAATTTTGTTCATGTTTCTTTAATTTTCTAGAAGAGTAAGCCTCAACCTGATTTTCTTGCATCAACACACATCCTAACCCCTGTTGGGATGCATCACAGTACACAGTAAAGGCTTTTCCTTCCTCGGGCAGGGTTAACACTGTGGCCTCACATAATTTTTATTTTAACTCTAGAAAGGCTTTCTCTTGTTTCTCTTTCCACTCATATTTGGAATTTTTTCTGGTTAACATGGTAAGTGGTAGGGCTAATCTAGCAAAATTTTCAATGAATCTTCTATAGTATCCGGCTAGCCCTAAAAATTGTCTGATCTCAGTTGGGTTTTTAGGGGCTTCCCATCTTTGAATTGCTTCTATCTTGGTTGGGTCTACCTGAATTCCTTTATCATTTATCACATGGCCTAGAAACTTGATCTCTTGTACCCAAAATTCACATTTTGAAAACTTAGCATATAACTTTTCCTTCCTTAAGGTTTCTAAGATTTCTCTTAAATGTTGTTCATGTTCAATTTCGGTTTTTGAAAAGATTAAGATATCGTCTAAAACACAATTACACATTTGTCTAAATAGGGTCGGCAAATCCTATTCATCAAATCCATAAAGACAGCAGGAGCGTTTGTTAAACCGAAAGGCATTATTAGGAACTCATAGTGTCCGTACCTAGTTCGAAACGCGGTTTTTGAAATATCTTCATCCCTTATTTTTAACTGATGGTATCCTGACCTAAGATCAATTTTTGAAAAATATTTGGCTCCGTTTAACTGATCAAAAAGGTCATCTATTCTGGGTAACGGGTATTTATTTTTGATGGTCAACTTATTCAATTCCCTGTAATCTATGCACATTCTCATAGATCCATCCTTCTTTTTGACAAACAGTACCGGTGCTCCCCAAGGGGAAGTACTTGGTCTAATAAAACCTCTTTCTATCAATTCTTCTAATTGATTTGTAAGTTCTTTCATTTCTGTGGTGGCTAACCTATATGGGGCTCTAGCAACCGGTGCGGCTCCAAGAACTAGGTTAATTTGAAATTCACCTGTCGGGATGGGGGTAGACCTGGGAGTTCGTTTGGAAATACATCTTTAAATTCTGACACTACTTTGATTTCATCTATCTCCGATTCTTTCCCTTCGTTTCCTAGATTCACATGTATCAAAAAGGCTTGATGTCCCTTTCTTAAATATTTCATCATCTTTGCACTAGAGATTAAGTTTAAAAGTGCCCTTTGGTTTTTCTCCGTAAACCACTAGTCTCTTGACTGGGTAGGGGATTTTTACTAATTTTTCCTAACAAACAATATCGGCTTGGTTTGTTGCTAACCAATCCATCCCAATTATAACATCGAACTCTCCCAGACTCATTGGTATAAGGTTTATTCTAAATTCCTGATTTTCGATGGTTAAGACCATGTTCTTAAAAAATTCATTAGCTTTTAAAATTTTTCCATCCGCTATTTCTATTTCGTACGTTTGGGTCATGGGTTTGGGAAGAACATTTATCTTTTCTACGAAGTTTTTAGAAATAAAACTATGATTTGCTCCCGTGTCGAATAGAACATAAACAGGTAACTGATTAATATAAAACATACCCGTGACCAAATCAGGCTCATCACGTGCTTCAACCGAATTGATTACAAAGCCTCTTCCTCTTGATTGATCTCCTTTGGGCTGATTTTTAAGCCTGTGGCATTCATTTTTGTAGTGACCGGGTTCCTTGCATTCGTAGCAAACTAGTTGGCGATCAGGATTATACCTACACTCCGCAGCAGTATGTCCGATTTTCTTACATTTTTGGCAGTGAGGTCCCCTGCATTCGCCGAAGTGGAATCGGCCACATGTGCTACATTGCTTCTTACACTCGCCTGTGTGATAATATTTGTGATGACGTGGGTCCTAAAACGACCACGTCTAAAACCCTTGTCAAGAAAATAAAGCAAAGTAAAAAAGATATTAAGGTTTGTAGAGCTTCCTGGAGCTGAAACGCTAACATAAGGCAGCACGGCTGCCATACGGTAGCTGTGCAGCAGAAAGTGAACAGTAGAAAATGTTGGAAATATAAAAAGGTGCTTCAGCTTTTGACTATTGGCATAAAACAAAACATCACACAGCTCCATGCCCACCTAGGAAATAGAAAAAGCTGAATATGCACCAAAAGGGTAAAGTCTCACTGCAAGCAGCTGAAAGAGAGGCAACCATGGCCAGGTATAGTAAGGATGCTACCCTAAGGGAGCTCCTAGGCAGATTTCTGTTGCCTATATAAGGAGACCCTTGGGATTGCATTCCACAGACACACACTTCTCACCTCTTCCCTTACTCTCATACTCTCTACGTTATTAACTCCAAAAGAATACATACTTATTCTCACGCCGGAGTCCAAACGCAGGAGACCCCCTCCTGCGTTAAGGCTAACGGTGTCTGTTACCTTGTGCAGGTCCATTCCAGGAGCTAGAGGATCCCCTAAACCATAACTTAAACCTAATATACCACTAACCCTTTAACTTAAACATCTCGCAACCTAATCCCGGTCATTTTCCTTGTTGTAGCAACAAGTGGCGCCCACCGTGGGGCTGTCGCTACTTTGAACAAAGCTGTTGAAAGTCCTTCAGTCCCATTTGTTCCTAAGTAACCTCTTTTTGTGATGACCGGCGGAGATAACCGCCAAGACGGGGGTCCTCAAGAAACTCCGGCCAGTAGCCACACCTCCGGTGACGCTGCTGGCCTCGGAACACCTGGAACGGACGGACCATGCGTCGAACCGTCTCTAGTAGATATGCTAAACTATCAAACTCCACCGCCTCGAGGGCTGCTTATGCATCTCCTAGAGATGACGTGTTATTACCCGTTGAACGGATGGATATCACCCCGGAGGGAGTACGAAGAAACTTCTTGCAACTCCGAGACCTCTTAAACGGTTATGTACGGGAAGAAAGGTCCAGAGGTGTAAAGGTCAGGCTGTCCTATGATGAAGAACCTACAGTTACCCTCTCACCTTCACCTCCGTTGTGGGGAACCACTACCTCCCCTACAACTCAACGTATTGAAACAAGCCCTCACCCTTATTTAAATAGTCAAGGAGGTCTTCTTTCAGGGGAGGGTCCTAGCAGAACCGTATTCTCTCCCGGGGTCCAAGAGTACACAGCAGAACAGGTGATGGAAGCTACACAAGTATCCCTGTCATCCTCAACACCCCTATCCTTTGCAGAAGCTCTAAGGTCCCTACCTTTAGCTAGTAGTGCCGTGGCTGCCTCCTTGGCAGGAGCCGGAGGCTATGTTGGAGGGCTGGCTGCATCTTCAGCGGCGATGTACCTCAATTACTCCCAGCCTCAGCCCGCGCCTTATATGCCACCATGTTTTCCCACATGGCCCGGGGGATACCCGTGGCAGTATCCACTTCCTCTAAACCAAATACCGGCAATGGCTCTCCCGGGGGGTCAAGGTGGAGGCATACCCCAGCCTCAAATCCAAGCCTCCACAGTCGACACCCGAACCGGGGCTATACCCTCCGAGCCATACCGTCCCAAGTCACTAGAATGCTTCGCCGAACACATAGCACATTTTGACTTTCCTAACAAGATCAAAATGCCGGCCAACGTAAAGACGTACGACGGAACCGAGGATCCTGACGACCATCTGAATGTGTTTTCCGGGGCAGCCACTGTAGAAAAGTGGAATAATGCCGAGTGTTGCCACATGTTTATGCAAACGTTGGTAGGTCCGGCCCGCTTGTGGTTTTGTGGTCTCCCTGCTCGCAGCATCTCATCCTTTGATGACCTACGGAGGAGCTTCACCTCCAACTTTAATCCCTTAAGAAAGTGCACCAAAGACGCTGCCATACTGTACAAATCCAGCAGGGGGAGCATGAGGACCTCCGAAGCTTCATAGAAAGATACAAGAGAGAAGGTTTGCAATATAGTGGAGCCACCGAAAAGATTCGAGTCTCGGGATTCATGGGGGCCATCCGCCCTAAAAAGTTATTAAGAAGGTTTCATGAAGACGTTCCTCAAACCATGGAAGAAGCTTTCGAGAGAGCCGAAGCCTTCCTTCGGGGGAGGAAGCTCTCACTCGGCAGGATAACAGAAAGCGGGATCGTGGAAGTTGGAGAGACAGCTCAACAAGCTCCCGAAGAACCAACTTCCAACCCTACAACGAGAGGCGATCTGGAAGGCCTTTCGAACCAAGAAGAAACGAAGAAAGGCGACGGTCTCCCAGACCTGGAAGGCATCAAGAGAAAGAAAGGCACGTGTTCACCGTCCTAACCAAGACCTCTCAAGAGATACTCTCCACCGAAGAAGTCAAATACACGTTCCGACCTCCCCGACCTCTATCTAAACCGGCTAGCAAGAGGGATACCAGCAAGCATTGTGCTTTCCACAACGACGCTGGACACCACACGAATGATTGCTATCAACTGAAAAAGAGAATAGAAGAGGCAGTCAAGTCCGGGGAATTGGCCCACCTGATTAAGGACATCAAGGGAAGGAAAGATGAAGGGAGGAAGGACAAGGAGGTCAACATGGTTAGGCACGAGGGACCTCAGCAGATCAAGAGAGCTCGAACCGAGCCTTGGAACAAGCAGTACATTTGCCTCCCTCCAGCACCAGACGAATTGATCATCACCCCTGTAATAGTGGAAGCAGAACTAGATGGCTTCCCTATAGACAGGGTATACATGGACTGTGGTGCCTCGTCTGAGGTTATGTACGAAAGATGCTTCGAATCACTGAGTCCAGAGATCAAGTCCAAACTCAAACCGTCCGACGCCTCCTTGGTGGGTTTTTCAGGGGAACGGGTACACCCCCTAGGTAAGCTCACACTTAGCGTCTGTTTCCGGGACGGAGACTTGTCAAGGACAGAGGAGCTGACCTTCTCTGTTATCAGGTACCTTTCAAGTAACATCGTCATCTTTTCACTGTCAAGGACAGAAGAGTTGACTTTCTCTGTTATCAGGTACCCTTCCAGCTATAACGTCCTAATTGGGAGGATGGGCATTGCGACCTTCGGAGCAGTAGTTTCGACAACACATGGTCTCATGAAGCTCCCAACACCCAATGGGATTGCAACTCTAAAACCGACGGAGGAAGCTCTTCTAATAGCTTCCGTGGAAGAAATGCAAGCTCCCAGGAAGATGAAAGCACCAACCAGTGATCCCGTCTGGGACGTTAGCATAAACCCTGCCTATCCGGAGCAGGCTGTGAAAGTGAACAACCTGCTCCCTGATGAGGTTATGTTTGAACTAATTAATCTTTTGCAGGACAGCAGAGACGTATTTGCTTGGTGTCCCGGGGACATGACTGGGGTTACCAGAAGGTTGGCAGAACACTCCCTCAACATAGCTCCCTCTTACAAGCCTGTCGTCCAGAAGAAAAGGAGCCTGGCACCTGTCCGGAGCCAGGCTGCCTGCCAAGAGGTCGAAAAATTAGTAAAAGCAGGGATTTTAAGGGAGGTACAGTACCACTCGTGGGTGGCTAATCCAGTCATGGTAGCTAAACAAGATGGTTCCTGGAGGATGTGTGTGGATTTCAAGGATCTAAACAAAGCCTGTCCCAAAGACTGCTACCCGCTGCCCGAAATCGATTGGAAAGTAGACTCTCTCACCGGTTTCCAATACAAGTGTTTCCTGGACGCCTATAAGGGGTACCACCAGATCCAAATGAAGCAGGAAGATGAAGAGAAGACTGCCTTCCACACTGATAAGGGGATCTTTTGCTACCGAAAGATGCCCTTTGGCTTGAAGAATGCAGGGGCAACCTATCAAAGGCTGGTGGATCAGGCCTTCTCGAAACAGATTGGGAGAAATATGGAAGCCTATGTAGACGACTTGGTCATTAAAAGCGAGTTTGGGAAGGCAATGATCGAAGACATCCGAGAAACATTCGACAACCTCAGGGCCATAAACATGAAGCTTAATCCCGTAAAATGCTCCTTTGGGTTTGAGGAAGGAAAATTCCTTGGACACATAGTTGGGAAGCAAAGCATCAAGGCAAACCCAAGCAAGATCCAAGCTGTCCTCGAAATGAAGTCGCCCTCCACGAAGAAGGAAGTGCAGAGCCTCAACGGTAAGATTGCTGCCTTAAAACGTTTCCTACCTAAGTCCGCAGAAAAATCCTTACCTTTCTTTAAAACGCTCAAAAATTGTATTGACAAGAAGGATTTCCGTTGGACCAAGGAGGCAGAGGCTGCCTTCCTGGAGCTCAAGAAACACATAGCTTCCCTGCCTGAAATGGCAGCTCCTAAAAAGGGGGAAGTCATAACAGTTTATTTGTCCGCAGGATCTGAAGCGGTAAGCTCAGTCCTCCTTGTTGATAGGGGAAAAGAGCAGATACCTGTTTACTTTGTCAGCCAAGCCCTCAAAGACGCTGAAATCAATTATGCTCCCATGGAGAAGCTTGTGTTGGCACTAGTACACACCGCCAAGAGGCTAAGGCGGTATTTCCAAGCTCACCCAATGAAGGTGATCACTAATCAACCCCTACGATCCATCCTCGAAAAGCCGGAAGATTCGGGGAGGATGGCAAAATGGGCTGTCGGCCTTGGGGAACACAAGATAGAGTATGTGCCAAGGAGGGCTTACAAAGGGCAGGTATTCGCCGATTTTTTAACCGAGCTACCCATCCTGCAGACAGAAGAGGAGATGAATGAGGTTGAGGAAGAGCAGCCTAACCTCCAGGGGAAGTGGTGCCTTTTCACTGATGGAGCCTCGAGTGTAGAGGGTTCCGGGGCTGGTCTCGTCATTAAAGACCCTCACGGAACTGAATACACTTATGCCCTCCGTCTGGACTTCCCCTACACTAATAATGTTGCTGAATATGAAGCCCTGCTGGCCGGCTTGAGATTGGCAAGAAGCATGAACGTTCAAGAACTAACGGTATTTGTTGACTCGAACCTGGTAGTCAAACAAGTGAATGGGGGGTACACCGCTAAAGAACCTTCGATGATCAAGTACAAGGATAAGGTCAAAGAACTGATTCAACAGTTCAAGACCTTTACGCTAGAGCAAGTATCGAGAACTAAGAACAAGCAGGCAGATGCCCTAAGCAAGCTGGCCTCCCTAACGTTTGCTCACTTGACGAAGAAAGTTCTGGTCGAAGTACTTAAAGAACCCTCCATCAACGACGAAGAAGTCCAAGATATAGTCACCGAAACAGAATCCACATGGATGACCCCAATAGTGTCCTACCTTCAAGAAGGAAAGCTGCCAGATAACGAACAAGAAGCAAAGCGGCTGGTCATCAAGTCAAGGCAATACACGATCGAGGAAGGCAAGCTTTACAAGAAAGGATACTTGGCGCCCATGCTCAGGTGTGTTGGACCCAATCAGAGTGATTACCTCATCAGGGAGGTACACGAAGGGATATGTGGAATGCATGCCGGGCCTCGCTCCGTGGTATCTAAGCTCATGAACCTCGGATATTATTGGCCAACCATGCATAAGGATGCCTTCGAGACAATCAGAAGATGTGAAGCCTGTCAACTGCAAACGCCGGTGAAGACCAGCCCAAAACATGATCTTGTGCCCATCATTTCTGCCTGGCCCTTCTACAAGTGGGGGATGGACATAGTGGGACCCTTCCCACTAGCTCCTGGAAGACTGAAGTTCCTCCTAGTGGCAGTTGATTATTTCACTAAGTGGCCGGAAGTTAAGCCATTAGCCACCATCTCGGGGAAACATGTGATGAATTTCGTATGGGAGCAGATAATCTGCAGATATGGCCTACCAGGAGAGATCGTAACCGACAACGGGAAGCAGTTTGCCAACAAGCCGTTCAGCAGCTGGTGCGTCGAGCTGGGCATCAAACAGGTTTTTAGCTCAGTAGCTTACCCCCAGTCCAACGGACAAGTTGAACGTATGAACAGGAGCATCGTGGAAGGCATAAAAGCCAGGCTAGGGAGGTACGGCAAGAAATGGGTGGACGAGCTCCCAAGTGTTCTCTGGGCTATCCGAACCTTGGAGAAGACAAGTCACCAGAAAACACCCTACAGCCTAGTCTTCGGAAGCGAGGCCGTCATACCAGCTGAAATTGGGGTAAGCTCAGGAAGGAGCACAAGGCGAGGTGCACAGTACAACGAAAAGGAGGTCTTACTCAACCTGGACCTCCTGGAGGAGTCAAGAGATCAAGCCTCCATCAGAGAAGCTAGATACAAGAAAAAGCTCGAAGCCTACTACAATACAAGGGTTAGAAAGGAAGTCTTCAAACCAGGGGACCTCATGTTAAGGTGTAATGAGGCCAGCAGACAGCAGAGCGTAGGGAAGCTAGGTCCCCGATGGGAGGGTCCCTACGTCGTCAAGGAAGCCCACAAAGGAGGATCCTACAAGCTAGCTGACCCAAACGGCAACATGGTCCCAAGACACTGGAGTGATAAGCATTTGAAACGATTCTATGTTTAAATGGTTGTAATGCTACGATGTAACCCACATGAAACAGCTAATGAATGAATGAACTTTCTTTTAAAACTCATAGTTCACTTGTCACTTATCTTATCAAAGGGTGAGCCCCTCCTAACCAGGCTCCATGGGATCCGGCGCTATACCTACCCATGAAACGGGGATGAGCTCCTAGGCCACAACTGCTCAACAGGTAATGAGGGTAATGACCTCCCTGTATACAGGGTGAGTTCCTAATACAATCCACAACTCCATGGGACAAGTCCTTTAGTTGGAATACCTAAACCCATGAAAGAGGGTGAGCTCCTCACACCAAGACAGCTCGAACATGTTCATAACAGGTTACAAGTAACCTACTAGGCTAAACATTGCCCCGGTTCTTCAACTTAAAAAACCTGGGATTAAAACGAACATTTTATAACCTATGAGAAAGGTTAAAAAGCTGATAGGATAAGCATTGCATCGGTTCCTTGGCTCAGTAGCCTGGGATGGGTGACTGCAGCATCCACCTCATGGCAAAAGGTTAAAGACATTGCAAACACTATAAACGACAAGTACAAATATTCAACACAACCAGAAATTAAATACTAAAAGCATCACCCCTAAAGGGGGAGCACTTCCATTAACATAAAAAGCCCGTAGGCCTAAAACATAAAAGAGTTTTTTCACTACATCAGCTTCCCAAAACATAACATAGAAAGATTAAAACATAATGAAGTCATGGAGTAATAGAGTCTTCAGTTTCATCCACGGCATCATCTTCACCAGTGAAGGACAGAACTCGGTTTCCGACATCTTCATAAAGATCCTCGGTGTCAAGGCCTGCAAACGGGTCATCCTCACCAGCAGGAGGGACAGGGTCAATCTTCAAAGCTTGAATAGGGGAGGGGTTTTCAAATACCTGCTCCAAACAAGAAACATCAGACGTACCAGCAGGTTTTAAACGTTTCGAGCTACCCTCCCCACCTTCAGCACCCTCCAACATGATCCGAAAGGGCCTCTTAGACACATAGGCATTAAAGACTTCGTCGGCAACCTCCTTCTTCAAACCTTCAGGCTCCAGTCCTTGCAGGGAGGAGAGAGGCTGATGGGAAGCCTTGGCAATGTTTGCAATATAAGGATAGGTGGAGACCTCCATCGCCTTCACTGCACTCACAAATTCATCACCCAAAGAAGGTTTAAAGGCAGGAAGCTCCTCGATCTTCTGACCCTCAGCGGCTGCTTTAAAACCAGCTTGTATTCCCCCATGACGTCCGAAAGCGATAGCTTTGGCATAAATGTCAGCCAATGGAGCATTAAACTCCTGGGAATGAAGCAAGTTAGTCACGAAACGGGGAACTCCCCTAGAAACCAGCCAATCCCTCTCCTCGGTTAGACGATCCACCTGAGCCCTCAACTCCACACCAACCTTCTCCACGCCGGCCAGTTCTTGCCTAACAGCCTCCCTGGCCTTAGCAAGACCCTCCCTTTCTTCAGCTACCTTCACCTTCTCATCATTCAGACCCCGAAACATCTTATCAAACCTCTCTTTCTCCAAACCAAGCTGAGTCCTGGCCACCGCCAACTCATGAACCAAATCCTTTTCCCGAGCAACATACTTAGCCAACTCCTCCTTCACCTTTTGCAACTCCCCCTCATGCTTCGCATAGGCTCCCTCCACTTGCTCACTCCGAACCAACAAAGTACCCCCACCTAGACATACCATCAGGAAACAATGATAGAAACTGCCCAAAATGGAAATACATCTTCTTCATCAAGTCCTTGTCTATCCACTCCCGGTGCATAGCCCTTTCGGCATCAGGGACACAGTGGTCAATCAAATCTCTGCAGACAGAGGGCCTCTTCAACAGGTCAGAACTTTTGATGTCCCACTTTGGAACATACACCTCTTCATTTTGGCCCTGTGGGACAGGAGCATCAGCACTAGCACCCGCAACCGACCTTGAACTCTCCCCTCCTTCGGCTCCCGACAGCAACAACTTCTGGTCCCCACTCTTGACTATCACATCCTTAGGTTTTTTAAACACAACATCATCCTTTTTAGGAGAAGACAAAGTTAACTTACCCTTCCCGGTGGCAGGCATACCTCCCATAGCAGATGCAATCAGTGATGAATCTTCATCCTCCTCAATAACAAGAGGGATGGCAGGAACGTTCCCTGGCCCGGTGGAAACACCTTGAAGTCGCTTGCTGGAGCGACGAAGACTGATGGACCTCTTCACTGATGTCTCCGCAACAGCAGACGGAGAAGAGGTAATGCTGGTATATTCCCCCTGGAAACGGACATGTTCGGTCCTAACCACCACATTCTTCCCCTCGGCAGAGGCCCGAACCTTGAACTTAACATCGGCAATATCATCCAAGGCAAGGAAGTCAAGAGTACTCATTTCTGCAAAAAAGGAAAACAAATAATTAGACATAACAGAGGAACAAAAAGGGACAAAAAGAAAATATCTTCCAACACATACCCTCCCCACCGTGATAAATCACGGGTTCTGTCTCCGGATCGTCCCAGTTAACACTAAGACCCATCATAACCAGAAAATCTTCAGGAAAAGTACGGAGACGGGTAGGGCAGGTTCGAAGCTTCTCCAACAACTCCTGATCAAGGGTGTCAGATTCAGGCTCTTTTTCATTAAGAGGAGTATCAGGAGACCTCCTTGGAGCAGTGAATGGAAGAAAAACAGAGTTCAGGAAGAAAAATTTATCCTTCCAAGTAGACACAAGGCCAATGACACTGGAAATTAGGGCTGGTTCACATTGAGTCTTCTCAATGGTAAACCAATTCCCATTTTTGGCTAACCTAAAAAACCGACGATACATGGCAAAGAAGGCTCATGACCAAGACAACGACACACTACTTCAAAATGGATGATACGGGCTACACCGGACGGACACAATTGATCAAGACCCAGCTGGTGATACTCCAAAACATTTAAGAAAAACCTAGAAAAAGGGTATCGAAGATTACCCTGATCAAACTGACGAGTATACACGGCTAGTTTACCGGAAGGAACAGAGGTCACCGGAGTCTTACCCTTCGGAACGGAGGGTTCAAAAGACAACGGTACACCAATTTCCGAACAAAACTGTTCAGCATCAGACTTAGATAAACGGGTAAATTGAGAAAGAAGATCACTTTTAGCCATAATGACCAAAAACAAGAGTGCACAAGGAAAGGATGCACTTACCGGTTTTATAGGAGAAATAAGGACGCCGGCGAGAGTTGAGATCGTGGGAAAGAGAAGGTAGTTTTACCAAAAAGGGAATGAAATGAAGGATTAAGGGGTTTTCCCCTTTTTAAAGTCCAAAAAATTTGAAAATAAATAACCTACAAACGGTTACCAAGGCAAAAATCATCCATCTACCCCATAGGATGACGTCAGCCTGCATGGCCCATCAAATCAGCAGCCGAAGCAGCAGCTGATGGGACATTGGTCTGCCGCCAAAAAAGTAATGATGGCAAGCAGTATTTAATTACAAAATTAAATGAAGGGACAAGAGTTAGAATAAAATATTAGCAAGGACATGACACAATTTTTACAGCTCCCATAAGGGAGCTTGGGATCCGTTAAACTCCTTGGCACACA
This sequence comes from Ambrosia x helenae, assembly GCA_030844895.1. Taxonomy (NCBI): domain Eukaryota; kingdom Viridiplantae; phylum Streptophyta; class Magnoliopsida; order Asterales; family Asteraceae; genus Ambrosia; species Ambrosia x helenae. The sequence goes on from CM061223.1 coordinate 81,940,764, forward strand.
GGTCCGTTTCACCAACGCTGCTACCGAGGAACGACACAATTTACAAGTCACAAGCACTTATAACTTCTTTACAAATGCTTATGACTGGGGGGCTGATGACGTGGGTCCTAAAACGACCACGTCTAAAACCCTTGTCAAGAAAATAAAGCAAAGTAAAAAAGATATTAAGGTTTGTAGAGCTTCCTGGAGCTGAAACGCTAACATAAGGCAGCACGGCTGCCATACGGTAGCTGTGCAGCAGAAAGTGAACAGTAGAAAATGTTGGAAATATAAAAAGGTGCTTCAGCTTTTGACTATTGGCATAAAACAAAACATCACACAGCTCCATGCCCACCTAGGAAATAGAAAAAGCTGAATATGCACCAAAAGGGTAAAGTCTCACTGCAGGCAGCTGAAAGAGAGTCAACCATGGCCAGGTATAGTAAGGATGCTACCCTAAGGGAGCTCCTAGGCAGATTTCTGTTGCCTATATAAGGAGACCCTTGGGATTGCATTCCACAGACACACACTTCTCACCTCTTCCCTTACTCTCATACTCTCTACGTTATTAACTCCAAAAGAATACATACTTATTCTCACGCCGGAGTCCAAACGCAGGAGACCCCCTCCTGCGTTAAGGCTAACGGTGTCTGTTACCTTGTGCAGGTCCATTCCAGGAGCTAGAGGATCCCCTAAACCATAACTTAAACCTAATATACCACTAACCCTTTAACTTAAACATCTCGCAACCTAATCCCGATCATTTTCCTTGTTGTAGCAACAATTTGCATTTAGAACAGTAAGGATTGTTTCCTCGATAGGGTCTTTTCTCAGGATTTCCTTGCTCTCTTGGACTTTCCTGGCGTTTTCCTGAGGTATTGTAGTTAGTGGATCTAAAAGTTTCGTTCCATCCTCTCTTACTACCTACCGGTACTTTATCCTTTTCCTTATGCCTAATAATATCATCTGTCAAGCTTAAGGCTAACTCACAGGCGGTGTCAAACTTAACCGGCTTTGCTCCCCTGACTATTCCCTGAATTTGAGGAGTTAATCCCCAAATAAATCTTCTAATTCTTTATGGTTCAGGAGTAACCTGGTGGGGTACTAGTCGAGCAAGTTGGTTAAATCGATTTATGTAACCGACACAATCTAAACCCTTCATCTCTAGTCCTAGAAATTCCATTTCGATCTTTTCTATTTCGTTCATAGGACAGTATTTTTCAGTGATAAGGGTTCGGAATTCTATCCAAGTCATAGTGGCCATAACATCTCTACCTCTTACTTGTCGGATCATATTACACCAATTTAACGCCTCAGCTCTTAGTGAGTGAGTAGCAAATTTCACCTGATCTCTAGGGGCATAGTTGCTTATTTCTAATATAGCCTCCATTTCCTCTAACCAACAGGTGGCTCTGGCAGCGCCCGTACTACCGTCAAATGATTCCGGCCTACATGCCATAAAAGTCTTATAGTCACAAAATCGAGGTCTTATAGTGTTGTCTTCTAAATTTACAATAACCTCTTCTTGATTCTTTTCTACCGTTTTAGAACCAGGCGATTTTTCTAACATATTTATGATGGTAGGAATTGAATCTTGTAAGCTTTCTAGTACTAGTTTTCTCATTTTCTCTTCCAGTTCACTCATTTCATTGGTTACTGGGGTTTCTTCGATTATAGGTTCTTCTGTAGTAGGTTGTTTTGATGAGGAAGCGTTATTTTTCTTTAGATTTGCTTGTTCCTTTCCTTTATTTTTCTCGGATCGTCGCGGCATTTTCTATAATAATAAATTTCACTTTGGTTAGTAATTATTTTTATATCATGTCTTCTTAATTGTTACCATTTCTAAATAATATACCATTTCTTTTTATAACATCTAAATATAATATATTTCATACCAAAAATTTTTAGATGTTACATATCATACTACATGCCATTATACTACCACATTAATCTACCATTCATACTACCATACAAGTCACAAGTCATTACACTACCACATAGTTACTAAATTATCATACAAACATACTACCACAACCACATACATGAACCCCTTTATTCTTCTTCATCCTCCCCACTTCACCTCCTTCCCTACCCCATGCCTTCTACCCATCAAATGGATGGATATTTGGATTCGTCGATCACTTGTTTGGATTGGAATCCAAACCTCCTAATTAGTTTCCGTAACACCTCCGCCATATTTAGTGATTGGTCGCGTTGCGTTTTCATACGGTAATAATTTTCCAGAAGCTCCAAGTATTCTTTCTTAGGCACAAAGTCTTGAGATTGCAACGGGACATTAGTGTGGTTAAAAATAGCGGCTTCATAGTACGGGTCAATCGTGGGTGTTGAAAAGGTGGGATGGGCCGGAGGGTATTGGGCCGCGGAATACTGGGCCATAGGGTATTGGGCCGAGGGGTAAGGGGTAAGGGGCCATAGGGTATTGCGCCAAGTAAAGTGATGGGTTTGGGTTCATGTGGCCATAGATATATTGCTAGAGGAGCTCATAAAGTCTTGTGTTGGTGGGTCCGGGTAGTAGTAGGGGGATGGTCCAAAAAAAGGCATCTCGGGGTAAGCTTGGATGGGTTCGGAATTGGAGTATATAGGCTCAGGGAGAGGACCGATTATGCCTATACCTCCTAAGTTAAGTTCCACCCCATTTTCTCCCCAACCTAACCCCGGTATCTCATTTGCTAAAGCTTGAATGTCCGGAAATTTTAAACTTTCATTTTCCGCTACCACTTCATTGCCTACAAATTCTCCTTCTTCTAATTCCATCGGGGCTTCACCCCCTTCTCCTTCAAGCTTTAGCAAATGAGATACCGGGGTTAGGTTGGGGAGAAAATGGGGTGGAACTTAACTTAGGAGGTATAGGCGTAATCGGTCCTCTCCCCGAGCCTATATACTCCAATTCCGAACCCATCCAAGCTTACCCCGAGATGCCTTTTTTTGGACCATCCCCCTACTACTACCCGGACCCACCAACACAAGACTTTATGAGCTCCTCTAGCAATATATCTATGGAAGGATCTAGCCACATGAACCCAAACCCATCACCTTACTTGGCCCAATACCCTATGGCCCCTTACCCCTCGGCCCAATACCCTATGGCCAGTATTCCGCGGCCCAATACCCTCCGGCCCATCCCACCTTTTCAACACTCGCGATTGACCCGTACTATGAAGCCACTATTTTTAACCACACTAATGTCCCGTTGCAATCTCAAGACTTTGTGCCTAAGAAAGAATACTTGGAGCTTGTGGAAAATTATTACCGTATGAAAACGCAACGCGACCAAGCACTAAACATGGAGGAGGAGTTACGGAAACTAATTAGGAGGTTTGGATTCCAATCCAAACAAGTGATCGACGAATCCAAATATCCTCCCGTTTGATGGGTAGAGGGCATGGGGTAGGGAAGGAGGTGAAGCGGGGAGGTTGAAGAAGAATAAAGTGGGTCATGTAGATGGTTGTGGTAGTATGTTTGTATGGTAATTTAGTAACTATGTGGTAGTGTAATGACTTGTGACTTGTATGGTAGTATGAATGGTAGATTAATGTGGTAGTATAATGGCATGTAGATATGTAACATCTAAAAATTTTGGGTACGAAATATATTATATTTAGATGTTATAAAAAGAAATGGTATAATATTTAGAAATGGTAACAATTAAGAAGACATGATATAAAAATTTAAATAATTACTAACCAAAGTGAAATTTATTATTATAGAAAATGCCGCGACGATCCGAGAAAAATAAAGGAAAGGAACCAGCAAATCTAAAGAAAAATAACGCTTCCTCATCAAAACAACCTACTACAGAAGAACCTATAATCGAAGAAACCCCAGTAACTAATGAAATGAGTGAACTGGAAGAGAAAATGAGAAAACTAGTACTAGAAAGCTTACAAGATTCAATTCCTACCATCATAAATATGTTAGAAAAATCGCCTGGTTCTAAAACGGTAGAAAAGAATCAAGAAGAGGTTATTGTAAAATTAGAAGACAACACTATAAGACCTTGATTTTGTGAATATAAGACTTTTATGGTATGTAGGCCGGAATCATTTGATGGTAGTACGGGCGCTGCCGGAGCCACTCGTTTGTTAGAGGAAATGGAGGCTATATTAGAAATAAGCAACTGTGCCCCTAGAGATCAGGTGAAATTGCTACTCACTCGCTAAGAGCTGAGGCGTTAAACTGGTGGAATATGATCCGACAAGTAAGAGGTAGAGATGTTGTGGCCACTATGACTTGGATAGAATTCCAAACCCTTATCACTGAAAAACACTGTCCTATGAACGAAATAGAAAAGATCGAAATGGAATTTCTAGGACTAGAGATGAAGGGTTTAGATTGTGTCGGTTACATAAATCGATTTAACCAACTTTCTCGACTAGTACCCCACCAAGTTACTCCTGAACCAAAAAGAATTAGAAGATTTATTTGGGGATTAACTCCTCAAATTCAGGGAATAGTCAGGGGAGCAAAGCCGGTTAAGTTTGACACCGCCTGTGAGTTACCCTTAAGCTTGACAGATGATATTATTAGGCATAAGGAAACGGATAAAGTACCGGTAGGTAGTAAGAGAGGATGGAACGAAACTTTTAGATCCACTAACTACAATACCTCAGGAAAAAGCCAGGAAGTCCAAGAGAGCAAGGAAATCCTGAGAAAAGACCCTACCGAGGAAACAATCCTTACTATTCTAAATGCAAAGATTATCACACCGGCGAGTGTAAGAAGCAATGTAGCACATGTGGCCGATTCCACTTCGGCGAATGCAGGGGACCTCACTGCCAAAAATGTAAGAAAATCGGACATACTGCTGCGGAGTGTAGGTATAATCCTGATCGCCCACGAGTTTGCTATGAATGCAAGGAACCCGGTCACTACAAAAATGAATGCCCCAGGCTTAAAAATCAGCCCAAAGGAGATCAATCAAGAGGAAGAGCCTTGCAATCAATGCAGTTGAAGCACGTGATGAGCCTGATTTGGTCACGGGTGTGTTTTATATTAATCAGTTACCTGTTTCTGTTCTGTTCGACACGGGAGCAAATCTTAGTTTTATTTCTAAAAACTTCGTAGAAAAGATAAATGTTCTTCCCGAACCCATGACCCAAATGTACGAAATAGAAATAGCGGATGGAAAAATTTTAAAAGCTAATGAAGTTTTTAAGAACTTGGTCTTAACCATTGAAAATCAGGAATTTAGAATAAACCTTATACCAATGAGTCTGGGAGAGTTCGATGTTATAATTGGGATGGATTGGTTAGCAACAAACCAAGCCGAAATTGTTTGTTAGGAAAAATTAGTGAAAATCCCCCTACCCAATCAAGAGACTCTAGTGGTTTACGGAGAAAAACCAAAGGGCACTTTAAACTTAATCTCTAGTGCAAAGATAATGAAATATTTAAGAAAGGGACATCAAGCCTTTTTGATACATGTGAATCTAGGAAACGAAGGGAAAGAATCGGAGATAGATGAAATCAAAGTAGTGTCAGAATTTAAAGATGTATTTCCAAACGAACTCCCAGGTCTACCCCCATCCCGACAGGTGGAATTTCAAATTAACCTAGTTCCTGGAGCCGCACCGGTTGCTAGAGCCCCATATAGGTTAGCCACCACATAAATGAAAGAACTTACAAATCAATTAGAAGAATTGATAGAAAGAGGTTTTATTAGACCAAGTACTTCCCCTTGGGGAGCACCGGTACTGTTTGTCAAAAAGAAGGATGGATCTATGAGAATGTGCATAGATTACAGGGAATTGAATAAGTTGACCATCAAAAATAAATACCCGTTACCCAGAATAGATGACCTTTTTGATCAGTTAAACGGAGGCAAATATTTTTCAAAAATTGATCTTAGGTCAGGATACCATCAGTTAAAAATAAGGTGAGAGTTCGTTTTAGGATCGTAATCACGAACCGTGATCTCACGAATACCAACCGTAGGGTGCGGAATCCCCTCCGATTGTGCAAAATGATTCAGAAATAAACGTAAACGATTGTGATGAAAACAGATAACGAATCACCGAGCAATTTCCATAACCTTACTCTTTGTATTAGATCAAATCAAGAATATTACAAATGAAATCCTAGACCTAATACAAAGAATATCACACATACACAAACTAGGAAAAGCTCAAATGACAACCCTCTCTTTAAAATAACTAACTTTTCCCTATTTATAAGGTTTCCACCTTCGCCCCTTTTAAGAGGTCGAAGGTGTTCATTCGACCCCTCGTGGGTTCGAATGAAACCTTCTTCTTCATTCAATCTTCATTCGACCAAAGATAAACTACATTCGACCTTCCGACTCGTCGAATGTATACTTAAGCTAAATTCTTGATCATTTCCTAATAATCTGAACCTCCGACATGCAGTACCGAATCACTAGCTGGGGACATACATTAATAATGCACTTACAATCTCCCCCTTGGACCTAGCTAGTGATGTACCAAATCAGAAAGTTATCAATTCTTCAAGTCTTGATCTCATAGTCTTGAACGACTTGAAAACTTTCCATCTTCATGCACGTTTGTGTCTAGGTTCTTGCCTATCTCTGCAGTAAGCTTTGAAATCTCAGAAGACTCAAGAAATCTTGGCTTTGTCATTTGTTGGTCCAGAGATGAAGACAGAAATCAATCCTGAATTCTTCGATCTTCTGTCTTTTCTTTAACAACTTCTGACTAGTTTCTGTTGTTCTGGTGATCTTGATGAATCAGTTACACACTTTGTCGATGAATCTTGAGGAGTGCACCTGATGTGTTTGATTCTGCAGAAAAATTTACTAAAAACTGCACAAACTACAACCAGGGTTAGACACGACAAAAATCTCGGAAGTACTCTTCACATTCCTTTTGACGCTCAATAGTTCTCCTCCTTAACTATTAAACATTTTTAATATGCACCAGAAACTTGAAAATTTGTAGTCTTTTTCAACTTTTAAGTATCTGAGCATTCACATTAAGTATCCCATCATCGTTATCAAAAATAAAGTAGAAACAAAACATTTTGATTTTTCAAAATTTATGCTAAAACACACCAAAAATGTTTTTGAATTTTCAAATGGAATTGCATAAAAGTAAACTGAACATATTTTTGTGAATCTTCCGTAAGAGGATCATATCAGTACTGAAACAGTCAGTCAAAACTCTTTTTGATCAATTTTCTGCTTTTTAACATTTAGCATCCTACAACCATTACCAGTATGTTTGTCCACTTAAACCTAAAATCATCATTCATTGTTCAACACTTTAGATACATTATGGTAATATTAGATACTGAACAATCTATGGTCCCCGCACACGCGACACATTCCCGTATCAAGAATTACACAAAGTTTCATTGTAACACGTGATTATATTGTAGTTATCCGTAAGTTACAAGGTATGAGGCACAGTGGTGACTGGTCAGCAAATTAATGCTTCAAAGCGACTTATGCACTCAACCAGGGTGAGGACTAATATCATACATGATTTTCATCATAGTACTGATACGATGCATTAGATAATCTTTGATTATCATCACACATGTTAAGTTCCTCATTCGGTAACTTAAGGATTTGTCATTAAAGATCCTTTGTTAAGATACCCTGACTGATCTAGGTCCATAAATCAATACGACAAAAGATCAGTTAGGCTATCCCCAGATAACTTTCAATATAACGACCCGAAACCTTCGATTTTGGCAATCTATCAAATGAAATTTCGGTATCAAGACCATATGCCAACGAGACGTTGATCCACATGATTATCAGTTATTGATTTTAAATTTATATCACCATGCTGAACTTTAAACTATGATTTCAAGCCTACCAATATATAATTGTAATGGCTACTCAATGTTGTAACATCATTTTGTTTTCAGAGTAGTCTGACAGGTTTTCAGAACCGGACCGGACGTCGAACCAGACCCTCGGGCGGTCCACCGGTCCAACCGGTCCAACGAACCGTGCCAAAAAATGCTTCGAAACCCAAAATATCAAAAAAATAATAAAAAAAACCGGTCCGACCACCGGTTTTCCGGTCCGATCGGCCGGTTTTCCGGTCCGACCGCCGGTTTTTCCGGTCCGACTGGCCGGTTTTCCGGTCCAAAGCCGGTTCGTTGCAGAAATTGTCCAACCAACCGAACCGGACCGGTCCAGGTCCTGGAGCCCGGTCCGACCGACCGGTCCGGTCCGGTTTTCAAAACACTGCTATCATCTCCTCTTTTTCTCCGGGAAAACTCATTTTGGTTTTTCTAAATTTTTATTTTGATTTTTCTGAAATTTTCTCCTCCTAAAAATCTAAAAATAAGCATATTTTTGGATTTTTAAACTTTTTGAAGAAAAACAAAATAAAATGATATCCGATGAGGTTTACTTATTGAGTTTCAAAAACCATTTTCCCACTCAGATTACTTGACTCACTTTGTTCGTGTAAATAGTAAAACCATTAAAAAAGATAAGAGAGTTTAGAATAAACCGTTTTGGTGCAGCTGTTATAGAAATCCAAAACCTGAGAGCAATTGCATGAGATTGCAACGTTTTCCGGCTTCACAGGTAGGAAACAGACGACAAACACTCTCCTCTCTGTTTAAATCATGTGTTCCTTTTTCAATATCCCTTCTTTGACCTTCACCTGTCCAATAAATAAATAGATTGTATACAGATGCTCCACTATCAACTATCAAAAGATAACTAACAGGTCTGTCTGGAACAATCTGCACACTTGTTAAACAATTAGCACGAGAGAGGCACCCATCCCTTCACAATGATGGGTCGTCCAAGGTCATCAATCCTCGGAACATCAATCCATTCTCCTTTTGAAAAATCAATTGGTTTTTCAATGGATTGATTTGAAGTAGAAATTGCTATTGATTTAGAAAGTGATTTGGGTTTCCAAACACAATCAGAGTTTATTTTAGACTTTGTTGAAATCGTTTTGATTGTTGACTTTTCAGATTTCTTATTTGAAACTTGCTTCTGAACTTTGTTTGGAATCTTCTCAGACTTAACTGATGAAGATCCAGGTTTAGAGTTATTCTTAAACTTAACCTTAGAACTCCCCCTTACCTTAGCAACCTTATCACAATCTCCATTTTTATTCAAGGCAATTTTGTTAAGATTGTCATACACAACCGATTTCCCCTTTTGTTTCTTGATTGGTTTTGGGGATACATGCTTTTTGACATTGCCTGAATTTTTAGCAACATTCACTTCGGTTCTTTTCTGTATAATATACGGACAGGCAGCAACCAAATGCCCACACTCTCCGCAGTTAAAACAAGACCTATATTCCTCAAAATCACATGCATACCCTTCATCCCAATACCAGTAGGGACAATGAGCACAATATGACCAACTTCACCACATTCAAAACCGCTTCTCCATTCAACATAACCATGAGAATACTGTGGTGAGTTGTTTCTCCAATAACCATCAAATCGAGAATGACTTTGAGAATCATAAATGTCATGTGTTCTAGATGAAAAACTTTTTGAATTCTTATGATAAGAGTTTTTCATCTGATCATTACCTTTCGATTTCTTTGGTTTTGGTCCTTTTGTCTTTTGATTTTTCTTTTTGTTCCCAGACCAATCCATTTTATTCTCATGTTGGTTAGGACTGAGTTCAAAATGCAAATGATCAAATTGATTTTGAAATTTATTTATCAAATCATTATTATCAACAAAGATACGTTTAAGTAACGATTGTTCGATATTATCAATTGGAAATTTTTTATTAAAAATCAATTTGTCCTGTCCTACCAACATATAGGATCCTTCAACTCCTTCAGGAAACTTGAATATTGGTTTTTCTTCAGATTCAGTTTCTGGAGTGACAACCACATTTTCATTTTTCACTTCAAGTTTTGATTTCACCTCAGAATCAGAATCAACAACACAAGGTGTTGTGATTTCCAACTCTGATGTGGAATTATTCTTTGAAGTAGTGTTTTGAAGTTCTGAAATCTCTTTCTTAAAAGATTCAATTTGATTCATAAAATGTCTTTCATTATTTGCCAAGATTTTGTTTTCAATTTGAAATCTTTCAAGTTTATGTGTTAAGTTCTGTTTGTCCTCAAGAAGTTTCAGCACTTCATTTTTCAATTTGACACAATTAGAACAATTAGCACATTCAGCATTAGATTTTACCTCAGCATCTGAATTATTACCATTCTCAGAGCCATTTGGATCAAACAACCACAAATTGATAATATTACAGCTGATTTGGACCCAATTTTGATCAAAACTTTCTGTTTTTCATTGAAACAATTGAATTTGGTGATAATTGATTGATTTGAACTTGTTTTCATGGATAAAATTCAAAATTTTCTTTGTTAAACTTGTTCCAAATCCAATCCGAAGAAAAACCTGCATAAGATCATCAAATTTCATCAACATTTGAAAATTTTTGATCAAAATAACTGATTTTCAAAGTATAACTGTTTTTCAAAATGAAAGGGTCGAACCTAGGGAGATTTGGTCGAGAGTGGAACTTTTAGGTCGAACCAGGGACTATTTGGTCGAAAGTGAAGTTATATTTGGTCGAACCTAGAAAGTTTTAGTGTGTTGTTGTTCATTCGACCTTAATTGGTACATTCGACCAATCGGGTGGTCAAACGTGGGTGTAAACGGTCGAAAGTGAACCGAGTCTGTTATTTTCTACATTCGAACCTTATCAAACGGTCGAACCTGGACTAATTTGTACATTCGACCACGCGATTCTTCAAAAGGGTCGAACGTAGAAACTGTTGTGAAATTTTTCTAATCGTTTCGTGTTTTATCATTTTCAGAGCGATATGTGGAACTTTCCTACAACACCACGACCTAATACAACACCATAACAGCAGACAACTATGGATCCTTGGTCGGTAGCTGCTCAGAAGACTAGTCAACCATCCCAACCGATTAACTATATGGCGATGACTAGTTCTATGCCCCAACAAGTTGCACAACCACAACCACAACCGATGGCTGATTACTGGGGAGTTGCAGCAGCGGTGGTTCACTCTCAGACTACCAATGCGATTTCGACACTTATTGATGACTTATCTTCGGGTAGTGGGAGCCGTCCACCAAAGTTGATGGAAATGGTAGACTACAACACATGGAAGACCAAGTTCAGGATTCATCTTGAAGGAATGGGATTAGAGGGAACGGAAGCGTGGCAAATGATTGCTAAGGGTTATGTTGCTCCGATCTTGGAGAACACGGGTGAGCCGATTCCGTTAGAGAGTCTTTCTGAGGACGAGAAGAAGAAGTTTGTGGTGGAAAAGAAGGCGTTTTCCCAACTGTCCCAGGCCTTTAACACTGATCTCTTACATCAGTTTGGGTTATGCACCACTTCTAAACAATTGTGGGACATGTTAAGGAATCGTCATGATGGGAATAAGAAGACGAGGAAGTTGAGAATGGAGGAGTTAAGAAAAGAGTTTGAGAACTTCAGCTATATGGGAAATGAGACGCTGAAGGAGTTGATTCCGAGGTACTGTCACTTATTGACTGAACTTTCAAGCTATGAGATTAACATACTGATGTCTGAGCTGGTGGACAAGTTTGCTGATGCGTTGCCACCATACTGGAATCAACACATCGAGGTACTCAAGGAAAAGGATGCGTACCAATACTGGACCATCAATGAGTTTATCCAGAAGCTAGAAAACAAAGAGATGGAAGAAAAGAGGAAGGCGAAAAGAGCACAAGTTTCTCAGAACCCAGAGTTATACCATGGTGGTACATCTTCGTCTCTAGCTAGTTCAAGTTCAAGTACTACTGTTGCTCCACACATTGCGTGTGTTTCAAGCCATGTTGAAACACCCAAAGCTCCCATAAATTACCTTGCTCAAACTTCATCTTATACCCCACCATCATACCCTACTACTACTTACATCCCACCATTTTCACCAATGCAACAAGCTGCTTGTTATTCTGCAAGTTTAAACAACCTCAACAACAATCTTATATTCCTCAAATGAATCAAACCCAAATGAACCAAAATCAACCTAATCAGAGCCCAATTGTGTTGGAGACTTCAAACTTGAACAATTTTACGGTTGAAGTTGCACAGCAACATGTAGCATTGGTTTCTGCTATGGTCGCTTCTTATAACGGGTTGGTGGCTAGTCAAATTGGTAACAACAATCTAACCAGTGAAGACTACGTACAAATTGACAAAGAAGAGATGGAGCTCATTGATATCCAGTGGGCATTTGCTAGCGTTATGAGAAGAGCGACTGAATTCATTGAGAAGACTGGCAGAATTGATCTTTCTACTTCTCAAAACACCACATATGGCTTTAACAAAGCCAAAGTGACATGTTTTAATTGTGGTGGGAAAGGTCACTTCAAGAGAGAATGCACACAACCAGCACAGCAAGGGAATAGGAATCCTTTCAACACCAACTACCAGAACCGTCAAACCCAAAATCAGGTATCTTATCAAAGCCCAATCATTTCAAGCTTTCAACCACAAAATACCTACCAAAACTGCCAAAACACCTCACAAAACAATACTGTTAGACAAACCACTACACAAAACCACAACCAAAACCAAAGACCACAAAATCCAAACCGAACAATCATTTGTATTTCTACACCAAACACTCAAACCCAATCAGATAACCATAGCCAGGCCTTGGTGATACAGAAAGATGAGGGATTTGATCGGACGGGTATGCAGTTGGGTGTTGAGGAGATTACCACTGGTAATGTGGCGTGTGTTGCCCAGCAAATGGATTTGGATGAGCCGGTGAATGTTGAAGAAGAATTGGTGACAGAGAAGATGTCTGAGGTAAAGATTGAAGATTTGAGTGAAGGAAGTGATGATTGTGTAGAGAAGAAGTCGGGATTGATTCTTGACTCTGTTACTGATGTGCCAGAACAGTATGATTCAGCTTATTCTGATATGGAGAGCGATTCTGATTCTGAAACTAGTGTTAACTCACTAGATGATGATATCGATCAACTTCTTCCTGAAGCTGATTTTCTGATGACACCCAGATCGTGCATGGTGGATGATGCTTTTACCAGGATCGATTATTGTAAATTTTTTGCTGGAAAGGAAGCACACTTTGCACTGATGGCGATGACAGAGCCTCCAAAGCTGGTAAGTTCTGAATCTAATCTTGATATGAATAGTGAGAGGTATTGTGGTGCATGCGATAGATTGACAGAGGATAATAAGCAACTCAGGGTTCAGCTTGAGAGTGCTAAAGTCAACTGTCAATCGTATCAGAAAGAAGTACGAGAATTTAATAGAGTGCTTGATAGTTACAAGAAAGACATTTCAGAACTTAAAAAGACTTTATCTTTGAAACAATTAGCCATTAACAACTATATCAATGATTTGGAAAATACAAAACTTGAAATGGCTACCATCAAGTGCTTTGCAGAAAAGGTCAACAAGAAACTTGAAAGTTATAAGCACATTGCATATGTTGTTGATCATATCATTGAGGAGCCTTCACAGTCTAGTAGTGAAACTACAAGGCCGTCCCATCTCCAGTGTTATTTGAAAATCATACTTTGCATTCAATAACACCGGAGAGCTCAGTTAAGTCTGACTCGACATCGGATGATGAGTCAAACACCTCTAGTGCGGGAGACCCTAATTTTGATGTTCGACCAATTTTGGGACTAAATAATGAAGGTGTGATTGCTGTAACTGATGATTCCAACTCTGAGGATGACAAATCTGAGAAGGTGTGTGATATTCCTGCTGAAAATCACATAATTACAAATGAACCTGTGTCACCATCTCAGATTGTACATCCCATGGCTAACGCTCATCGAGCGAATCAATCAGTTAAGCCTGTTGAGAAAAACGATCAAAGTGACAAACCCGTCAAGATTTTCTATTGGATGATTAGATCCGATAAGATAATGTCTGACGAGGAATATCCAATCAAATTTGTCAACTATTCCAAAATTGAGAAAATTTGGCAGGAAAGTACCATTTGGTTCCCAAAGCATGAGCGAACAAATGATGTACCTCCAGAGGTTTTAGAGAGAAATTACTTGGATATTCCAAAAGAACCAAAGGTTCATGTCACAGAATTTATCAAGCCAAAAGAGAAGGCTAACAGTTTTCTTGAGCCGACTTACTCCAAGGACCCAGCTCCTGAGAGTCTTAGAAGGAAGTGTGTGGATGATCAATATCCTATCACTACATATGCTAAGTCGAACACCAAGAACAACTTTGAGGAATACCGTGCGTGTTATAATGCGGGGAGAGAGGGCATTTACTTGCTCACTGCCCGTATGTTTTGGTCGAATGTGCAGGTTCGACCGTTCATATAGGGCGAATCTGAACATACATATATACAATTCTTCATTCGACCTCCCAGTTTCTCCTGCGACCATCTATTCTACCTTCGACCATCTGTAAAGCCACATTCGACCATTCGACAAAAACAAAACATCTTGAGATTCGCAATTCAACAGCACTAGTCGCACTTTCGTGTATCTACATAAGGGATGAAGATATTTCAAAAACCGCGTTTCGAACTAGGCACGGACACTATGAGTTCCTAATAATGCCTTTCGGTTTAACAAACGCTCCTGCTGTCTTTATGGATTTGATGAATAGGATTTGCCGACCCTATTTAGACAAATGTGTAATTGTGTTTCTAAACGATATCTTAATCTATTCAAAAACCGAAATTGAACATGAACAACATTTAAGAGAAATCTTAGAAACCTTAAGGAAGGAAAAGTTATATGCTAAGTTTTCAAAATGTGAATTTTGGGTACAAGAGATCAAGTTTCTAGGCCATGTGATAAATGATAAAGGAATTCAGGTAGACCGAACCAAGATAGAAGCAATTCAAAGATGGGAAGCCCCTAGAAACCCAACTGAGATCAGACAATTTTTAGGGCTAGCCGGATACTATAGAAGATTCATCAAAATTTTTGCTAGATTAGCCCTACCACTTACCACGTTAACTAGAAAAAATTCCAAATATGAGTGGAAAGAGAAACAAGAGAAAGCCTTTCTAGAGTTAAAAGAAAAATTATGTAAGGCCCCAGTGTTAACCCTGCCCGAGGAAGGAAAAGACTTTACTGTGTACTGTGATGCATCCCAACAGGGGTTAGGATGTGTGTTGATGCAAGAAAATCAGGTTGTAGCTTACGCTTCTAGACAGTTAAAGAAACATGAACAGAACTATGTCACGCATGACTTAGAACTAGGAGCCATAATTTTTGCTTTGAAAATCTGGAGGCATTATTTGTATGGAACCAAGTGTACCGTTTACACTGACTATAAGGTTCTCCAACACATTTTCGATCAAAAGCTTCTAAATATGCGTCAAAGAAGATGGATAGAAATTTTAAGTGATTATGATTGTGATATTAAATATCACCCAGGTAAGGCAAACATTGTAGCTGATGCTTTAAGTCGAAAAGAAAAACCTTTAAGAGGAAAAGCATTTAAAGTTACCCTGATCAACAAATTTCTAAACCAACTTCGTGAATGCCAAAGAAGAGCCTTAGAACCTACTCGCATATGTGATGAACTTTTGAATAGAGAAGAAGAAAGACTGGTTGAGGGAACATATGGAATTTTTAGACACAATCAAAGAATATGGATACCCAAGTACGGAGTACAAAGGGAGCTAGTTTTAAGGGAAACCCATAATTCTAAATACTCTATCCACCCAGGAAACCATAAGATGTATAAAGACTTGAGAAAGAATTTTTGGTGGTCTGGCATGAAAAAGAGTGTAGGAGAATTCGTAGCTTGATGTGTTACTTGCTCTAAGGTAAAAGCGGAACATCAAAGACCCAGTGGGTTATTAATCCAACCCGAAATCCTAGTCTGGAAGTGGGATCAAATTACCATGGACTTTGTAGCCAAGTTACCAAGGACACAAAGTGGTAATGATGCTATCTGGGTCATTGTAGATAGATTGACCAAATCCGCTCATTTCTTACCAATTCAAGAAATCTTTGGAACGGAAAGGTTAACAAAAATCTATATAAGAGAAATCGTGTCTCGACATGGTATACCCCTTTCGATCATATCCGATAGAGATAGCCATTTTACCTCTAGATTCTGGAAAACATTTCAAGATGCTCTAGGCTCCTAAATCAAACTCAGCACCGCATACCATCCTCAAACCGATGGACAGAGCGAAAGAACAATACAAATTCTAGAGGATATGTTAAGAGCGTGTGTCCTGGAATTTAGTGGAAGTTGGGATACACATCTACCGTTGATAGAATTTTCATATAACAATAGTTACCACGCTTCCATCAAAGCTGCACCCTTTGAGGCATTGTACGGTAGAAAGTATAGATCTCCGATATGTTGGAATGAAATTGGAGAAAACCAACTTACGGGCCCATAGATAATTCAAGAAACTACTGACAAAATTGTGCAAATTAAGAAAAAGTTAGAAGAGGCAAGAATTAGACAGAAAAGTTATGCAGACAATCGAAGACGACCGTTGGAGTTTCAAGTAGGAGACTATGTCCTACTAAAAGTATCACCCTGGAAAAGGAGTGATAAGATTTCAGAAAAGAGGCAAGCTAAATCCACGCTTTATAGGACCTTATCGAGTTAAGGATGTGATGAGAACTAACTACCCCCACCTATTCAAAAATCAGGTACTATAGATAAAAATTTCGGGGACGAAATTTCCTAAGGGGGGGGGGGAGTCTAACAACCTGAAAATTATGACGTCATTATAAACCAAGATTAGATTAATAAAATAATAAATTAATATTTAAGCAGAATTATGATTGGGCCACCTATGGTGTAGCCCAATAATCTTACCCGGATTATAAGACTCGGCCCAATAACCCATTCCATATGGGCCGATATTTATAAGACCCGAATATTATAAGTGGGCCTCTCATTAAGACCCGATAAAGAACAAGCCCAATACCCTAGTTAAGTCTTCGGCCCATTCCCTATTATTAAACCCACTTGTTTTTTAGAAGTCCAAATACCCCTTAAAAGAAATCGGCCCACCCTCCTTTAATACTTGTGCCGCCAAAAATGGGAATCTCCACCTAAGGAATACACTTCAACACTCTAAAGCCTGAACACCCTCCACCTCATGAGCCTAACCCCTACTATAGTCATACCCAATGCATGCATCCTTCTCTTATTTAAAGAATCAATCGGATCATCTAAGATTCTTGTTAAAACCTCTTCAACTAAACCATCAACTTATATAAAAACAACTCTCCAACATGCAAAAACATCCCTTGAACCACCAATATCAATCGGCCCTTTATGGTTAGATATCACCTACACTTATAAACCACTAAGTAAAACCATCCTCATTTTCTAAAACCAATCGGCCACCAATATAAATCATCCTTTTTCACTTCAAATATAATACAAGAACCCATCAATTGTCATTCAATAAAAAAGAGCCGATTCTTAAATAAGAAAGCATCCGGGTAAGTTTATGTCCAGAGTTTTTAAGGTCGTGTGCCAAGCTGTAATGGCCAGCTTTAGTTTAGAAAATACGCCTAAGCTGTAACAGCCAGCTATACGATTATATTTATGTGTTGTAACTTGGTTTATGTGTAACAAGAACTCGTGGAACCTAGGAATCTTACAACTAGTGAAACTATAAACTTAAAAATAACCAACGTGAGTGCATGTACCCCATATGTTTAAAATGATTTCGGGTGAATGCATGTTCGTTTTTACGTGTGTTTTGATGAAATATTGGTTCATGATCATGAAAGAGTTAATAGAATCGGTCGAATAGAAACAACGTAGAATGGATCCATTCGGTATTACCTGAATATATTTTTTCTAAACCAAGTAGAGGTTTGGAACCACAATAAGCATTTGTATGGTGCTCCATCGATAATATATTCCACCTTAGAAAGACCAAACCATACGAAAATTGTTGCATGTCTATTTAAACGAGTCTAAAGAATCTGGCGTCACTCACTAGCTTTGTGGCTAACGTATTTTTATCATGCATTTCAGGTTGATTAGTTACCGGGAACCCGAGCTCGAACGTGTAGGAATCAAGTTTATAGTTTATAAAAAAAACCGGCCTATGGGCCGACCGAGTGTCAATGGGCTACGGCCCTTATGTTTAGTTGTTAAATGGGTTTGTTAAAAACTTTGGAAAGTTATGTTGTGGGTTGAAAAAGGGCTATGACCCAAGTGGTTTGGAATGGGCTACGGCCCAAGTCTGTTTAAAAGAGAAAGATGTTTGTAAAAAGGGGCTATGACCCAGTTAGTTTGAGTGTAAGGTTAATGGGATTCGGCCCATGACCGGTTGTAACATAAAAGGGCTTCGGCCCAAGTACTAAATAAAAGGTGTGTTTTTAAGTAAAATGGTTATGTTAAAATTATAGTTAATTAAATTGGTAAATGTTAATTATGTCATGAATACCAATTCGTAATGACTCGTTAAATCCCGGGTCGTTACACATACATACATACTTGGCATATACCACAATCATGTTTTCTTATACACTTGATTATAACCTTTGATCCAAACCCCAAAATTTACACTGCTACATAATCTCCTTACTATAAAATAAACTCTTTATCAACTATCTTCACATTCACTATCTCTCACAACCTTGATTCTGCTTCAAGATTTTTCATCATCCTCTCAAGAACTAAATTCATATCCTTCACCTTCTCACACAAGAGCTAGTTACCCATGATAACCAAACTATTGAAACTTGATTGTGTGTTGCATCAAACATAATCCTTAGTTATACATGAGGATTCGACTATCTACCATATTTGAACATTTGAAACTAGAATTCATGGAATATAAACTATTTGCTATAGACACACCTAGAGTCATTAACCTTGTCTAGGGCAACTCTATTACAGCCCGTATGCTATACTTGATACTTGATTGCTTACATGTACATATTATCAATTTACAATTCATGTGTGTAATAATTGGTACACTTAATCAAACAACTGATAGAGGATGAAGTACTTGCTCAACAATTAGTAGAGTACCAAATAACCTACTCAACGATTGGTAGAGGTCATCATGCCTGCTCAACAGTCGGTAGAGGCCGTACAACCTGCTCAACGACTGGTAGAGGCTATCGCACCTGCTCAACAATCGGTAGAGGTTCTTACTCACTGACTGGTAGAGGTCTTTTTCCTGCTCAACAGTTGGACTTATTTTGGATACATTGTATACGATTCAATCACAAGGCTATTTTGCATTACTTACATGTGTGTTTAGAGTCATAGAAGGACACAAAACCCTAATGTAAGGTAAATTGGTGATTGCGGTCCAGAACGTAATCATGAATTTACAGGTACATTAAGGTAGTGTGAAATTCTATTAAGGTTTTGGGAGATACCCCGTATGTTTTCGAAGTATCAGAGGTGTGATGGGTTAGCTTCGGTACACCCTATATATAAACACTAATGATACGTGGAAATGGATACTGTAGGGTCAGACCAATAACAAACCCTAGTTATTTGGTAGTCCATCTAGCATTTATGGTTATCTTATACATTCCTTAAACTCTTACCCTACTCTGAACCATAGTCACCCTAACTATCATTAACACTATTCAAATGTTTCTTCTTAAAATAAACTTCGGGACGAAGTTCCTAAAAGTAGGGGAGACTGTAACATCACACAAATTTTCTTTATATATATATATATATATATATATATATATATATATAGAACTCCCTCGTTTATTCATCCGATTCATGTTTACAGTATCTTTACCATCCATTTTGTTAATTTTTTTTGTTTAAATAATGACGTATAATCAATACTAAATTGGATTGTATTAAAAATTCTGATTTAAAAACGTTAAAAAAATGTGTTTGCCTGTGCCAGGATTCGAACCCGAGTCCCTAGCGGGCTAAACCTTAACCACACCACACAAACCACTACACCATTTGGTGTTTTGTGATGTTAATTAAAACCAATTAAACTTAAACCCTTTCAAGGTCCCTTAGTCAAACCGGAAAAGTCAAACGTAGTCTCTTAGTCAAGTCAAGTCAAAGTGTTGGTAAATATGGTCTTCTAGTCAAGTCAAAGTTGTTCCTAAATTCTAGCCTAGTCAAAGTAGTCCCTAATTACAACTCCAATTTCTACACTATAAATACAATAGCCTACCATTCAACTCTTTATACCATTCAAAAAAAACATTATTATCACATCTCCCATATACTAAAGTTTTCATCCGTCATTATCTCCTCTAGCTAGTTTCGAGTTTTCCAAGGCATTATTACTAAGTGTTTGCACGCTCAATAAAACGCACGAACTCATTATGCACCTAAGGTGAGTTTACATAGCCCCTTTTACCTTTTCACTATTTTGGGGTGAAACATGTTACAACATCAATTTACAATTCAACATAAGTGTCTATGTGTTATTCTATGTTGCATTATGTCTTAAATATTACTATGGTAAGCACAATTATTCTAGCATAATCATTAACTCCGTACAAGCCAACGATACACAATGATAGATCTATTGGACTGACAACCCCACCCGGATACGTTATCTCCTACATAGGTAGCGTGGGTGATTGTTATCGCAACATGAACGAGTGAACCATATGCGTATGGGATGGACCACAATATTCTAGTCACAAGGTTTGATTATGCACTCGATTTACCTAATAGTTTTGTTTTCACATATGGACTAGACTAGCCATGACACTCGAATTGTACAACATTTTTATTCAAACCTATGTAATTCTCACCAACTTTTGTTGACCCAAAATATTTTCAAACTTAACATGTTTCAGGTTATAACATGCTCGAAGATTAGAGTTAATGCTTGAAGATGCGTAGCTAGTATTTTTTTTTTATCTTGATGTACAAATTCTTAGAACAATTGTATGTAATTTATTTAAATCATATATTGAAAACTTATTATTTACCATGAGCTACTGAACAATCATCAATACGTGGCATCCCGATGTTTCCGCCATCGGTCTCCACCAACCGTAGCTGCCCCATTCCCATGACAACCATAGTATAGTCCATAGCCCAAATGTATTCTTCATCAGTGAGAGGAGCATCTGGAGTTGGGGGAGTGTAACCTGGTAGAGGAGGAATGGGGTTAGTCGACGAGGAGGAGGAGGAGGAGTGGACACTGGTTGAGGAGGAGGATGAGGAGAGAGAGAACATTGGTTGAGGAAAAGGAGGAGAAGAGAAGATTGGTTGAGGACGTCTCCGGCGAGAGTATCGCCGGAGATTGGAAGGTCCGACAGCTTTGTTAGGATAACCACCACCCATATCTTTGAATGTTTGAGTGATAATTATGACTGAGAAGGATGTTTTGGTCTTCTATTTATAGAGTTAGAAAATTAGCCGTTGGAATAGTAACCATTTGAAAACTAGCCGCTTGAATATTATTTTTTTTATTTAATAAATTTAATAAATATTATTTTTTAATATTAAATAATATTTTTTATTATTTTAATATTTTTTCTTTTAATATTATTATTATTATTATTAATATTATTATTTAAATCAAAAAATAATAATTAAGCAATGATTACCCAATCATTTATAAAGCCCCATGAAGCCTCTTCCCGCCCCTTCTTTTCCCACAAAGCCCCATGGAGCCCCTTCTATTACTTTATAATATTTTATTCCCCATAAAGCCCCGTGCAAGAACCTGAAATAAGTACAATACAGTAGTGCATAAAATATAATAAAGATACCACCGACTGACTTTTATGGCGAGTTCACCTCGTTCAGAGATGAACAAGGGCGAACTTTGATAGTATGTTTCACCGACCTCGTCACGGGTCATGCAAAACCTAAATAACCTATGTAGTTAGGGTAAATAGGGTATGAAGTTTGCAAATTTATGTTGATTCAAGAATTGTTTGATTAAAATTTGGGAACCACAATGGATTCAAAATTCATTGTGAGTGTAAGACAAAGTAAGTAATTGATTAAGTAAATGGTAGTTGTAACAATAATAAATAAAGAATTCTCACCCGGGTTTCAACAATTGAATACTAAGGCTCTTAACAAATGGGTCAATTATGCTATTTTAAATGATGTACACGGGTTGGTTGTCTCAATAGGCTTGGGTATCAAGAATCATCAACATCTATGATGGACGATAATATACTTTATAACTCTAGAGCATACAACCCTATGTTTATGTTGAAGCAAGGAATCATGTTAATGACACTAGAAATTGGCACAAGATCAATTAACTAAAGTGACTTCAACATAAGATTAATCGCAATTCAACACAATTGTTTGACATTCAACAGTAATAACAAGATAGAAAATACCTAAATGTTTAGAACCCTAGAATCAATGTTTACACCTGGATAAGAATAAGTGTTTAGCCAAGCATGGCCATGAAAATATTCAAATGATATGTTCTTCGGTCTTCAATCTTCACATGAATGATGGAAAAATGATTGTTGGATGGATGTATTGCTAGGAATAATTAGTAATGATCAAGACGGGGCTAGAGATCCAAAAAATCTGGTTTTTATCAAGTCCCACAAGAATCTTTGGTCAAACTCCACATCAAAGCCTTTAAATTTTTCATTAAATTTGATTTTGACCAAGTCTTGTCACATAGGACCGTCAAAGACGGCGAGATTGCCGTCAGATACGGTGACGACGTCAGAGACAACATGTTTGCTGTCAGAGATGGCTGGAACCTTCATTTTATATTTTTCTTGGCCTTCCATCTCCCAAGGCTTCTCAATTCCAATCTTTCACTCTAGCATTATGTAGACTCCATTCCATAAACGCTTTTAACCTGAAACATCAAATCAAAGTGCTATATTCCGTCTCAAATAATCATGTAAAAGCACCATTTTAGATTCAATAGAGGCGGGGTGTAACACCCCAACCAATGACGGAAACATCGAGGTGCCACGTAGTGACGATTGTTCACAAGCTCATGGTACTAAAATGTAAATATTATTAAATTCAAAGTTCAAATGTCAAACAACCAAATACGAAAAATACATCAAATCCCAAAACAATTCATGAAATTAAGTTTGTTTTATTCAACTAAGTCCCAATGCCTATGTGAAATCATCAAGCGTCTCATGAAACATGTACAAAATACAACGTCAACACTAATGTTGGTGAGTACACTTAGTTTTGTGTACATATATATAATTATAAAAATGTTTACAATTCGAGTGTCATGAGTCATTCAAGGCAAATATGGAAAACACGTAAGTACACAATACGGGTCAAAATCAAACCTCTTATGTGACAAATTTTAATACATTAACAATGACCTAGATCTTCCCACCACCATAGGTACTTTCCACTAGGCGAGTTGTCAATTCAAATAGCGCTATCCATAGTTAAAGTCGACTTGTACGGAGTTAATGATTTCGTAATGATTGCAAGTATACTATGTTTATGTTTAAGCATAAAGTACAAGAATTTAATGCATAACACGTGTATGAATTGTATGTAAAAATGATTATGAATATGTGTAAGTGTATGTTTCATAGGTGTACATGTTTCACCCCAAAAGTGTAAGAAACCAAAAAGGGGATAAGTATACTCACAGTTTTTGCTAAGCGAATGAATCCAACAAAGCTCGTCACAAAATAAAAATTGGGAATTCCGAAGAACTCAACCTATAAGTATAAGAATACTAATGAGGGAAATGATTTAAAATCTAAGGCGTCTAGAACCTAAGGCATTAGGGTTTGCTAATCTTATGTAGGGAAGATGACGTTTTACGATAACTCGACTTTAATAAATATTTCGAATTCAGAAAGTATATTACGCTTTAAGATCAATCATACGAGTAAGAAAATAATTATTACTATTTGAATATTTTTGAATAAAATATTCTAAGTAATTTTATTCAAAGCTTTAGTTAAAAACATAACTAATTTATATAATTACAATAATTGTAATTAATTTACATAAATGTATACAAATAAATAAAACATACACACTTATGTTTTCCACACATAGAATTATTTTCGTTTTATAAAAAAATATTCATAAAACAGATTTTATAATTTATATATAATTAAATAATTAGTCGTGACTAATCAAATATAAATAAGCTAAAAATATAAGATATGGTCCAAAAATAATATTTTTGTGAAAAATGATTATTTTCTGATGTAAAAGAGTGAAAATAAATTTTTCCATAATTTTTCTCAATTTATTTGTATTTAAAACAGATTTAATGAATTTAAATCATATTTTAATGATTTTAATCCCAAAAATTTCTGGAAAATTATTTTAATCCTAAAAAAATGTTTAAACTATTAGAGTTTTTTTAAACATTTTTTTTCTTTATATTATAAAAACTTCCCGCTTAAAACTTTAACGTTTCTCCAAAATTTTCTGACGAGTTTATCATATGCGTGATTCCTTTGTCACAGTATTTATATTATAAAAACAATACCGAGATTCCTTTTTCACAGACTTGTGATACGCTCAAAAGATTGTAGCACAACTCTGGAACGTAGTTGACATCTTCTAGAGTTAAGGCATCAGAGACAACATCTCCTATTCTGACAATCTTTCCACCCTTTTCGTTTCCAGCGAACGCTACAAATTCTCCATCAATGAACCAATGGTTCTTGAGGAGTTCCTTCAGTCTAGTCATATGCCTAAAAGCGCTGCTATCAACATGCCACAGATATCTCATAAGGGCTATCAACCATCTCTGCAACTTATTCTGAAATTTAGAAACAAAATAATTACATGAAAATTTATGTACAAGGATAATCTCATTAAGAAATTAGTGGATTTTTGGAATCTAGGTTTGTTTTAGCTTTGATCTGTCGTGGTTTTCACCCATGGTTGACTCGTTTTTTTCCCCAAAGCTGTGTGGTTTTAGCAAAACCTTTTAATGTTTCTATAAGGTTTTTGATCTGATCTGAAAATGAGTTTTGAGTTTTGGAATCATTTTGTGGTTTATGTTTTAAATGACATTTTTTGACCACATGTCCTTCTTTGCCACATCTAAAGCTTTTGCAATGGTGGGGCTTGGACTTTTGAGAAGATTTGGATGATGATGGCTGTGATGTTCTTTTCTTGATCTTGCTTGAACTTGAGCTTGAGCTTGATTCACTCTTGCTACCACCTGATTCTTCATCTGTGCTGCATTCTTGAATACTGATGTTGCTTTCTGTGTCACTCTGTGAGTCTTCATAACATGAAATATCTGTAGATGATGGAACAAATTCTGGAATTTCTTTTGTGAGAAATTTTCCGAACCTGTTTTGCTTTAGTTTTGGTACAAACACAGATGGCTTATATGCAGTTTTATCATCAGAAAATGCAGATTTTAAATCAACACAGGTAGGCACATAATTGTCAACACAAACATTAGAATGTTGAACAGGTTTCTTCCTGTCATTAGGGGCTACTACACCCTTTAGGTCAAGTCTAGGGTTTAGTTCAGTACAGTTATCCGTCCTAGATGAACTATTACAGTTATCCATCCTAGATAAACTATTACAGTCATCCGGCCTAGATAAACTATTACAGTCATCCGAATTAAAAACATTTTTAGTCTTTTGATTATTCAAGATGAACCAATTCACTGTAGAGTAATTGGCACCTGGGTGACCTAAACCCAACGTCTTTCCACCACAACTTTCATCATCTTCCACCTCTGCCTTTTGGGTCACATCTGCATTGCTTTTACTTATATTAGTATTAGACTCAGATTTGACACATTCCTTTTCACAAAGATCATTTTTAGGATGATGTTTTGGAATTGGTATATATTCACTTTTGCTCAGGGGTAAAAATAAAGGCTTTTAACAAAACCCGTTTCCGCTAGTTAGTAACATGGCTGGAAATGATAAATTTTGAATGATCACACCATATCATGGTCTTTTTGTATAGCTTTTTTTTAATTAAAAACACTAGAAAAATCTTATTTTCATACAAAACAAGATTTTTGGGGGAGAAAGTAAAACCGGTCTATCTCTATTGCAAACTAACAAGAAATGATAGGAACTAATCATATTTTGTCAGCATGTGAATAGGACCCGGAGGATGTTGCGGCTTTAAGCAACGACGTGTCGGTAGGTTCAGCTTTAAATTGAGTAAACTGCTACTAGGTGATTAATAGTAAAGTCTACACGGAAAATTGGATTCCCACTATGTTTTAGGTCTGCACAAGTTGAATCCGGTCATACATAGGTTGAGAGATTAAAAGACACAGAAAATTTTGTGCATATATATATATATATATATATTCAAAAGACACCTATGAGTGCAGGCTACCAATGCGGGGCCAACAAATCAAGTGAGTAGCAAAAGACACGCAATGTTAGTGACGTGCAAATATATATAAATAGCTCAACAAGCAATCAGATGATCATCTTCTCTGCTTATGGAAACATAGACCTGAAGCTCTCATCATCTGATTGACATAATGATCATCTTCTTTGCTTATGGAAACATAGACCTGAAGCTCTCATCATTATATCTCGATAAACCTTGAGGATTTGTAGGCTTGTACCTAGCACAAGTGGGGTCCACAAAATTTTCGTCAATATTACCAAAAACATGATAATCCCATCACCAAACACATGTTGAAAGACAAGAGGCATGGATTTAAGTGGACAAATATACCGACAATTTTTCTTGGGCTGCAGCTATCCAACGGAAAGTTGAAATATGATCTGACAGGTATGGTTAGTATGATCTTGTGTGCAGAAGGTGAGAAACGGTTAAACCCTAATTATCTTGAATTTGTTTAACATTGTGATTTTGGGCTCTGCGTATTTAACATTGGGCCCATCGTATTTATCTCAAGTACGCAGGCCCAAAGTTCTTGTGTATATATACCGCAATACATTTTTTTACAACAATTATTTTGTTTCAAACCCTAATCTTCATCATCATCACCAACGGTTCATACACCAAAACCTTCAAAATCTCACCTTAATCACCTAGTTTGATCCTTTGTTTTACCTCTAATCTAGTATTAAACTTTGTTTTAAGGTATATGTGATAATCTACCGATTCTTTGTTGTGATCACAGGTTCAACAAAGCGTTAGTGAAGATTATTTAGAGTGTTTCAGTTCAGGGATTTAAATACGTTTCTGCGTATTTATTTCTTGGGGCTGCGTATTTGTTTCTTGTTTGATTGTCTTGAATTAGAAAAACCCTAATTCTGCATACTTAAATTCTTAAACGAAAGTTTAAGTGGCAACGTATTTGTCAAATACGCTGGCTAGTTGGACCACAAGTCCTTCGTACTAGTGCTAGGGTTGCTGTGTCCGAGTTGCATTTTCTGCATACTTAAGGATCTTCTGTACAATGTATTTGGCTTTGGGTGACCCGCGTACTTAGTGACCTATGACTTGATGGATGGCGTACTTGATCATTGTGACCTGCGAATTTGATACTTAAGACTATTAAAGTTTATGGATATTAACCTAAAATATGAATTTAAATGTACATATATTTTTTTAATTAATTAAAGTTAAAACATTTTAATATATTTCATTTGTAAAGGTAAATACATTCTAAGCTCGTCTTAATCCGTCGTCCGTCTCAATCTAAGTTGTCAGTTTTTGGTCACATGCATTGTCTTGAAATCTCTAACTTGCTTTTCGTGCACATGATCAGGAAAAGGATGAATCTTCCATGGGGCAGCATGAAAAAACACAACCAGTCAATCAGTTTGGATACACAGGATAGCAAATTCAAAGATGTTGTTGCATGGATTTGACGAAGCAAAATTGGGTATGCGGTTGAACACGATCTGACGGTATTCATAAACCACATCGAAGACTTTTGGAGATCTGGAAGATATGAGGTCGTCAACAATGTCAGAAGAATCAACCAGGAGAATACCGACACATGCAGAAATAGGAGAATACCGACACATGCAGAAACATCACTGAAGACACTGTCAGAAATGTTTTGAAATTGAGAGATCAACCAGGAGAATACCGACACATGCAGAAACAAGATGTTCTCAGAGAGTTCAAAAAGATTGGGTATGAGGGAGACTTCACCTCAAGAAGCGACATAAAGAAAAGCAAATTGACCAGAGACTGGAAGCTGATTTGCCATGTGTTCACTAAGAGCATTTGCCATAGAAAAGGAGGATATGATGCATTAAGTTCAGACTGGTTGATCGCGATGATAAAAGTCTGCAAGAATGAGCCTTTCAACCTATCCGGGATGATATTTGACTACATGGCTACAAATGCTCAAGCTACAACTTCAAAATGGGCAATGTATCCCAGGTTCATCCAGATGATGATTAACTCACAACAAGAGAATCTGCCTATAGATGGAGACAAGTTCAAATTCGTCATTGCTTGTAGAGTATACTTCGAGTGTAACACTGCTGACTGGGTACCAATGCTTGAATGTATGTATCCAGCTCAACATTACCACACTATTGTAGACATGTATAAAAGGATTCAACAAAGAAAACAGGAAGCACAACAAGCTACTTCTCAGGTTGCCCCTACTGCACCTTCAGTTTCCACTCCAGCACCACAACCAACAGCTGAAGAAAGAGCTCAACCAAAGGCTAGAGGAAAGAGGCCTGCTGTGGAAGAGGGTCCCTCTAAATCCTCAAAGAAAAAGAAGGAGAAGAGCTAGAATGACCGAAGCTGAGACTCCAGTTGTGGAAACAGAGGAAGATAGAGAAGCCGATGAACTTGTTGCAGCCGTACTTGCTGATCAAGATCAACCCGGACCGTCCACTGCCAGGGTTTCAATCCCTAAAGGTCTTCCCAAAAAGAAGTAGAGTGAACCATCTTCATCAGCTCCTGCAGCAAAACGACCCAAACCAATGCATCAAGAACTGTATGAGTCGCTGGTAAAGGAAGTTGGAAAGAAAGCTGCGAAAGAGATCTGTACTTTGAAGAATTCTGTCAATAACACTCAAGAGCTGAAGAAAAAGCTGAAAAAGATGAAGCACAGGAACAGAAACTTGGAGAAGACTGTGAAAGATCAAAGAACCCTGATCAAGTTTCAGACCGACGTTCAAATGAAGATGCTCGAGATGATACAGGAACTACAGAAACAGCAAAACATTAAACCGAAGGTCTCATTTGAAGAATTATTTGATTTCGGGAAGTTTGTAGAAGAGGAGAATGAGAGAGAAAGAATAACGGCTGAAAGTGATGTTGAAGAAGTTAGTGAAGATGAAATGCCTAAGACATTCATATAGGTCGATGAGGAAGAGGAAACAATGTATGAATTTGTTGAAGGTTAAAAGATAAGTCCTGAGAGACCAAGCTGGCTTCCAAGAAAAGAAGTTATCGTGTTCACTCTCCATCAGAACATTCATCATGATAAAGCACTAGTAATGTTTAAGACATGATGCAACGTAGAATAACACATAGACACTTATGATTGAATTGTAAATTGAATGTTGTAACACGTTTCACCCCAAAATAATGAAATGGAAAAGGGGCTATGTAAAACTCACCTGAAATTCACTGTGTAAGTATTAGCAAGTAGCAACAAGTCTGAACTTGGATTAATTGAACTCTTGTATCCTATTACAAATAAACGATGCCTTAAATTCTAATGCAAATAAGCTTGTTTTTGTTATGGTTGTAAAGATAGTTTATCCAACTACCTAGACACGTATTGAAAGAATACGTGTCTTAATAAGTGTATGACTTAACGAACCGAAGAGAACTTGGTTTTGTTTATTGAAAATATATATATGCGTATGTATACTTGTTTGAAATAACTGCTTTAATATCTTATTCAAGGTCACGTTTTGATGTTATTGGTAAAGACACATTTTGGCTAAAAATTAATATTTGTGTGGCTCAACTCGCAAATTGACTCATTTCACAGATTGAATCGTAATCTCGTCTACACATAATTATAAACTTGGAAGGCCCATTTGTTTCGTATATTTTTATAAAATTTGGGCAGAGTTTCCTCTGTTTTTGTATAAAGCCAGACAACTCAAGTTGTCTATATTTTCCCAAAACATCAAATGTACAAATACATGACACATGGTTTACTTTCAAAAGCTATAATAGGCGAATAAATTATACTTTTCGACATGTAACATTTATATATTATAGTTCAACATTTGATTGACGTAACAATAATTTGCATAAATATAAGTAACTCTTTATTTGATGGCTCGAAAACAAAATAGTAAGTCGACTAGTATGAAACTTGAATAATAATGTTAATAATATAAGTTTACTTGTAAGCAGTTATAAAATTCGCCTACTCAAGTGACGAATATATTATTAATTACTAAATCGCCTATTTTCAAAATACACGACATAAGTGAATCAAACCTTTTTAAAAATTTAAATAGTATATGTTTCACTAGATAAAGAGTTTGTATATATTAATGCAAACGTTTCTACAACAAAATAGTTCGTAAACATGAATATACATATATATATATATTTATATATAATATCCCTTTATTTTTTTTTTCGCTAACATAAGTGTGTTACATAAACAAGTCGGTTCGGTTCGTCACGGATTTAGAATATATATTTATATTTGTCTATAAACAATAAAACAAAAGATAATAAACCGAAAACACGGGTGCGCGTTATACCTTCCTATGGATAAGCTCACGAACCGACACTTACGCGCCTCAAACCGAACGGCGGCGAATCTGACCGTGTTGACCAAAATCAGACCTTGACTAATTATGACTAAAGCCGACCAGATCTGGGATGTTAACCCGATGTTGACCGAATCTGATCGGTTGACTCACGTTTGACCCATCCTCAACCCGATTTGCTTAGAGGACATGACCCCAAACCTGCAACCACCACCTACATGAATCTCCAAGCACCATAGCCACTGTGTTCATCCCGTTCATTATACCATAACCCAATCGAAGGGATAGTCACAACCATACACAGCTGGACGTCACCCCTGGTACCCGTCACTGTGATTAAAAAGTAAAGTCCAGAACAGAACCAAGCACGTTGCTGTGTTCTGTCTCTCCGCAACCAGCCGTCATCACAATGGTTTACTCGAAAACAAACGCCTGACCCTGCACCATAACGAAGCCCGGTAGTTGTTGTCTGCGGCGGCGCGTCTCGCAATCTGGAAGGGGGCAAGGTATGGTGGTAGTTGTTGTTCGCCGACAGGTTCAATCGGAACCTAAGTCCGGTCGCTGGTCCATGACGAGAGGAGAGAAGGGAAAGGGCAGGCGAGTACCAAATGAGAGGGGATGGGTTGTGATTGTGGTGCTCGGGTGGTGGTTGGCGGCGCTGCTTAAGGTGAGGGAGATGAAGGAGCTGTGTACAGTATTCTCGGGTGGTGATGATGTGCTTGACTGCATCCTATCTAGAGAGAAAGGGAAAGGTAAAGGGTTGGGGGCTAGGGTTTTGAGGTGTGAAGAAGAAGATGAAGGATGAGGGGTTATATAGTTACGGTTTGGTAGGTGGGTTAGGTGGAAGGTTACCTTGTATACGAACCCGTTTAACGATTGGCGTCTCATCTTGTTTTTAATTTCGTTTAGTCGCTAAAATATTTGTATCATATCTTTTATTTACATAACCCGACTAAAACCGAGTATTTGGACAACATATTTGTTATATATAAATATTTATTTACGTTGGATCTAAAGACGTTGACTAAACGTCAGTTATCTAGCGCATTTTATTTATAAACGTTTTACTATTTATTATTTTTAACACTAAGAACCACAATAACAGAATGAATAATTTAAGCTATTTAACGACTAAGAATGTATTTCTCGTTAACGCAACATATATTGACGTCAACGAGTTAACATTGTTATACAAAATATAATGTTCTAATATTATTTATTTTTATAAAATAGTCGGGCGTTACAGTCTCCCCTACTTTTGGGAACTTCGTCCCGAAGTTATTAAAAACACAGGGTTGAGGGTGATTGGAAATTTAGGTTAAGGCACGACATGAATTTATAGGTAATAGAATAATCTGTTTCGAATAATTTGAATAAGAGGATTGATATGTGTGAGTTTTAAGGGTTGGATTAGGTTGGTCTGGAATAACAAGGAGAATAAGAATCTATCAAAACACTAAACTTAAGTTTTAGGAATCCTAAAAGAAATGCATGAGTTGATTGACTATAGGAAGACTGAATGAACTACCAGGTAATTAGAGTTTATAATTGATTAGCTACCGAAAACCTTGATAGAATTTCACACTACCTTAACGTACCTGTAAATTCATGATTACGTTCCGGACCGCAATCACCAATTTACCTTACATTAGGGTTTTGTGTCCTTCTATGACTCTAAACATACATGTAATACAAATAATGCAAAATAACCTTGTGATTAAATCTTTGTATCAATGAGTCAAATAAATCATTGTATCAATTTACATGTATAATGTATCCAAAGATGAGTCCAACTGTTGAGCAGGAAAAAGACTTCTACCAGTCAGTGAGTAGGAACCTCTACCGATTGTTGAGCAGGTGTGATAGCCTCTACCAGTCGTTGAGCAGGTTATTAGAACCTCTACCAACTGTTGAGCAGGCATGATGACCTCTACCAATCGTTGAGCAGGTTATTAGGTACCCTACTAACTGTTGAGCAAGTACTTCGTCCTCCACCAGTTGTTTGATTAAGTGTAACAATTGTTTTTGGCTTAACACATAAGTTGCAAATTGATAATACATACATGTAAGCAAGTTTGTAAATGCCTCAAGTATCAAGTATTGCATGCAGGTGGTAATTGTATTGCCCTAGACAAGGTTAATGGGTCTAGGTGTGATTATAGCAAATAGTTCATATTTAGTTATTCATGTTTTCTACTCATGTTTTCATGCATCACAAATAATCAAGTATTGAAATATAGTAGATAATCAAATCCTCATGTCTCACTAAGAATCAAGTTGTATGCAACAAACAATCAATTTTTTTCGATGGTTTGGTTATTGTAGGAATCAAGTCCATGTTTTGAGAAGGTGTAGGATATGAGGAAACTCAAGGAAAAATCAAGGTGTGAAAGATGGTGAATGTGAAGATAGTTGATAAAGGGTTTGTTTTATAGGTTCTCAAAGTGGCACAAGTGAGGAGATTATGTAGCAGTGTAAATCGTGAGGTTTGATTCAAAGGTTAGGATCAAGTGTATGAGAAAACATGATTGTGGTATATGCCTAATATTGTAAAAAAATTGAACAAGTTGAAAATGAGTAAGTGTCGATGGAGAATTTAGAGACTAACTATTGTTCCTATGGATGGGAAGATTTTATTTTCAAAATTTGTTTTGTACATAAAGCAAAAGTCGTTAAATAGTATAAACTAATTGAGCTTTGATTAAAATATTCCAGTTAGTTGGAGATTGTAAACACGACATTAGGTTTTGAAAATCAAGGTTCTATTAAGTGATTTTTAATAGATTAAAGCGTTATATAGAAAATCGTTTGTTACGCCAATAACTAAACAAATGAATTTAAGTTCGAGGACACCTTTTGACAAAAATATGTATTTTGTAAAATTTTTAGGTAATGAAAATCCAACAAAATGTAGAAATTTTTTTTAGTTTTTTTCTAGGGTATACTCGGGTTATGAGGTTGCAATTTAAAAATATGTAACATGTTGAAAAAGGTAGTAATATGATTTGGGTAAGGTGTTGAAAAATTATTAAACGTACAAGTAATATTATAAGTTTGTAAATGAAGTGTGGTGGTCAAATTCACAGATGATTCATGAAATTTAGGTTAACAGATGAATTATACAAGAAAGAAAATAGATTTGAATTGCAAAAATTTTGAGATTCAAAACTTAGAATTTATACGAAAGTGAGGGGGTATAAATGAAAATGAAACACAAAGATTGTGAATATTTAACCACGAATAAATGAAAAT
The DNA here is from genome assembly GCA_030844895.1 of Ambrosia x helenae. Taxonomy (NCBI): domain Eukaryota; kingdom Viridiplantae; phylum Streptophyta; class Magnoliopsida; order Asterales; family Asteraceae; genus Ambrosia; species Ambrosia x helenae. The sequence continues at coordinate 81,974,478 of CM061223.1, forward strand.
GTTGGCTTATCAAAACAGGTCAGATCTAAGCCCAAGGAATTTGCCCTAATAATCTAGAAGTACGTTAGGATTATAGCAAGTGAAAGAGAGTAGGCAAGACCAAGCTGGGGTAATAATAGGGTGTAGATTAGGGATAAGGATAAGGAAGCAAATAGGGATACAAGTAGGAGAAGCAAGTACTGTTTAAATCCTATGGTTATAGACTAGATTATTTTTCTAATAACCTAATTCCCTATAACCATGGCTCTGATACCAATCTGTAACACCCCAACCGATGGCGGAAATATCGGGATGTCACGTATTGATGATTGTTCAGTAGCTCATGGTAAATAGTAAATTTCAATAATTGATTTAAATACATTACATACAATTGTTCTACAAGAATTTGTACATCAAAATGAAAAATACTAGATACACATCTTCAAGCATTAACTCTAATCTTCAAGCAAGCTATAACCTGAAACATGTTAAGTTTGAAAATATTTTGGGTCAACAAAAGTTGGTGAGAATTACATAGGTTTGAATATTGAATAAAAACTTGTACAATTCGAGTGTCATGGCAAGTCTAGTCCATATGTGAAAACAAAACCATCGGGTAAATCGAGTGCATAATCAAACCTTGTGACTAGAATATTGTGGTCCATCCCATACGCATATGGTTCACTCGATTATGTTATAAATTCGATAACAATCACCCACGCTACCTATGTAGGAGGTACACGTATCCGGGTGGGATTGTCAGTCCAATAGATCTATCATTGTATACCGTCGGCTGATCAATGTTAATGATTATGCTAGAATAATGTGCTTACCCTAGTAATGTTTAAGGCATGATGCAACGTAGAATAACACATAGACACTTATGATTGAATTGTAAATTGAATGTTGTAACATGTTTCACCCCAAAATAGTGAAATGGAAAAGGGGCTATGTAAAACTCACCTGAAATTCACTGTGTAAGTATTAGCAAGTAGCAACAAGTCTGAACTTGGATTAATTGAACTCTTGTATCCTATTACAAATAAACGATGCCTTAAATTCTAATGCAAATAAGCTTGTTTTTGTTATCATTGTAAAGATAGTTTATCCAACTACCTAGACACGTATTGAAAGAATACGTGTCTTAATAAGTGTATGACTTAACGAACCGAAGAGAACTTGGTTTTGTTTATTGAAAATATATATATGCGTATGTATAGTTGTTTGAAATAACTGCTTTAATATCTTATTCAAGGTCACGTTTTGATGTTATTGGTAAAGACACATTTTGGCTAAAAATTAATATTTGTGTGGCTCAACTCGCAAATTGACTCATTTCACAGATTGAATCGTATTATACGTACTTATTAATAAATACAAATATTTCTATTTTTGACGACGTAAGATTTGAAAGTTCGAATTTATTTGTAAAAACATAATCTCGTCTACACATAATTATAAACTTGGAAGGCCCATTTGTTTCTTATATTTTTATAAAATTTGGGCTGAGTTTCCTCTGTTTTTGTATAAAGCCAGACAACTCAAGTTGTCTATATTTTTCCAAAACATCAAATGTACAAATACATGACACATGGTTTACTTTCAAAAGCTATAATAGGCGAATAAATTATACTTTTCGACATGTAACATTTATATATTATAGTTCAACATTTGATCGCCGTAACAATAATTTGCATAAATATAAGTAACTCTTTATTTGATGGCTCAAAAACAAAATAGTAAGTTGACTAGTATGAAACTTGAATAATAATGTTAATAATATAAGTTTACTTGTAAGCAGTTATAAAATTCGCCTACTCAAGTGACCAATATATTATTAATTACTAAATCGCCTATTTTCAAAATACACGACATAAGTGAATCAAACCTTTTTAAAAATTTAAATAGTATATGTTTCACTAGATAAAGAGTTTGTATATATTAATGCAAACGTTTCTACAACAAAATAGTTCGTAAACATGAATATACATATATATATAATATCCCTTTATTTTTTTCGCTAACATAAGTGTTTTACATAAACAATAAAACACTAAAACACAAGATAATAAACCAATAAAACACAAGATAATAAACCGAAAACACGGGTGCGCGTTATACCTTCCTATGGATAAGCTCACGAACCGACACTTACGCGCCTCAAACCGAACGGCGGCGAATCTGACCGTGTTGACCAAAATCAGACCTTGACTAATTATGACTAAAGCCGACCAGATCTGGGATGTTAACCCGATGTTGACCAAATCTGATCGGTTGACTCACGTTTGACCCATCCTCAACCCGATTTGCTTAGAGGACATGACCCCAAACCTGCAACCACCACCTACATGAATCTCCAAGCACCATAGCCACTATGTTCATCCTGTTCATTATACCATAACCCAATCGAAGGGATAGTCACAACCATACACAGCTGGACGTCACCCCTGGTACCCGTCACTGTGATTAGAAAGTAAAGTCCAGAACAGAACCAAGCATGCTGCTGTGTTCTGTCTCTCCGCAACCAGCCGTCATCACAATGGTTTACTAAAAAACAAACACCTGACCCTGCACCATAACGAAGCCCGGTAGTTGTTGTCTGTGGCGGCGCGTCTCGCAATCTGGAAGGGGGCAAGGTATGGTGGTAGTTGTTGTTCGCCGACAGGTTCAATCGGAACCTATGTCCGGTCGCTGGTCCATGACGAGAGGAGAGAACGGAAAGGGCAGGCGAGTACAAAATGAGAGGGGATGGGTTGTGATTGTGGTGCTCGGGTGGTGGTTGGCGGCGCTGCTTAAGGTGAGGGAGATGATGGAGCTGTGTACAGTAGTCTCGGGTGGTGATGATGTGCTTGGCTGCATCCTATCTAGAGAGAAAGGGAAAGGTAAAGGGTTGGGGGCTAGGGTTTTGAGGTGTGAAGAAGAAGATGAAGGATGAGGGGTTATATAGTTACGGTTTGTTAGGTGGGTTAGGTGGAAGGTTACCTTGTATACGAACCCGTTTAACAATTGGCGTCTCATCTTGTTTTTAATTTCGTTTAGTCGCTAAAATATTTGTATCATATCTTTTATTTACATAACCCGACTAAAACCGAGTATTTGGACAACATATTTGTTATATATAAATATTTATTTACGTTGGATCTAAAGACGTTGACTAAACGTCAGTTATCTAGCGCATTTTATTTATAAACGTTTTACTATTTATTATTTTTAACTCTAAGAACCACAATAACAGAATGAATAATTTAAGCTATTTAACGACTAAGAATGTATTTCTCGTTAACGCAACATATATTGACGTCAACGAGTTAACATTGTTATACAAAATATAATGTTCTAATATTATTTATTTTTATAAAATAGTCGGGCGTTACATCCTATAAGTATTAAAAAACAAGTTCATGTCAAATACATACCATATAAGACTCCAATTAGTCATGTAAACATCCCTTACATAATCTGCGTTTTTAGGGCAGATTGTGCGCTGTGAGGAATGAATTATTTAAAATACTTAACGAATGAATTAAACTCCCAAATGTTTATTGAATATTCATTGAGATTCATTTGATAACCCATAAATATTCATTGAGATTCATTTGATAACCCATATTTTTGTTTTGTCTCAAAACCAAACACAAAAATTATTAAAATTCGTACAACATAGCTATGTCCAGAAAATTTCCACAACAGGTCAGTTTAGTAGAAAAATTCCCAAAAATTGTGTATTCACCCAAAATAGGTGAATCCACTTGGAAAAGCCAAGTTTTTCCAATGTTGGCCTGCTGTCCAAATTTCATAACTAAATTCTTTGTAAAACTCGAGTTATGACCGTTTAAAGTTGACCCAATTTATAAGTACGAAATTCTGCTATGACCTTTAATCAATAAAATTCCAAAAACTACTCAAACGATGTCCAAATCTGATGGTTTTGCCCATTATGAAAAGCTAAGATCATGTATAATACAATCATACAAAGAAATCATCAAAAAAATCAATTTAACATCACGATACGGACCCTACAAAACACCCTAATGAATCTGCCAGAAACTAAAACTTGCATCCCAAGTTATTCATAAACCCTAGTTATGCATAAAAATCTCTAACACATGCATAATCCTTATTATCATAATCAAACACATATATTATCATGCAAAAACCCTAATTATGATTACTAACAACAATCATCATCATCAAATCACAATGAACATTCAAGAACTCCCACTAACACATGTATGCGATTTTTTTATATATGTATACTCTATGATTTTTAAACTTTTCAAGCATTATAAATCATTATAAAACATGTAAAAATTATACCTTTCAACGCAAGAGTCCTCAAAGCCTAGAGATTTCACCCAAACTAGCTTGAAGAGATGAATAGGATTGATGTTTGTTGAAAATCAAGAGAGAGGGGGTGGGGGTAGTTCACGGCGCAAACAAGGGGAAGGGTTAGGGTTTTTATTTTTTATTTTTTTTGTCTCCTAATTATAAGAGGGTTTGGCTTGTTGCCCAAGCAATGATGTTTTAGGGCCCTTTTAGTCCATTAATTGGACCCATTAATCATATTTTAGCCAAATACTGGACCCACTAATATTAATCATCCTATCTTGCATAAAACTCATTGTTTTTATCATCTCATAACACATTGATCATAAGGTGCACGTAATTTACATGGTTTACATATTAACTTTCAGTCAAGCGGTAATTCACATAAGCATGTACTCCACATAAACATGTAACATTACGTTCATCATAATTCAATTGTACCTATTATTATATTTACCAGACAAATCACCAACGTTCGGGATACAGAACTCGTGTGTGTGACAAAACAAGGATTTTCCCACTTATAACATATGTTAATATCATCTAACATATGTTAGGCCTTCTTAACTACCCTAGTTAAGTATTTAACCACGTATGAATATGTAAGTTAACTAGAGTTCAGTAAAAAGTGTTAACCTGAAAATGCGGGGTATCACACTATTATTGGCGGTTTCAGCTTCCCCATTTTTTCCTAGATGAGAAGCCACAAGGTATCCTAATATATTTAGGTGTATTAGCTCAAAGGAAACTTTTATACCGGCTGGGCCTACCCACACATCCCAAGTCAACACGCTTTCGATTATTTATTCTTTTAATACATATAGTATTTGAAAACCAGACACTTGATTTTATCTATCATTTCCCATATTTTATAATGCAAACTTCAAAATCAGGGACTTTGTTATCGTATATTTCTGTCTCGTCTCGAATCTTCCGTCTGAAACCGAGTTGTTTTTGCGTAATCGATCCGTGGATTCGGTTTATAACTGGATTCTCAAAAACGAATCAAACTACTAACTTAGACTCATAAAATAACAACAAACAAGAAGACGTACCTGCTTGGAAAAATGGCGGTGTATGGTGGTAGAACCAAATGGGTAGAAGAAAAAAAAATTGGTTCTCGCTCAACGTGAAGGACACTGGCAATCACAACACGCGTTGCAAGCTAAAAAAATATAACTTTCCGGGGTAACAGTTGGTCGCATGAGGCGAACAGGTCAGCCCAGACTCCTCACATTACGTGAAAAGTCTTTTTTCAGAGAAAGTTAATTAATTTTTTTTTAAGAAAAATTCTCTTATTACCCAAACCTTTACCAAAACTCCCACTCATAAAATACTAGTAGGATGGCCCGTGCGTTGCGGCGGGAAACCTCAACATGTAGAGAACCAATAAAATGTGGAATGTATAGTATATTGAGACGGCTTTCACCAAAGAGGCATAAGTGCGCATACTCCTACATAATAATCCCGACTTTCTAATAACAAAACTAATGATAATAAGTATAACGAAACAGTTGCTTACAATACCTAAAAACATGCTAATATATAATTTACTAACATGTCACTATATCAATTGCTTATAAAAAAGAACATGCTCATATCCCAAATCAACCCATCAATAAGAAAGTGGGTCAAAGCTGAGACATTTAAATTACCACAACATCAACTATAGATGAAAAAAACTTTATTAATATTTTGTATATAAACTCACCTCATCTTCTGCGCAAGCCAAGGCTCAAAATTTCCTGGAGCTCAGACTTGACAACATAACCAAAATATTGAGGCTCTATCACACTGTCTTCATAGTAATCAAAGTGTTTACCTGGTGAACTTAACAAATTAGTTTAAACTGATACAAACTACACTTAGTCACAAAGAGCGTAAAATTAAATACAGTTATTTCACGGTACTTTCCCTTTGTCACACCCTGCCATGTGCACGTTCACAGGGCGCATTGTGCAAGTGACCATGAGCCAGCGTGGCTCTTCCATGCCAACGACCAGGTTGTACGCCAGAGGGTCTTATGAGAGTATAGTATAATAGTTGTCATTAATAAAATAGGCATATATAAAACACGAAGTATATATTCTAAATGGACATGTATTAACGATGAGAAAAATTGGTGTCTAACAGCAACCCACTATCGTGCCATTAATCTCAACATCAAATAGACAACCTGTGAATAACAAGATATTGTATGAAAACTTGCCTCAAAATCTAGAAATGCGTTAATAAAATCAAGTTATAGTTCATTCAACTTTCAAGTGTATAAAAATGCAATCTTTCTTTCAATATGATGACGAAAACAAAGTAAAATTATTTATAATGTAATTTAAAAATAAACATCTAATCATCTATATACCTTTACCATAAGGCCATATATATCTTAATCCCGCACTTTAGCCATGGCTTCATGTTCCCATGAAAACTGAAGCATCTAATCTTCAAGTGAGATTTGACTACTGCATCAAAAAGTACTACAAATAAAAGAATGTGTTGATAAATGTAAAAATAAATAAAACAACTGTACATGTTTGACTTTTAATGTCAAAGGACACTACTTTTTTTTAATCGGCCACCTCAGTGGTAAACCACTGGACTCTATGTTGATGCGAACTCGGTTCGAGACGACGCCACGACGCTTCAACGAGCATACCACCCAAACCCGGTGCCACAGGAAAGTGGGCTGCCAGGAATCGAACCAAAGACCTCTACCGGGCGAGAACCCACTTATGGTGTTAAACCCTCCTACCTCTACCATGTTGCAATGGTATCATTGGCCAAAGGACACTACTAAGTAACTAAAATATTTAGACTTTAGATTATCATAAAGATAGTATCTAATAGATGTAGAACCATACAAGCGATATCAAAATCGTATACGCCACAATTGGGCTTCTCCTACTAACCGCTTTGACAACTATCATGAGGAAAGTAAATCACACGGCTCAAAGTATATCGGGTGATGCCGAGGTTAGAACCCAAACCTCTACAATAGATTCCCACCTCCTTACCTCTAAGGTACACTCGTGGATATCCTAGTGGAAAGTTCACACTCTACATAGTTGATGGTTAAGTCCAATAATGACCAAAAACAAGTGTAGATTTAGAACTAAAATAACAAGGTACGCAAGTTAAGTTAGCAGTCACAAATGAAAAATTATTGTTGCCAGAAACAAATAAACAATACTAATAATGTGGTCTGCTAATATAATTAAGAAAAATAACAAGATTCTTAAGAATTTAAATTTTTTTTTAATTTTTTATTTAACATGAGTTAAATCAAAACATTGTTTACGTGATTATCTTTATATGTGTTTCTTGATCCCAATACATTATTTAAAAAAATTGGTGGCCCAGCTTGAGTCGGTATAAAACGATGTCGAAGATACGAAGATCGAATCATGATACTACCAGCAAATGAAATTTCTAGGAGCATAAATATTTTACAAGCATTGGTCTCATAACAACTTAGGGATGGGCTTAAATATTTTTTACTCCCAACTCTAAATACAAGTTCATTTGAGTTCAAACTCTCAATCATAACATAATACTCAAACTATTGAACATGTATCAAATGATTGAGTTCGAAACAAGTATTGTTTTTTTTTTTCAAACCAAGTACAACATTATCCTAGCTAATACCTTAATTTTCTGAGTCAACCATGGAACATGAAAGAGCAACTTATTTCCAAAAGCATCTTTCTCCTCAGGTGCATTTACACTTTTGGAAACATAGTCCTGGCCAGCACCTTCTGCTAACACAATAACCACATGCCCATTTTCCTTAAGTCTCCGTTGAACAAATTCAAAAAGACCACCCTGCCCTTCCAAATAGAATGGAGACTCTGGAATCAAGCAACAATCCTCTTACAGTTTAGACCTATTAGTATTAACACATCTTGCATTTTTACCGGTTTGACCCAATATCCGCCCCTCCAATCAATCAACATGTCAACATCTACCAAATAAATTGAGAAAAAGAAAAAGAAAAACGGTTTGCATACTTGAGAAACCAACCAAATAAATTCAAATAAATCAGCATATTCTCAAGCAGTCAAGCAAAGCAATCGATTCATGGTATAGTTAATTGAGGCCTTACCACATCTCGATTTGCAAGTGTGGCAAACATTGCAATGAATCCTAAAAATGTCAGGCAAGTTTGGAAGAAAAAGAACTGTAAACAACAAAATCTTACAAAAGTTAGAGAAATATATCTAGACATTAGTCAAGATACTTGCCACTGTATCGACCCATTAGTTTGATAATTCCAACTCCATTTTCGACACTTTCCACCTCCACATGTGCAGCATTTATTGCTCTATGAGCTTCCTCAACAGCAGTATCAAATCTAAAAGATTTGTCTATCACCTGTAACAATTATTAAATATTAGCCTATCTCTCCTGATTTTCTTTATCGGCTGAAACCTAATTTGGAATATGACAAATAAAAAACGAACCATATTGTTAATCGGTGGTCTAAATGATCATATAGGGTCAATTCAGGTTATGTTTCATCTTTAACGGGTCAAAAGGTTAAATAAAAAAACTTCGCTTAAAAGAAAATGGACTGAAAGTCATCAAATGTATTTATAATGAATAAAATCTCCTAAATCATATTACTCATAAAGCTGAATAGTGAGTTCAATCATATTATTTTTATAATCATATGTGACACATGCTGTTCTATTATATATTTGAAACTTCTGATAGAAACATTTTAGGTCTTTCTGTTCCAATTATGTACACCTGGAATTCCAAGATATTTATGAGTTCATTGTAGCGGTTCGGAATTTTCACCAACATTGTTGTAGTGGGAAATATCAATCACCTATTTTAGCTTTTAAGCAAAAGAGTAAAAAATCAACCGGATATATCACACGGTCCTGGATGTTATCAACTATCTTGTTACTATATCATGGCCTCCTCGTGAAGTTTGAAGAATAGTACCACCCCGTTTATGGATATAATTTACAACGTTAGGATTTAATTCCATCAAATTCTTCAAGTAAAAGCCCCTACAGTTGTTACCTTATATAATGAAATCCTTCAACTGTTCACACAAACATAAATAGCATAAATATTTAAGGATAAAGATTTTTACCCATGCAAAATTCCCTTGAAACAAATACAAAGTTGAACATCACCTTACAATCATCAACAAGTTTGCCCAAAACATAATATGCACCCTTGTTAATTGCTTCTTCGAACACACAAATCTTGAATTCTTGCCAACATCTTGCCTTTGCATCTTCTTCATCTTAGTTTTCTCCATACACACAAATCTTGAATTTTTCCAATACTTTAGCAATCCAAAGAAATAAGATGATGTCATAATGATGCCTGATTCATGGTTAAATGTGAACCGTTTAGAACAGAGACTAAGTTCCAAATCATAAAACAAGTCAAGAGTTGTAAATGCTTTGGCACCTTTAACTTGAGATCGCGGTCGACTTACGCGTTCGCGGTCTGGTAACAGATACACGGAATCTGCTTAGATGAGAAACATGAATAATAATCCCTTGTCTCCAAAACATATACATATTCACCAAATGATTTTTTAGTTTTTTTTAACATTTACTTACACATGATCAAACAACAAGAACCCAAATAGAAATTAAACAATTTATAACCCAAGAATGAAAAAGCATAAATGATCAGCAAAAAATGGTAATTAAAATCATATACTTGTTGCGACTCAAGATAATATTGGAGTAGGGTTTGGTGCTTAAATCTTGCCCTAACATATTCAAGAGACACATGAGGAAAATGATTAAGAATTGTAAATTTAATATAATTAGAATGCCAAACATATCTAAAATTCCTATGCATTCACAATCTGATCTAGGTTAAAATCTAAACAACAAAATACACCTTCTAAATATACGCGCAAGAAGCTGTAAAGGGTAGGAGCAACAAACCTAGAACATTAAATCCAAACAAAAACCAACAATCAAACACCTATAAGGAATTAAACCCAATAAATAGAAAATTGAACCCAATAAAGAATGAACCAAAATCGTACACTATATAAACCAAAATCGGAATCAAAGGTAGATAGAAGTGTGGGGAAATGCTTGACTACTCGTGTCTCTCAACGCAATGAATAAAATGATCTGAAGTGAAGGTAGGATCTCTTGATAGGGAGGCACACCTTCAAGAATATTATGAGTGGATAACTTGACGAATGTTTCAATGGCAAGAACCTTTAATTTAGTAGTATGAGAAGTAAAGAGAGAATTGAAAGAGATGTCGATTGGTATGATTAACAGAGGATATGTCGATTGGTATGGTTAAACTTCAATTGGTACGAATACTCATCAAGTGGGGGTAGGAATGGAACAAGGAGGGTAGTATTGTAAAAAGTGTTTGATATTGTAAAGGATGAGGTAGGTGAAATGTCTATACTATCCTCCTTAGTGTCTTAATTGTCACTAACATCCCCATAATACCCTTAAATTTCTTGCTTAAATATGTTGTACATATAGTTTCTTAAGTTGTACGGAGGTGAAAATGACCATGTTGGCCATCACTCCTCCTTAATAAGATAATATAGATATATAAAGATAATACAGGGGATCCGCTCATGGTGAAATTTCCTCTACCTAAGCAAACACGCAAACAGACTCAAAGACACAAAAAACAAAGATAAAATAGAAAGATAAAAACCTATGAACCACTACCAAAGGACGGACCACAAATAAAAAAATGAAAAGCTAGAAAAAATAGGTATAAATATAAATTTACAAACTCTACAGAGCCTCCCCACACTTAAACTTTATCAGGGGGCTTCTCTTTTATCTGGACCCGATCCAACCCGTTTAATTCCACCCGGTCCATATTATTTAAAAAAAATTACATAAGTGGAATTTAAAAATATTTTATCGAATTTAAATGGGTCGGGCCACCAATATTTAAATTTACCTGGACCAAACCTGATTCTTGGCATGTAATGAGGGGACTTGTTGTCTCTGCAACTCCTGACCCTCACCCTGTGTCGGTCCAGGTGCCTCTTCGCCTTCTCCCGTGGTGGTGGCCATGGTGGTGGCACTAGTAGCAGTGTAATATCCAATGCCTGCACGGGCCGGCTGTGGTGTTCTTCTTCTTTCACCACTGCTTCTTTCTCATCTTCCTTGTTTGGTGACACTTGGTCAAAATCTATGTCCACTTCTAGAGCTGACAAATCAACCAACTCGTCATCAAACTCTGCTTTCCCATCAGCTGCTTCTTCAAGCAGGTCAGTGGTGTCTTCCTCTTCCACCACTTCTTCCTCAAACAGCCAGCATGTGGATTCTGAAAAATCCATATCTTCCTCAGCCTCCCTCCAGACATCTAACCCCCAAGGATATGCTGCTGAACTAGAGATCTGGCAAGGCTGCTCATCCTGCTGAACCAAAGGTGGGACTAAGGCGTCCATTATGGTCTCTGGCTCTAACCCTGAATCCTGTAAAATATTATCCTCACAAGACAAGTGTAAAGAATCATATGGGTCAGTTAAATCATGCACATAATCAGATGAGTAAGGACAAACAGTTTCAGCAACGAGACTAATACAATCAGGTAATGTAAGTGTTACCATCTCGTCTGGATCATCATATGTGAATTAAACCTGCTGAACTGGAGGTGGGACTTCAACGTCCATTATGGTCTTCAGTTCATCCACCTAGGCCTGTAGCCTCTCAAGTGCCGCATCTTGTTCCCTCAAATAGTCGGTGCGCTTGGATAGCAAAGAACGCATATCCTCGAGCATTAGCTGTTGATTAGCAAGGAAGGCGTCTTGCTTAGCAAGAAGGGCGGCAAAGTTGGGCCTAGTGTGAGACGAGACATCCCGATAATCGGGATGTGGATACAAATGTTGACTAGGTGGATACTCTGACGAGCTACCACCATGCCTTTCCTTATACATCTCAGCTTGTAGACGATTGTAAGTGCATTATTCATGTATGTCCCCAGCTAGTGATTCGGTACTGCATGTCGGAGGTTCAGATTATTAGGAAATGATCAAGAATTTAGCTTAAGTATACATTCGACCAGTCGGAAGGTCGAATGCAGTTTATCTTTGGTCGAATGAAGATTGAATGAAGAAGAAGGTTTCATTCGAACCCACGAGGGGTAGAATGAACACCTTCGACCTCTTAAAAGGGGCGAAGGTGGAAACCTTATAAATAGGGAAAAGTTAGTTATTTTAAAGAGAGGGTTGTCATTTGAGCTTTTCCTAGTTTGTGTATGTGTGATATTCTCTGTATTAGGTCTAGGATTTCATTTGTAATATTCTTGATTTGATATAATACAAAGAGTAAGGTTATGGAAATTGCTCGGTGATTCGTTATCTGTTTTCATCACGATCATTTACGTTTATTTCTGAATCATTTTGCACAATCGGAGGGGATTCCGCACCCTACGGTTGGTATTCGTGAGATCACGGTTCGTGATTACGATCCTAAAACGAACTCTCAACGATCAAGTCGACTTTTTATTCTATCTAGTGACTCAGATGTTGCAGGGTTAAACCACCGGTTAGCCTGTGGGTATGAAGGTTGGTGTGACTGATATGGTTGCGGATGCAAACACGTGTTAGCATAGTAACATGCGAAATACCGCGATGAATTTGGGCATTTTATAGTAAAATGGGGTCCTCCACAGATGTCACACATGTTAAAAGGAATATATATTATTACGAATAAAAACAAATAAAAAATAATAATAACAGGTAAAAGCAAAAACCATTTACAAAGTAAAAGACCAGACAAACGGGTTGGGAAGTAATCAAGAATGCCAATTGCGTCCCTGGCAACGGCGCCAAAAACTTGATGTGTGTAAATGTATATACAAAAATAACACAAGATTTAATTAGAACGACTCACCTAAAAACTACACACGCACGGCAAGTGTACCGGTCACAAAGCAGTAAACAGATAAGACCGAGTGTCGAACCCAAAGACGCGAATGCAACTCTAGGTCACAACCTCTACCGAATACTAGCCTAAATAAATATATACTTATATGGGGGGTTAAACTAATAATTATAAACTTAGAAGAAACTAAATATAAATAAAAGAACCTCAACTACTTATACGAACCTAGGAGCTTGGAGAAATCAGATAGGAAGAAGGTTGATTACTTAGGTAAAATCCCTAGACACTAACAATAAATCATGAATCTGGTAATTAACTTGAGACCCTATTCACCAACTACTCTCCTCCTGCAGGTAAGGCTAGCAAGCTAGAATCAAGGCGGGACAAGTGTAGAAATGCTAAGATGGATCTGGATCGCCCTAGCGTAGCAAAATCCCACAAAAATCAGATTAAAACCTCTCCTGGATTAAAACCCTCAAGCTATGAAGCAGACTTAAACTCTACTGAAAAAAACCTAGGAAAACTCTAAACACGGACAAGTAGCGACTCCCGTCCTAGCGCTTGTCAACCACCGAACAATGCCTAGTTAGTTGTAACACCCCAACCGATGGCGGAAACATCGGGATGTCACGTATTGATGATTGTTTCAGTAGCACATGGTATATATTGAAATTTGAAATAATTTATTCATAACATAAATATCCAAATGAAATGATGTCTAAAAATCCCAAAATACATAATATCAAATGAAACAAATAACTTCAAATAACTCCAAAGTATCCATCATGCATACTCTAAGCCTCAGCTTCATTGTTACCTGAAACATGTTAATTTTGAAAATGTTTTTGGGCAACAAAAGTTGGTGAGAATTACATAGGTTTTGATAATCGAATAAAGCTTGTACAATTCAAGTGTCATGGCAAGTCTAGTCCATATGTGAAAACATACTATCAGGTAAATCGAGTGCATAATCAACCCTTGTGACTAGAATATTGTGGTCCATCCCATACGCTCATGGTTCACTCGATTATGTTATGCAATAACAATCACCCACGCTACCTATGTAGGAGGTACACGTATCCGGGTGGGATTGTCAGTCCAATAGATCTATCATTGTATACCGTCGGCTGATCAATGTTAATGATTATGCTAGAATAATGTGCTTACCCTAGTAATGTTTAAGACATAATGCAACATAGAATAACACATAGACACTTATGATTGAATTGTAAATTGAATGTTGTAACATGTTTCACCCCAAAATAGTGAAATGGAAAAGGGGCTATGTAAACTCACCTTAGCAAAAGTGTTATGTCTCGTGAAAATAGAATAAGTGTAGCCCAACGATGCCAAGTATTACCCTATATTTACGGTAATAAATATGTCCACGTCTTTCTAGTCTACAAATATTTTCAAGGGTTTCGAATTTGCGGATAGGTATTCGTTTAATTATTAATTAAATCATTTAATAAATAAGAGAAATTCGATAAATAAATAAACAAAAGTCTTTTTGTAGACTTTAGATTAAAGATGGTCACATTATAAGGTTTTAAGTATAAAAATAATTTTTATAAAATTATTTTCTTGAAAATAGAATATTTAGTTTATTTATTTCTATTTTGCCAAAATATATCTTTAATATCTAAAAATATTAAAATTAAAGAATTTTTAAATTAAAATTTGTATTTCTGTTCGTTCCGGACTACGAGTAGGACTAAAGGATACATGGATAGCTTACAAAATCTATTTTTTCTTGTCGTTCTTTTTTTCTATTAATTTTCTATTAAAAAAAGGCTATTAAAATCAAACTAATCAAAAAGACTTCGAATTACTGAATATTTCAAAATTGATTAGTAATCGCTAATGTATGCTCGCGTGATTTGGAATAGAGTACTATTACTCTATCTAAAAAACATCAAGCAGCTCCATCTAAGAACTTTTAATTGATATCTGAAATATACTAGGTTGCACAAAAAGTAGTTTTTGTATCAATCTAAAGTCAGAAAGGGTTTTATAAGATCCAAAAGGTCCGTTGAGCGCCTCTTGGCTATGTTCTCGATGGGGGCAGGGAAGGGATATAACTCAGCGGTAGAGTGTCACCTTGACGTGGTGGAAGTCATCAGTTCGAGCCTGATTATCCCTAAACCCAATGTGAGTTTTTTCATTTTGATTTGCTACCCCGTCGTGATTGAATGAGAATGGATAAGAGGCTCGTGGGATTGACGTGAGGGGGCAGGGATGGCTATATTTCTGGGAGCGAACTCCGGGCGAATATGAAGCGCATGGATACAAGTTAGGCCTTGGAATGAAAGATAATACGAAGTGATGAGTTGGTTATTACTTGTATAGTTATTTGTTTATACTATGGGGCTATTTTTTTATACTAACCCTCAAAAAACCAACGAGTCACACACTAAGCATAGCAATTTGATCAAAAGATTAATTGAATTTTTATTAAACCCTATAGAATTATAATTGTTCATTTTTTTTATTGAACAGAAAAGAAAAAGAAGAAACTAATTTATCGTTTTTTGTTCCATCGCTGAATAGAATGCAAAGGGAAATAAAGGTTGATTATTCCCCTTCTATAACGGACAGAAATAATTTATATAAATTTTTGGTGCAAAAATATTGAAAAATGAATTTATTATGATTTATTTATGATTAAAAATAACAAAAATTGATTAAAAATATTAAATAAATGATTTTTCGAAAATAAAAATCATTTCAGAAATGTTTAATGTTTTATAAACTCAGAATAATTTTTGTGGAAATTTATATAATCGTTTTGATATTTTTATATAATTTTATAATTATAATGGAATAAACTTGAAATATTTATTATATATAATAAATAAATAATTTTTGGAAAACTAAAAATTGTATCATGAACTTTTCTATTAGAATATCATAAAATAATTTTTGTAGAATTTATAAACCGTTTTTAGTATTTTAAAACCATTTTAAAAAAATAAAAATAAAGAATATATAAGTAATAAAGGTTTTTAAAAAAAAAGTTTGTGTGTGCTAAGGCTCGAACCCGCGTCAAACCCGGGTCGGGGTTTTAAATCACAAGCCCAGACCAGTTGGTCTGGACCCTGAGAACGAATATTCTAGGTTAGAAATTAATTATATAGTTAACAAATCTGTTTTCAATTTAATCAGAAAAAAAATCATTTATGCGGGACTCGAACCTTGGCCTTATGGCCGGTTCGTGTTCTAGACAAAGGAGGCCACACCAACTGATCTGTTGATCAGTTGGTGATGAACTTGGTTCTGAAATAAATATATACAAAGGTCTGCAGATGCATTATCCCCAAATCAACAAAGTCGAGCCCTAGGTTTTACAATCAACAAGATTGACGAACAATAACCCGATTAAACATGGGGTTATTGTTGTTAAAGGGCCGATGAACAAAACCATACAAAAACATTAAGACTTACAAACTATTTCACGTGATTATGAGCGGTCAAAATGAAAGTCAAAGACGCGAGCAATTGATGCTTGAAAAGATGTTTTTAGCAGAAATTTTGAGAGGGGAAAGAGTATTTGGCGAGTGTAGATGCAAAGTGAGGGTTCAATTTATAGTGAGGGGTTCGGGTGTTCGAATTGGTAATGGTTGACTCGTTTTTAAAACATTAACGCGTGATTGAGACTAATATGGTATGTTATAATGATAATTAAGCTTGTGTAATACGCGAATGAGTCAGACGCGTCATTCCTTGTTTATCATAATCGGATTAAAACGCGAATGGATGTTAATTATGGATAATTGTCTTTGAAGTTGACTTTCTAAGTCAACTGTTAAGATTCTAAGCATGATATTTAAATAAAACGCGTGGAAGAATGAACAGATATGTAGTGTAGCCCAGTTGGTTGGTTGTGTGTGTCCATGAGTGAACCGGCCTAGAGCACGGGTTCGAATCCCGGCCCAGACATATTTTTTTAAACAATTATTTCACTAATATAATAATAATATATGCTTATAGAATGGTACTAGGGGTCCAAATGTGTCACGATATATTTTTAAAGGGCACGTTAATGATAAAAATTCGATGTTTTATTAATAATAGCCGTAACGTACAAAGAATTTAATGCGAAATGTTACAGTCTCCCCTACTTTTAGGAACTTCGTCCCGAAGTTGAAGTTGGAGAGTCTGGTGGGAAAAGATGTGGGTATTTAGACTTCATCTGGTCCTTGCGTTCCCAAGTGAACTCTGGACCTCGTTTAGATTCCCAACGAACCTTAACGATCGGAATGCGACTGCGCTTGAGTTTCTTGACTCCAGTATCCACGATTTCAACAGGTTTCTCGACAATGTGCATAGTTTCATCAATCTGCACATCTTCAAGAGGGACATGGAGGTTCTCATCTGCTAAGCATTTCTTGAGATTCGAAACATGAAAAGTTGGGTGAACATTGCTTAACTCAGGTGGAAGATCAAATTTGTAAGCCACTTTTCCAATCCTGTCAAGCACTTTGAATGGGCCTACGTATCGAGGAGCTAGTTTTCCCTTTCTACCGAAGCGAATTACTCCCTTCCAAGGAGATACCTTAAGAAGTACAAGGTCCCCGACTTGAAATTTCAAGGGCTTTCGACGTTTATCAGCATAACTCTTCTGTCGACTTCTAGCCTTGAGAAGATTATCTAGAATGAGTTGGATTTTATCTGTGATTTCCTGGATCAGTTCAGGTCCAGTGATCTGGGCTTCACCAACCTCAGTCCAACAGACAGGTGAACGACACTTACGACCATAGAGTGCCTCGAAAGGAGCCATGTTAATGCTGGCATGATAACTGTTGTTGTATGAAAACTCGACCAAGGGAAGATGAGAATCCCATGCGCCACCAAAATCGATGACACATGACCTAAGCATATCCTCAAGTGTCTGGATGGTTCGTTCGGTCTGACCATCTGTTTGAGGGTGATAAGCAGTACTCAGGTTTAGCTTGGTACCTAAAGCATCTTGTAAAGAATCCCAAAAGTGAGAGGTGAAACGACCATCACGATCAGAGATAATGTCCAAAGGTATACCATGGCGACATACAATTTCACTCACGTACATCTTCACTAACCTTTCCACAGAATATTTCTCACGAATAGGTAAGAAATGGGCTGACTTGGTCAAACGGTTGACGATTACCCAAATGCTGTCAAAACCTTTGGGTGTACGAGGGAGTTTGGTGATGAAGTCCATTGCTATGCTCTCCCATTTCCATACAGGAATTTCTGGTTGTTCAAGCATACCAGATGGTCATTGATGTTCAGCCTTGACCTTTGAACAAGTAAGGCATTTTGCAACGAAAAGAGCGATATCTTTCTTCATACCAGGCCACCAATACGAATAACGAAGATCTTGGTACATCTTGTCAGCTCCAAGATGAATAGAATAACGAGACTTATGAGCCTCGTTCATAAGGAAGGTACGAAGATCATCACGGTCAGGAATCCAAAGTCGATTGAGAAAATAAAGTAGACCATCAGGTTTAGTTTCAAGTTGAGTCTCAGCACCACAAGACATTTCCTCGTACATGTTACCTTGGGTGACTGAAGTATGTTGAGCCTGGAGGATACGATCCTGAAGATCAGTACGAACTCTCGCACAATGAAGTTTGATGCGCTCTTTACGACTGAGTGCATCAGCCACAACATTCGCTTTGCCAGGATGGTAGCGAATCTCGCAATCATAGTTGTTAAGTAACTCAACCCAACGTCGTTGCCTCATGTTAAGATTTTTCTGGTCGAAGACATGTTGGAGACTTTTGTGGTCCGTGAAAACCACACATTTGGTTCCATAAAGATAGTGTCTCCAAATCTTAAGAGCAAAGACGACGGCGCCCAATTCAAGATCATGGGTGGTATAATTTTTTTCGTGGGTCTTGAGCTGTCTAGATGCATAAGCAATAACCTTGCCTCGTTGCATGAGAACACAACCAAGACCTTGGTTTGATGCATCACAATAGACCACGAAATCATCATTACCATCAGGTAGAGACAGGATAGGAGCTTCACAGAGTTTCAGCTTAAGGGTCTCAAATGCTTCCTCTTGTTTTGGTCCCCAGTCATAAGGTTTACCCTTGTGAGTTAAGGCAGTGAGAGGAACAACGATCTTGGAGAAGTTAGCAATGAATCGACGATAATAACCAGCCAAACCAAGGAAGGAACGGACTTCAGTTGGAGTTTTAGGAACACTCCAATCTTTGACAGCTTCGATCTTCGCGGGATCAACATGAATTCCGTTCTCATTGATGACGTGTCCTAAAAATTGAACTTCCTTAAGCCAAAATTCACATTTCGAGAACTTGGCATACAGTTGTTCTTTCTTTAGGAGACCCAAGATTGAATGAAGATGTTGTTCGTGATCGGATTTTGAGTAAATCAAGATGTCGTCAATGAAGACGGTTACGAATTTGTCAAGGTAGGGTCTACAAACCCGATTCATTAGATCCATAAACACTACGGGAGCGTTGGTCAATCCAAACGGCATGACCAAGAATTCGTAATGACCATAACGTGTACGAAAGGCTGTCTTCGGAATATCTTCGTGGACTCTAAGCTGATGATAACCAGAACGAAGATCAATCTTTGAGAAGTGGGTTGCTCCTTGAAGTTGATCGAAAAGATCGTCAATCCTCGGCAAGGGATAACGATTCTTGATGGTGAGTTTGTTGAGCTCACGATAGTCGATACACATCCTGAGAGATCCATCTTTCTTCTTTATGAACAATACGGGTGCTCCCCATGGAGAAGAACTGGAGCGAATGAAACCTTTATCAGAAAGTTCCTGCAATTGACTGGCAAGTTCTTGCATCTCCGAGGGTGCAAGACGATAAGGAGCTTTGGCAACAGGATTTGCACCAGGAACAAGGTCGATCCTAAATTCAACTTGTCGAGCAGGAGGAAAACCAGGTAAATCATCTGGAAAGACTTCAGGATAGTCCCGAATGATAGGGATGTCTTGGATACTTTTGCCCCCTGTCTTTCTTTTCTATCACGTTAGCCAAGAAAGCCATATACCCTTTTCGTAAGTATTTTTGAGCAGTAGTACAAGACATGAGTTTAAGCTATTGAACCCCCGATACGTTGGACCTTTCGAGATTGTCAAAAGGATTGGTCTGGTAGCTTACCAGCTAAATCTACCAGATGAACTCAGTGGAGTACACAATGTAATCCACATCTCGAACTTAAAGAAATGCTTATCAGATACGACACTGGTAGTGCCACTAGAGGAGATCTAGGTGGACGATTAGCTACGGTTCGTAGAAGAACCAGTGGAGATTCTTAAGCAGGGCGTCAAGAAACTCAGACAAAGCATTATACCTATTGTTAAGGTACGGTGGAATTCCCGTCTAGGACCGGAATACACGTGGGAGCGCAGAGATCAGATGCGGCTCAAATACCCACACCTCTTTACTGAACCTGAACCTGTGCATAGATCAAATGCCGAACATAAAGCAGCTCGCTCAAAGTGAATTTTGAGGCGAAATTCCTTTCAACTTGGGGATGATGTGACATCCGGGAACCAAGCGTACACTTTTCTAGCTGGCTTTACTGTTTACTTGCTTAAGCGTACACTTTTCTAGATGGCTTTACTGTTTACTTGCTTTACTGTTTACTTGTTGAATTTCGGGACGAAATTCTTTTCAACTTGGGGATGATGTGATACCCCGCAAATTCAGGTTCTCACTTTAACTAAACTCTAGTTACGTTCCTTGCATTATACTTAACTCGGGTTAGCTAGATAGGACACACGTGCATTGTTGTGAGTTAATATCGGGTTACATGATTAGTGAACCTCGGACGTTGGTGAATAATGAATTTAGGTGTCTCTGTGATAATTGACAAACTTATGTGAAAACCATACGTGATTGTGTGAACCTAAACCGTATACGTTAATAAAAATCACTAAAAGTGGAGTATGAGGTTGATTAGGGTCTTAACGCATGGGGTTGCACTTGTTACGGTCCGAAATAACGAAAACGTCGAAGGATAACGCGTCAGGTGACGAAACGAGACACGCACGTGGGCCTCGGGCCTGTGAGCGGCCGCTCAAGAAAATTGTTCGCCTTTTCCTTCGGCTTGATAAACTCGGTAACATGCAGCTTGTTGCACAGGTGAAAAAGGTGGGGTGTAATTGGTAGTGTATAATGATGGTGTATAAGATGAGGTTTGAGCTAGATAGTTTATTGGGGTTTTGGTTGGTTCAATAACGCTTGAAACACAAGCAATGTGTGGAGCAACATAACTACTAGTTCTTGAACTAGTCAAAGTAGAAGAGGTACTACCATGATATAACTCCGGATTTTGAGGAACTTGTGCTCTCTTTGCTTTCCTCTTCTCTTCCATCTCTTTGTTCTCCAACTTCTGAATGAATTCATTGATGGTCCAATATTGATAGGCATCATTCTCCTTTAGGACCTAAATGTGTTGGTTCCAGTATGGTGGTAATGCATCGGCAAACTTATCCACCAGTTCAGACATAGGAATATTAATCTCATAACTTGACAATTCAGTCAACAAATGGCAATATCTAGGAATCAACTCCTTCAAAGTCTCATTTCCCATATAACTAAAATTCTCAAACTCTTTTCTTAACTCTTCCATCCTCAACTTCCTAGTTTTCTCGTTCCCATCATGACGATTCCTCAACATATCCCACAGCTGCTTTGAAGTTGTGCAAGAACCAAACTGATGTAGAAGATCAGTGTTGATAGCCTGAGATAGTTGGGAGAACGCCTTCTTCTCCACAGCAAGCTTCTTTTTCTCATCCTCGGCTAAGATTTCCAACGGAATTGGTTCACCTGTGTTCTCCAAAACTGGTGCTACATAACCCTTAGCTATCATTTGCCATGCTTCGGTGCATTCCATTCCCATTCCCTCCAAACGAATCTTGAACTTGGTCTTCCATTGATTGTAATCCACCATCTCCATCAGCTTTGGTGGACGACTCCCGCTACCTGAGGATAAATCATGAATTAGAGTAGAAATAACATTGGTAGTTTGAGAGTGTACCGCGGCTGCTGCAACTCCCCAATAATCGTTCATGGGTTGTTGTGGTGGTTGAGAAACTGTCTGTGGCATCGAACTAGTCATTGCTAAGTAATTGATCGGCTGAGATGGTTGACTAGTCGTTTTCTGTGCAGCTACAGTCCAAGGATCCATAGTCACTTGCTGTTGTTGTGTAGTATTAGGCCTCGGTGTTGTTGGAAAGTTCCACATATCGTCTGCAAAGTTCAAAACACAAAACACTTAGAAAAACTTTTGATCAGATTCTACGTTCGCCCCTTTTGCACTAAACGTGGGTTCGAGGGTGGAAATGTTCCAGGTTCGACCCTTTCTGATGACCCAATTGTAGAATATAACAAACTATTTCACTTTCGACCAAAATAATTCCACTTTCGACCTCACGTATGGTCAAATGTACACAATTTGGTCGAATGTACAACAACACACTCACAAATTCTAGGTTCGACCCTAAAAATGACTGACGTGCTTGTCGTGGTACACGTAAAATTTCCCAATTACAACTAACAAATAGTGGCAAGAAGGTATCGAACACAGGGAGTTTGTGGAAAATGTGTGAATTCTAGTTTTGTTAATTAACTAAAATTAAACTACTTAACAAAAAGTAAATGATTAAGCTTTTGATTGTTTTGGTTTATAACTAAAGTAACAACTAAATATCGATTTAAACTTAAGAGTGTTTCTTCAAATTATGGGACAATGACCATTCAAGGATCCGGTTTCTCTAAACACTTGTATGAATTTCCACTAGAAAGAGTTACATAGACATAACTCATGTAAAAACAATTGTTGTGATAAAAGGGAACAAAGTACTCGGATTAAATTAACGCGAGGTTGTTTCCCGATGACCTATTAATCAATAACCAACCCCCAATCCTTCCCGTGATATCTTAGTTGTTAGCAACACCAAGAACGTACGATAGAGACTAAGAATTGGTAAATTAATCAACACACTACAAGCAATTGTTCTTACATCATAATAACAAAGCAAAATACCAAGTCATTATTCTAGAAATGCAAGAAATCACACACAATAGTTCAAGAAAAACCTTCACCAAGAATGATCACCAAATGTTTAGCCTAGCATGACTTGGTGAATCATCAACACATTCATGGAATTGTTCATAAGAATCAAAAACTAAAACCAAATGTTTGTGATAAGCCTCCAATGATCAAAAGAAGCCAAATATCGCCCCAATGATGCTCTAGAAATGTCCCAAGTTGAAGATAAATGAAAAGACACCATAAAACAATCTTTAATAGTGGGAGTTACACTTTGATGCAGGGTCCACCGTACCTTACGGTGCCCACCGTAAAGGTACAGTGGGTTTAAGAAAACCAACGGTGGTTCAAGACTGTACAACAGTGGGATTTTTGTGTCCAGCAGCCACCGTAAGATACGGTGGAAGCCGTACCTTACGGTGGAGACCCCCAAAATTTGATTTTTTCCTTTGTCCAATTCTTCCTTGTTCCAGCCCGTTCCGATCCGTTTCAAAGCTCGTATTTCCTTGTTTTAAGTTCCTTATCATACCTGCAACCAACATACTCGTAGTTATCCAATCTCAAGCAATAACATGATCAAATGCGGATAAATTAAGCGTTTTATCAATATAAAGGGTTGTTCCTTGAACCACCCGTCACATCCCCACACTTGACCATTGCTTGTCCCAAGCAATACATCAAAATCATTTTTTACACAAAAGCGATCATTTTTAAATCAAGCATTAGCATGAAATCCATATACTAACCCGTCCTTAACACCCGAATCAGCACACCCCTCACAATTCCTCTCCTCTCGGTAACAAATGAACTCTAGCAACTAGGCACTAGGCACACAAAAGGCAATTAGATGGGTGCACAACCATAAGCTTGTACCTAAATCAACCCTCCTCTTGCAAACGCTAAACATGAGTGTAAATCAAAAGGACTTGTCGGGTTATAATGTGGCCAAGTGTAAAGGTAGGAAATGGGATATATTTATAGTAACACAAAACTTTGCCCGGTCTTTTATTACACAACGACACACACACACTAACACGCATAACACCGACACAAACTACTACTATATCACGCATGGACCTCTTTTTTTTTTCTTCTTTACTTTTTTCTTTTTTTTTCTTTTCATGACTTCTTTTGCATCATATTTTTTTCATTTTCTTTAATAGATACGAACACTACATCATCACACAAACATTCACACAATCAACTATTCACCATCTTCTCAAACTCTTTTTTTTCCAATCTAACAAACATCAAACACACTCGACTCTTCATAATCTCGACTCAATAGACACAACTCACACACTACTAGACACAAAAAGACCAAGCAAAGTTGGGTATTCATCTAGGGAGCTAGCTAAAGGGTTAACAATCAATAGGCTTTTAGGCTCAAAAATGGGCAACTAAATGTGCAAACCCCCGCCCCTCTCGCTACCAAGCTCATATATATAATGTCTAAGTGCATTATTCATGTATGTCCCTAGCTAGTGATCCTGTACTGAATGTCGAGGTTAAGATAATCAGAAAAACGACCAAGACTTTAGCTTGAAGATACATTCGACCTGTTGGATGGTTGAATGTAGTTTGTCTGGTCGAATGTAAATTGAATGAAGAAGAAGGCTTCATTCGAACCCTTAAACGGTCGAATGAACACCTTCGACCTAGGAAAAGGGTCGAAGGTGGAAGGCTATATAAAGGGAAAAGTTATTTATTTTGAAAAAAAAAGAAGTTATCATTTTTGAGCTTTTCCCTAGTTTGTGTGTGTGATATTCTTTGTATTAGGTCTAGTATTTCATGTGTAATCCTTGATATTTGATATAATACAAGAGTAAAGTTATGTAAATTGCTCGGTGATTCGTTATCTGTTTTCATCACGAGCGATTACGTTTATTTCTGAATCATTTTGCACGATCGGAGGGGATTCCGCACCCTACGGTTGGTATTCGTGAGATCACGGTTAGTGATTACGATCCTAAAACGAATTCTCAAGTGGTATCAGAGCTTAGGTTCGATTTTACGATTCCAAATTGATCTGAATTGATGAAAACAGATTAGAATTCTTGTTTAAAGATCAAAACCCAAGAAATTTTGAAGCTTTTCATAAAAACATGGTTTTTGATTAAATTGGAGTTGAATTTGATGTTATTTTTCACAAATTCTTTCACAAATGTTTGTCTAAATTCAATTCCGAACAAAACCTATCAAATTTCATTACATTTGGTGAAAATTTTGTCAAAAACCGATCAGATTCTTGTTCTTGAGGTTGAAGATGAGGAACACACCTGAAACGGTCGAATGTGAGATTTGAGGGTTGAATCTAGCCTTTTCTGGTCGAACATGGAGTCTATTTTGGTCCAATCTAGAAATTTTTAGTGTGTTGTTGCTCATTCGACCATTAGTTGTACATTCGACCAATCGGGCGGTCGAAAGTGATTTGAGTTGGTCAAAAGTGAAACGAGTTTGTTATTTTCCACATTCGAATCTTTAGAAATGGTTGAATCTGGACTAAATTCCACATTCGCCGACACGACATTTGGAAAAGGTTGAACGTAGAATCTGATTTTCAAAGATTTTCATTCTTGAGGTCGAACCAAGACAGAGGTACATTCGACCCTTGTAAAAGGTCGAATAAGACTATATTTTTTAGGTTCGAACCTACGAATTGTTGGACAATATTTTTCAAATTTTAAGGTGTAAAAAATTTCGAAATATTTCTAGAAAATTTTTTTGTTGAAATTTTTCAGGTTCTAGCCTGTTTTTAGAAAATTTCGAAATATTTTTTGTTGAAAAATGATAAATTACTTGGCTATATCAAGAACTGATGATCAGATAAAAGCTGCAATGAAACAAAAGCTAACCTGGGAACAAGTTGTTGCATCTAATATTCAACAATCTGTTACACAACTAGCTATGCAACCAACTGATAAAATGGTTAATGTGAATGAGTGTGTTAACAAAGAAAGTGTTAAAAGTAATGTTGTATGTCTTGTCAAACGAATGGGGAATGATGATTCAAGTGAATTGTCAGAGAGTGATTTGAGTTTTGATACGAGTTCAGAAAAGAGTGAATCAAGAGGAAGCGATAAATCAAATGTTGATGTAAATTCTGAGATTAGTTCTGAGAATGGTAATAATTCAGATGCTAAGGTAAAATCTAATGCTGAATGTGCTAATTGTTCTGATTGTGTCAAATTGAAAAATGAAGTGTGGAAACTTCTTGAGGACAAACAGAACTTAACAAATAAACTTGAAAGATTTCAAATTGAAAATAAAATTTTGGCAAATAATGAAAGACATTTTTTGAATCAAATTGAATCTTTTAAGAAAGAGATTTCAGAGCTTCATAACACTATTTCAAAGAATAATTCCACATCAGAGTTGGAAATCACAACACCTTGTGTTGTTGATTCTGAATCTGAGGTGCAATCTGTGTTTGAAGAGAAAACTGAAAATGTAGTAGCAACTTCAGAACCTGAATCTGAAGAGAAACTCATATTCAAGTTTCCTGAATGAGTTGAAGGATCCTATATGTTGGTAGGACAGGACAAATTGATTTTCAACAAAGATTTTCCAATTGATAATATCAAGCAATCTTTACTTAAATGTATTTTTGTCGATAATAATGATTTGATAACTCAATTTAGAAATCAATTTGATCATTTACATTTTGAACTCAGTCCTAACCAACATGAAAATAAAATGGATCAGTCTGGGAACAAAAAGAAAAATCAAAAGGCAAAAGGACCAAAACCAAACAAATCGAAAGGCAATGATCAAATGAAAAATTCTTATCATAAGAATTCAAAAAGTTTTTCATCTAGAATGTAAGCGAAAGAATTTGACAAAAACAGGATTATATGATCATACAAGTTACAAAACCAGGTGCGGAAACCCTAGTTCTGAACAAACTGATAAAACTCTAATCAAAACACAATCAATATCATTTTCAAAGCTTTTCATAGATTAACTTTTGCATAAACTTGATTACAATCACACACACGTTAATCTAGATCAATTACAGACTTTCACAAAATAACCTGGAACCTGACCTGAACACACACACAACTAACAACTCTCTTTTCATCACAAATACTCAAAATCTATTTATAATGTCTGCAGGTTCGCCCCTTTTCATGGTGCGAATGTGGACACTTTCCACATTCGCCCACTATGATTCTACATTCGTCCACTTTATCCACTATATTTCCACCTTCGCCCACTTTTTCCACTTTCAACCCATCAACACTTTTTAACACATGTAATCAGCACTTTTTAACACATGTTAACATTGTAGATCCAATCACTAGTCGCAATACGTGCATCTACAAACTCCCGCTCGACTATTGATTGGATTGACTTCATGTTTAAATCTTGGTCGTTTTCTGATTATCTGAACCTTCGACATTCTGTACCGGATCACTAACTAGGGACATACATGAATAATGCACTAACAATCTCCCCCTTGGACCTAGCTAGTGATGTACCAAAGCAGAAAGTTATCAATTCTTCAAGTCTTGATTGAAAACTTTCCATCTTCATGCACGTTTGTGTCGAAGTTCCTATCTATCTCTCCAATAAGCTTTGAAATCTCAGACAGACTCAAGAAATCTTGGCTTTGTCATTTGTTAATTCAGAGATGAAAATAGACGATAATCTTGAATTTCTTCAATCTTCATCATTTCTTTAACTGCTTACTAACTTCTGTTGTTCTGGAAATTTTGATGTTCAGGTTTGGGTCTTGTTCAGTTACACAATTTGTCGATGAGTCATGAGTAGTGCACCTGTTGTATTTGATTCTGCAGAAAAATTTACTAAAAACTGCACAAACTACAACCGGCGTTAAACACGACAAAAATCTCGGAAGTACTCTTCACATTCCTTTTGACCCTCAATAGTTCTCCCCCTGAACTATACACCATTTTCAATATGTACCAGAAACTTGAAATTTTGAAAAATTTTTCAACTTTTAAGTATCTGAGCATTCTCATTCAGTATCCCAACATCGGTTATCGAAAATAAAGTTGAAACAAAACTTTTTGATTTTTCAAAGTTTAAGCTAAAACACACCAAAAATCTTTTTGAATTTTCCAATGTAATTGCATAAAAGTAAATTCAACATATTTTTGTGAATTTTCCGGTTAAGAGGATCATATCAGTATTGAAACAGTCAGTCATAACTCTTTTTGATCAATTTTCTGTTTTTGTTATTGAGCATCCTACAACCATTACCAGTATGTTTGTCCACTTAAACTCAAAATCATCATTCATTGCTCAGCACTTTAGATACATTATAGTAATATTAGATACTGAAAAATCTATGGTCCCGCATTCACGACACATTCCCGTATCAAGAATTGTGCAAAGTTTCATTGTAACGCGTGATTATACTGTAGTTATCTGTTAGTTACAAGGTATGAGGCACAGCGGTGACAGGTCAGCAAATTAATGCTTCAAAGCGACTTGTGCACTCTACCAGGGTGAGGACTAATATCAATCATGATTTGCATCAATGATTGGATACGATGCATTAGATAATCTTTGATTATCATCACACATGTTAAGTTCCTCATTCGGTAACTTAAGGTTTTGTCATTAAAGATCTTTTAATAAGATACCCTGACTGATCTAGGTCCGTAAATCAATACGACAAAAGATCAGTTAGGCTATCCCCAGATAACTTTCAATATAACGACCCGAAACCTCCGATTTTGGCAATCTATCAAACGAAATTTCGGTACTAAGACCATATGCCAACGATACGTTGATCCACATGGTTATCAGTTATTGATTTTAAATTTATATCACCATGCTGAACTTTAGACTTTGATTTCAAGCCTACCAATATATAATTGTAGTGGCTACTCAATGTTTATCAAATTATTTTTGTTTTTAGAGTAGTCTAACAGTCCACTGATGTACTATCATCTACTCTTTTTCTCCAGGAAACACTCATTTTTATTTTTTCTAATTTTTTTATTTTGATTTTTCTGAAATTTTCTGTTGAGAATCCAGTTAACAACCGAATTCATGGATCGATTAAGCGAAAACAACTCGGTTTCAGACGGGAGATTCGAGACGAGACAGAAACATACGATACCAAAGTCATCACAGATTCGTATTAATTCAGAAACGGTTACAGACACTGTCATCAGTAGGATAAACATCTATCTCGGGGCGGGGGAGGTCGGGCATGACCTCCCCCTTGAGAGCATTCAAAGTACAAACTCAAATCACCAAATGAACAATAACACATGAGATTGCTATTTATAGTCCAATACCCAAAAGCCACCTTCGCCCCTTTTGAATGGTCGAATGTGGAGCATTTCCACATTCGCCCATTTGTAATGGTCGAATGTGGAAAACTTCCACATTCGCCCAGTGTATATAGGTCGAATCTAGCTTTGGTATTGTCCTATATTTTACAAATGCGTCAGATCCATATAATGCCCTTATGGATCACCACAATCTCATGTAACAACATACAAAGACTCAACCCTGTTCTATTCGACAGTGACGTCCACAGAAAGTGCATCAACAATCTCCCCCTTGGACGTTGCTGGCGAATCCACAAATCTCTTGCACATCAACACATTCTCCTCTTAGAAAATTCCTAGCATGTTTAGTCAATAATTGTTGAAGTATCAGACACATTGTTACATCAACAATCTCCCCCTTGACTGATGCTTCACCAAGTTTCTCTGAGATCCCGTATGATAAATCAATCATGTGCTTGAGTAACTTCATCTGTTCGACAGAATACAAGCCGTAGACGAGTGGAACAAGCAATCAGAAGCTTTCATCAGGAACTACCAGTACTAATTGAAAGACTTGAAATGCTTCAGAAACTGAAGTTTTCGGCGGGGCCAACAATATCTACCAATAGCTCTTGAAAATCTTCAGGACTGTGATCTTGAAACTTTCGTTGAACCTACGTGCCACATGACTCCTACTAGGATACCTCATTACTTTCAGAACATTGAAATCTCAAACTTGATTTCCTTCTTCATAACAACTCTTTAGAACAAGTTCCTTCAAACACACAGGAACTGGGTTGACTGTTCTCATCATGCGGAATAAAATCTGTCTATTTTCTGGCCCATAATAGTCATTTGAATCTGATTATCATACTGTTGATTCTTGAAATTTTTTTAGGCCTTAAATTCTATATTCGCCCCTGGGAACTCCACTTTCGCCCAAAATAGAGACTCGAATGTAGAATATGAATAATACTTTTCACTTTCGCCCATTTACACTCACGTTCGTCCACTTTCTATCCACCTTCGCCCGCCCGATGAACCGAAGGTGAAATAGACACCCGAAAGTGAAAATCCATATAACAAAATTCCAGGTTCGCCCAAAACATGCTACATTCGCCCAGTAGAATTCCACATTCGCCCAGTGGAATTCCACGTTCGCCCGCCCGACTTTATGAAAGGGGCGAATGTGCAGACTGATCGTGTTCTTGTTCAATATTTTCTTCAAATCAGTCCATAAACACTCTAATTCTTTGAATTTGATGATGAAACTTGTTCAGAAAGGTGCGGAAATGAAAACCTAACCCTCGAATTCACAAAAAACATGGTGAAATCACATGGTTTTGGGTTCAATTAAGAATCTAGGGTTTCTAGGGTTTCAACCTTTCAATCAGGAACTGAACTTTAACGTCTGAAATCATGAAAACGAGCTGTGATTGATTCAAACGACTGTTAGATCGTTCAAATCGGTACCATAGCTCTGATACCACTTTGTAAGCGAAAGAATTTGACTAAAACAGGATTATATGATCATACAAGTTACAAAACCAGGTGCGGAAACCCTAGTTCTGAACAAACTGATAAAACTCTAATCAAAACACAATCAATATCATTTTCAAAGCTTTTCATAGATTAACTTTTGCATAAACTTGATTACAATCACACACACGTTAATCTAGATCAATTACAGACTTTCACAAAATAACCTGGAACCTGACCTGAACACACACACAACTAACAACTCTCTTTTCATCACAAATACTCAAAATCTATTTATAATGTCTGCAGGTTCGCCCCTTTTCATGGTGCGAATGTGGACACTTTCCACATTCGCCCATTGTGAATGGTCGAATGTGGAATCTTTCCACATTCGCCCACTATGATTCTACATTCGTCCACTTTATCCACTATATTTCCACCTTCGCCCACTTTTTCCACTTTCAACCCATCAGCACTTTTTAACACATGTAATCAGCACTTTTTAACACATGTTAACATTGTAGATCCAATCACTAGTCGCAATACGTGCATCTATAAACTCCCCCTCGACTATTGATTGGATTGACTTCATGTTTAAATCTTGGTCGTTTTCTGATTATCTGAACCTTCGACATTCTGTACCGGATCACTAGCTAGGGACATACATGAATAATGCACTAACATAGAACACATTACTTTTATGATTCTCAATGTCACTCTCGATTTGATGGTTATTGGAGAAAACAACTCACCACAGTATTCTCATGGTTATGTTGAATGGAGAAGCTGTTTTGAATGTGGTGAAGTTGGTCATATTGCTGCTCATTATCCCTACTGGTATTGGGATGAAGGGTATGCATGTGATTTTGTGGAATATAGGTCTTGTTATAACTGCGGAGAGTGTGGGCATTTAGTTGCTGCCTGTCCGTATGTTAAATAGAAAGAGACTGAAGTGAAATTTGCTAAAAATTCAGGCAATATCAAAAAGCTTGTATCCCCAAAACCAATCAAGAAACAAAAGGGGAAACAGATTGTGTATGACAATCATAACAAAATTTCCTTGAATAAAATTGAAGATTGTGATAGGGTTGCTAAGGTAAGGGGGAGTTCTGAGACTAAGCCTAAGAATAACTCTAAACCTGGACCTTTATCAGTTAAGTCTGAGAAGGTTCCAAAAAAGGTTCAGAAGCAGGTGTCAAACATGAAACCTGAAAAGTCAACTTTCTAAATCAATAGCAATTTCTACTTCAAATCAATCCATTGAAAAACCAATTGGTTTTTCAAAAGGAGAATGGATTGATGTTCTAAGGATTGATGACCTTGGACGACCCATCATTGTGAAGGAATGGGTGCCTCTCTCGTGCTAATTGTTTAACAAGTGTGCAGATTATTCCAGACAGACCTATTAGTTATCTTTTGATAGTTGATAGTGGAACATCTGTATACACGCTATTTATTGGAGAGGTGAAGGTCAAAAGGATGGGATATTGAAAAAGGAAAAACATGATTTCAACAAAGAGGAGAGTATTTGTTGTATGTTTTCTACCTGTGAAGTCGGAAAACGTTGCAATTTCATGCAATTGCTCTCAGGTTTTGGATTTTTACAACAAATGCGACAAAACGATTTATTCTAAACTTTTTTATCTTTGTTAATGGTTTAACTATTTGAATGAACAAAGTGTGTTAAGTAGTCTGAGTGGGAAAATGGTTTTTGAAATTCAATGAGTAAAACGTATCGGATACCATTTTATTTTGTTTTTCTTCAAAAGTTAAAAAAATCCAAAAATATACTTATTTTTAGATTTTTAGGGGGAGAAAATTTCAGAAAAAAAAAATCAAAATAAAAATTTAGAAAATCCAAAATGAGTTTTTCTGGAGAAAAAGAGGAGATGATAGTACATCAGTGGACTGTCAGAATACTCTGAAAACAAAATGTATGAATAAACATTGAGTAGCCACTACAATTATATATTGGTAGGCTTGAAATCAAAGTTTAAAGTTCAGCATGGTGATATAAACTTAAAATCAATAACTGAAAATTATGTGGATCAACGTCTCGTTGGCATATGGTCTTAGTACCGAAATTTCGTTTGATAGATTGCCAAAATCGGAGGTTTCGGGTCGTTATATTGTTAGTTATCTAGGGATAGCATAACTGATCTTTTGTCATATTGATTTACGGACCTAGATCAGTCAGGGTATCTTAATTAAAGATCTTTAATGACAAATCCTTAAGTTACCGAATGAGGAACTAAACATGCGTGATGATAATCAAAGATTATCTAATGCATCGTATCAGTACTATGATGAAAATCATGTATGATATTAGTCCTCACCCTGGTTGAGTGCATAAGTAGCTTTGAAGCATTAAATTGCTGACCTGTCACCGCTGTGCCTCATACCTTGTAACTTACAAATAACTACAGTATAATCACGTGTTACGATGAAACTTTATGCAATTCTTGATACAGGAATGTGTCGCGTGCGTGGGGACCATATATTTTTCAGTATCTGATATTACCATAACGTATCTGAAATGCTGAACAATGAATGATGATTTTAGGTTTAAGTGGACAAACATACTGGTAATGGTTGTAGGATGCTCAATGTTAAAAAGTAGAAAATTGATCAAAAAGAGTTTTGACTAACTGTTTCAATACTGATATGATCCTCTTTACCAGAAGATTCACAAAAATATGTTCAGTTTACTTTTATGTAATTCCATTTGAAAATTCAAAAAGATTTTTGGTGTGTTTTAGCATAAACTTTGAAAAATCAAATTGTTTTGTTTCTACTTTATTTTCGATAACCAATTGGGATACTTAATGTGAATGCTCAGATACATTAAAAGTTGAAAAAGACTACAAATTTTCAAGTTTCTGGTACAAATGAAAATATTTAATAGTTCATGGGGAGCACTATTTGTATGAGCTAAAAGGATCGTATAATCAACAAAGAATGATCAAACAAGTTTGTTTTAGGTGCGGAATCCCTAAAACAATCACAAAATGATAATCAAACAGATCAAAACACGTAAATCATCATTTCAAAGCTTTTTCATTAATTACGAACTCAATTACACGTTTACAGATTGAAAGCAACAGGGTATGAACGTGAATTAAGCTAAATAATATCCTAGAGAGAGAATCAGAAAGTGGAGGGAACAAAATGACTCAAAGTTCCATTCAAAAAATCAGCTTGACTATATATAGACTGCACATTCGCCCAAACTGTTCGTGCGAATGTGCAGGTTCGACCACATCAACCGGTCGAACCAAGCCATACATAAAACTCTATTCTACCTTCGTCCAAAACCACTCCTTCGTACCATCTGATTCTCCTTCGACCAAACAAAAATGCTTCCTTCGCACCTATCATATCTCCTTCGCACCTTCGACAATTATCAAAACAAGTTTATTGAACAATCCGAAGCACTAGTCGCATAAATGCATCTACAAACTCCCCCTCGACTATTGCTTGGATTGTCGTCGACGTTCTTCATCCATTCTGATGTTCATCAACCTGATATGCCTCTGAATCTTCTGTTCCTTAGTCAACACCGGTTCATGAAATTTCTTCGGCTTCGTCTTTTTCACTTCAGACACCTTCTGTTTCTCTACAAACCTCCCGAGCTTCTTATCATAGTCACAACCAGCGTTTATATCATACGCAAAGCACAGAAATACCACACGTTGGTATTTACCTGCTTGTTCAGCATCCTTCACTTCAGAATAGATCGGATTATAGAACAACATTATTATATCCTCATGTGAACAGTTAATCAACCACATGGGATCAAAAATGTGTATCTTCTTGAAGTTCTTCTCACCATCTTTCAGCACGACCACAGCCTCTGCTATCTTCCAATCATAATACCACCTAGTGAAATCTTTGGTGAAGTGTTGTGGAATCGGCAACAAAGGAATCTTCTTCAACACTCGCGGTGGCTTATACTTCAACGTCACTTTGGGCATTCCAGTAATCATATCAATATCCTTTTTATGAACAATTCGTTTCGGATATTGTGGTTCAAATAAATCCCACTTAGTTCGGCTTTCTCTTGTCATCTTCTCAGCAAAGTATGTAATTTGACTATTTGACGCTCCCGTTAAACGGTGACGACAAATATCACGAATAGCCCAATAAGGAAGAGTCTTCAAATGATGAAACTTATCAAAATATAAGATCCCCTTCTCCCACTTCACTGTTATGCATCTCAGTTGCTTAACAAACTTCCAGGTCAATGCACGACCTTTGAAAATCCCCCTGTGAAGTTTGTAGAAGCTACCTTGTATCTCAGCTTTCGGACGGTTATTCTCTTTCTCTTTCAATTTCCTCAAAAACTCTTTCAAACTATCAGATTGCTCGAACCGTGGTTTATCATGCCCTTTGAATATCTCATCTTCAAACATTTTACTCTTCTCCTTAGCCAGTTTCTCGGCCTGGTTTAGCACTACGTCAGAAAATCCAGGAAATCCAGAATCTTGATCATTCTTAAAGTATTGTGGATATTCCTCACTCGTTATATCTTCCATCTCAACTTCTTCAAAAGCAGGAACGTCACGGTCATCAGAATGATTCCCGGCTTCCTTTTCAGGTATCTTTGGAATGTAATTATCAGCAAGTAACCCTTCCAAAGTCTTTCCAACCTGTCTAGCTAAACCTTCATGTAAGCGAAAGAATTTGACTAAAACAGGATTATATGATCATACAAGTTACAAAACCAGGTGCGGAAACCCTAGTTCTGAACAAACTGATAAAACTCTAATCAAAACACAATCAATATCATTTTCAAAGCTTTTTCATAGATTAACTCTCTCAAATATTCAATTACAATCACACACACGTTAATCTAGATCAATTACAGACTTTCACAAAATAACCTGGAACCTGACCTGAACACACACACAACTAACAACTCTATTATCATCACAAATACTCAAAATCTATTTATAATGTCTGCAGGTTCGCCCCTTTTCATGGTGCGAATGTGGACACTTTCTACATTCGCCCAGTGTGAATGGTCGAATGTGGAATCTTTCCACATTCGCCCAGTATGATTCTACATTCGCCCACTTATTTCCACGTTCGCCCACTTTTTTCACTTTCAGCCCATCAACACTTTTTAACACATGTAATCAACACTTTTTAACACATGTTAACATTATAGATCCAATCACTAGTCGCAATACGTGTATCTACAAACTCCCCCTCGACTATTGATTGGATTGACTTCATGTTTAAATCTTGGTCGTTTTCTGATTATCTGAACCTTCGACATTCTGTACCGGATCACTAGCTAGGGACATACATGAATAATGCACTTACAATCTCCCCCTTGGACCTAGCTAGTGATGTACCAAAGCAGAAAGTTTTCCATTTTCATGCATGTAAGTGTCGAAGTTCCTATCTATCTCTCCAGTAAGCTTTGAAATCTCAGACAGACTCAAGAAATCTTGGCTTTGTCATTTGATGATCCAGAGATGAATATAGACGATATTCTTGATTTCTTCAATCTTCATCATTTCTTTAACCTCTTACTAACTTCTGTTGTTCTGGTAATCTTGATGTTCAGGTTTGGGTCTTGTTTAGTTATACACTTTGTCGATGAATCTTGAGTAGTGCACCTGTTGTATTTGATCCTGCAGAAAAATTTAATAAAAACTGCACAAACTACAACCGGCGTTAGACACGACAAAAATCTCGGAAGTACTCTTCTCATTCCTTTTCACCCTCAATAGTTCACCCTCAATAGTTCTTCCCCTGAACTATACAACATTTTCAATATGTACCAGAAACTTGAAAATTTGAAATCTTTTTCAACTTTTAAGTATCTGAGCATTCTCATACAGTATCCCAACATCGGTTATCGAAAATAAAGTTGAAACAAAACCTTTTGATTTTTCAAACTTTAAGCTAAAACACACCAAAAATCTTTTTGAATTTTCCAATGTAATTGCATAAAAGTAAATTCAACATATTTTTGTGAATTTTTCCGGTTAAGAGGATCATATCAGTATTGAAACAGTCAGTCATAACTCTTTTTGATCAATTTTCTGTTTTTGTCATTGAGCATCCTACAACCATTACCAGTATGTTTGTCCACTTAAACTCAAAATCATTATCCATTGCTCAGCACTTCAGATACAATATGGTAATATTAGATACTGAAAAATCTATGGTCCCCGCACACATGACACATTCCCGTATCAAGAATTGCACAAAGTTTCATCGTAACGTGTGATTATACTGTAGTTATCCGTTAGTTACAAGGTATGAGGCACAGTGGTGACAGGTCAGCAAATTAATGCTTCAAAGCGACTTGTGCACTCTACCAGGGTGAGGACTAATATCAATCATGATTTGCATCAATGATTGGATACGATGCATTAGATAATCTTTGATTATCATCACACATGTTAAGTTCCTCATTCGGTAACTTAAGGTTTTGTCATTAAAGATCTTTTAATAAGATACCCTGACTGATCTAGGTCCGTAAATCAATACGACAAAAGATCAGTTAGGCTATCCCCAGATAACTTTCAATATAACGACCCGAAACCTCCGATTTTGGCAATCTATCAAACGAAATTTCGGTACTAAGACCATATGCCAACGATACGTTGATCCACATGATTATCAGTTATTGATTTTAAATTTATATCACCATGCTGAACTTTAGACTTTGATTTCAAGCCTACCAATATATAATTGTAGGGGCTACTCAATGTTTATCAAATTATTTTTGTTTTTAGAGTAGTCTAACAGTCCACTGATGTACTATCATCTCCTCTTTTTCTCCAGGAAACACTCATTTTTGATTTTTTCTAATTTTTTTATTTTGATTTTTCTGAAATTTTCTCCCCATAAAAATATAAAAATAAGCATATTTTTGGATTTTTAAACTTTTGAAGAAAAACAAAATAAAATGATATCCAATGCGGTTTACCCACTGAGTTTTTTTAAAAACCATTTTTCACTCAGATTACTAGACTCATTAAGATTTTTCAATTAGCAAACCATTTTGTCGTATTTGTTATTGAAATCCAACACCTGAGAGCAATTGCAAGAGATTGCAACTTTTTCCGGCTTCACAGGTTGGAGACAGACTACAAACACTCTCCTCTCTGTTGAAATCATGTTTTCCTTCTTCAATAACCCTTCCTTGACCTTCACCTCTCCAATAAATAGTGTGTATACAGATGCTCCACTATCAACTATCAAAGAATAGCTAATAGGTCTGTCTGGAACAACCTGCACACTTATTAAACAATTAGCATGAAAGAGGCACCCATCCCTTCACAATGATGGGTCGTCCAAGGTCATCAATTCTCGGAACATCAATCCATTCTCCTTTTGAAAAATCAATTGGTTTTTCAATGGATTGATTTGAAGTAGAAATTGCTATTGACTTAGAAAGTGATTTGGGTTACCAAACACGTTCAGAGTTTATTTTAGATTTTGTTGAAATCGTTTTGATTTTTAACTTTTCAGGTTTCATGTTGGACACCTGCTTCTGTACTTTGTTTGGAATCTTCTCAGACTTAACTGATGAAGACCCAAGTTTAGAGTTATTCTTAGACTTAGCCTTAGAACTCCCCCTTACCTTAGCAACCCTACCACAATCTCCATTTTTATTCAAGGCAATTTTGTGACGATTGTCATACACAACCTGTTTCCCCTTTTGCTTCTTGATTGGTTTTGGGGATACAGGCTTTCTGACATTGCCTGAATTTCTAGCAAATTTCACTTCTGTCTTTTTCTGTTTAACATACGGACAGTAAGCAACTAAATGCCCACACTCTCCGCAGTTATAACAAGACCTATACTCTTCAAAATCACATGCATACCCATCATCCCAATACCAATAGGGACAATGAGCAGCAATATGTCCAACTTCACCACATTCAAAACAGTTTCTCCATTCAACATAACCATGAGAATACTGTGGTGAGTTGTTTCCCCAATAACCATCAAATCGAGATTTATATGAATAATCATAATAGTCATATGATCTAGATGAAAAATTTCTTGAATTCTTTTGATAAGAATTTTTCATCTGATCATTTCCTTTCGATTTGTTTGGTTTTGGTCCATTTTCTTTAGGACATTTCTTATTTTCAGCATTTTGCTTTTCAATATTTTTCTTTTGATCCTCTTTATTCTCATGTTGGTTAGGACTAAGTTCAAAATGAAGATGATCAAATTGATTTCTAAATTGATTTAACAAATCGATATTATCAACAAAAATACATTTAAGTAGAGATTGTTCGATATTCTCAATTAGAAAATCTTTGTTGAAAATCAATTTGTCATGTCCTTCCAACATGTAGGAACCTTCAACTCCTTCAGGAAAACTGAATATGGGTTTTTCTTCAGAATCAGATTCTGAAGTTGTTTCAACATTTTCAGTTTTCTGTTCAAACATTTGTTTCACTTCAGAATCAGAATTAACAACGCAAGGTGTTGTGATTTCCAATTCTGATGTGGAAGTATTCTTTGAAACACTTTTATTCATTTCTAACATTTCTTTCTTTAAAGATTCAATTTTATTTAACAAATCTTTTTCATTCTTTACAAAAACTTTAATTTGGTTTTTACAATTTTCTAGTTCATTTGCTAGTTTCTGTTTGTCCTCAATAAGTGTCATCAATTCACAATTCAACTTGACACATTTAGAACAACTAGCACTTACCTCATCATCTGATTTATTACCATTATCAGATTTTGCATCACCATTTGAACTATCACTCTGTTCTGATGTACTGTGTTCTGAACTCGTATCAGAACTCAAATCACTCTTTAACAATTCACTGGAATCATCATGTCTCATTTGTTTGACTAAACATACAACATTCCTATGAACACCTTCTCTGTTAACACACTTGTTAACATGTACCATTTCATCAGTTGGTTTCGGTGTCATTGGAAATCCCCAAATGTTGTCAGCTTGAGAATTTTGTCTCTGTAATTGTTGTTGCTTTCTTTCAGCTTCGACTAGAGCTTTGATCTCCTCATCCGTTCTACATACGGCCATGTAATTAATCATTTTTCCAACAAAAATAAAAAAAAAAAAATTTCTCAAATCAGGTCGAAATTTTTAGGCACTCCATTCTACGTTCGCCCCTGGTAATTCTACGTTCGCCCCTTTTGATTCCACGTTCGCCCAAAAGTATCAGCCAAATGTAGAATAAACACCAGAATGTAGAATATCAAAATTCAAATTCCACGTTCGCCCAAAAATGTCTACGTTCGACCACTTCTATTCCACGTTCGCCCAAAAATTTTAGGTTCGCCCATAAAGATTCCAGATTCGCCAACAAGGTTCCAGGTTCGCCCAGTTTGGAAAAATTTCATATTTGAAAAACGGTTACACTTTGAAAAACGGTTATTTTGATCTCTGATTTTCAAAAGTTTGTGGATTTGAATGATCTTGATCAGGTTATGATTCGGAATTGATTTGGAGCAACTTTAATACTTGGAATTTTAGATTTTAACCTCAAAATCAACTTCAAATCAATCAAAAACACTCAAAAACCATTTTCATGCAAAAACAGATGTATTTTGATCAAAAATATGTCCAAATCAGCTCTGAGTTTATCAAATTTGTTGTTGTATGATACGTATGGCTCTGATACCACTTTGTAAGCGAAAGAATTTGACTAAAACAGGATTATATGATCATACAAGTTACAAAACCAGGTGCGGAAACCCTAGTTCTGAACAAACTGATAAAACTCTAATCAAAACACAATCAATATCATTTTCAAAGCTTTTTCATAGATTAACTTTCTCAAATATTCAATTACAATCACACACACGTTAATCTAGATCAATTACAGACTTTCACAAAATAACCTGGAACCTGACCTGAACACACACACAACTAACAACTCTATTATCATCACAAATACTCAAAATCTATTTATAATGT
This sequence comes from Ambrosia x helenae, assembly GCA_030844895.1. Lineage (NCBI taxonomy): Eukaryota > Viridiplantae > Streptophyta > Magnoliopsida > Asterales > Asteraceae > Ambrosia > Ambrosia x helenae. The sequence continues at coordinate 82,015,331 of CM061223.1, forward strand.
CTGCAGGTTCGCCCCTTTTCATGGTGCGAATGTGGACACTTTCCACATTCGCCCAGTGTGAATGGTCGAATGTGGAATCTTTCCACATTCGCCCAGTATGATTCTACATTCGCCCACTTATTTCCACGTTCGCCCACTTTTTCCACTTTCAGCCCATCAGCACTTTTTAACACATGTAATCAGCACTTTTTAACACATGTTAACATTATAGATCCAATCACTAGTCGCAATACGTGTATCTACAAACTCCCCCTCGACTATTGATTGGATTGACTTCATGTTTAAATCTTGGTCGTTTTCTGATTATCTGAACCTTCGACATTCTGTACCGGATCACTAGCTAGGGACATACATGAATAATGCACTTACACTTCAAGTATTTCCTTAGAAATCGCCGCAGAAACTTCTCCATCTTCTAGATCTGGGTCATCAAACTCCAATCAAACAGCTTATTGCTAGACTCGAATATTTCTGGAAACCTGCTTTTCATGTCAATCGTCTAGACTCGATCTGTAAGCATCTGGCGATACATGTGCTTGTTTTCTTCAGATAAAGACTGCAGTTTTTCATTCCAGAAATATCATCATCAACATTTTCACCTGGAGTCTTAGAGCTTGACTCTCCACCTTTGCTCGAATCACGCTTCTCATATGTATACTTCTCAGCGTTGTCATCATCATCATCATCACTATCAAAAGCAGAGCTGTTTCCATTACTCGATCCACCATCTGAACCTCCATCATCTCCATCATCTTTCTTCTTTTTCTTTTGAGGATCGTTACCAGCATCTTCATCAAGATCTTCATCCTCTTCATCGTCAGATAGTTCATAATCAACTTTCTCTTCTTCTCGTTTTTATCTTCTTCACCAGCTTGAAGTAGAGGAGCTCGAGAGTACAAGTCTTTTATCAAATTATCCATGTGCTTGTTACTCTTCTTCAGCTGTTTGTTCTCCTCTTTCAAGACTATTATCCGTCTGCTGTTTCTTTGCTCGTGCTTCAGCAACTTCTTGTTCTCTTTCTTTAACTTCTTGATTGTTTTCTTCAATTCTTCACTGTTATCATGGGATGTGACTACAACTTCCAACATCTTTCGATCATTCTACTTCAAATTCTCAATCTCTGTTTGCTGTTTGTTGATAATGCTCATCATCTCAGAGAGCCTTTGATTCACAGCAGTCATTACGTCACTATCAACTGTGACCTTCTTCTTAACAGGCACTTCAGCAACTTCAGGCAATTTGCCTTTCCTCATCTTCTTGAGCACATTATCTAACGCTTCATTGAACTCATCAACAGGTACATCATCTCCCTGTTGTGTGCTAGAAGTAGTTTCAGTCTTTTGTTTCTTTGATACAGGTGCAGTAACCGGTGACTTGGAACTAGAAGCTGGTGGTAGTTTCTTACCAGCAATGAGCGATTCAATCTCTCTCAATCTCTTCTGACTTGGTTTCTCTTGAGGCTTCTTCTTTGGCTTTGCAGCCTGTACAGGTGAACCAGGAAAATCTTCTTCTACATTCAGAATCACTTCATCATCATCAACAGGAATTGGACTCTTATTTCCTTGATCTTCAACAGACTGACTAACAGACTCACCAGCCACAGTGGCTTGGGCGTGGTAGTCTTTAGTGTTTCAGTTTCCGAGTCCCAACGTTCATCTTCTTGCATCTCCTCAGAATCAATCGACGCCTCATCCACAATATGCAAACCCTTCTTTGCCATCGTCTTGTTTCGTCTCGGTGTGCTCTTCTTCTTTGCAGGTTCAGGTACAACATCTAGTCTGATTTCTTTTTCTTTACCCTTTCCACTCTTAGCACCGACATTAACAACCTGTCTCTTGCGCTTTGCCTCTGGGTCAACAGGATGTAATGGGTCATCTGAATCTGAATCACTGTTCGCATGTCTTACAAGCCCTTTACCTGGATCCGTATAGTCAAACCTTGCTAGATGTCCAAATAAACGCCTTACTGGTGGACGTTCATTGACAGACAATCCTTTGTAAGCTTTCATCCTAGCAAGTGTATTGATCGACATATGTTCCTGAACAACAATGTGCTTAGGATCCCTCTTCAAGTCTTTGTACTTGTTATCAAATACCATCTGGAGGAAACGAGGATATAGTAAGAACTTCAGATTCCTCGTACAATTCACAGGCTCTAACAAGTGTTCCATTAGCATTCCTGATACATTGAACGGTTTGTTCAATACCAGGGCCACCATCATAGAGCTAATACTCTTGCGCATCAAGTCATATCCTCCAGCAGCTGATCCAAAGACGTGTATCAAAACATGTGCCAAATATTTGAATTGAGGACACAATTTTCCCTTGTGCAATGAACCATCAGTGATTGCTCCACTGTACTTCATCCTCAGGAAGCACTTTCGCTGATCCATGAAACTAAGCTCCTTGGGATCCGTCTTCTCATCTTTTAGATTCAATGCTTCTCTAATATCCTGCTCACATACAATTATCCTCTGCCCTTGGATCTTGCTAATCAAGGATGACTCGCAATTCCAGAAATCTAGCTTCGCTTCTGTCCAGAATTCTTGCATCATATCTTTGTAAATAATAGTTGGTGTAGCAATCGCGTCTCTCACCCTTCTCCTCTTCAAGAATTCAATGATCTCGATAAACTCGGTGTGCTTTTTAACTTCTCCGAGATACGCACAGCAATTATGCGCATTCTCGAAGGTTAAAAGCTCTTCAGAAGCTTTCTTAGTAGGTTGTGAGGATGATCCGGCTTGCTCAGTAGTCTTCTCCTGCTCAGACATGATTAGATCTGCAAAACAAAACAAAGAAACGTGTTAAAAATCGACAAAAAATTCAAACCTTGAAAATTTGGTAATTATCATTCTCATTCGCCCAAACGGGGGTGCGAATGTGAAAAACATGGTGCGAATGTGAAAATTTAATGATACGAATGTAAGAATTTGGATAAAAAATTTCATTCGCCCACATTATGTTCATTCGACCAGTTAAACATCTCCTTCGCCCATTCGAAAGGTGCGAAGGAGTCTGTCTGCAATTTCAAATTTTCAATTCTGATTTTTGTTGTTTCTGAACATGTAATTTTGATTTGTTTGGCATGTAACAATGCCGATTAACATTTTTAAACCAACAAATGTATCAATTATTGATTTTATCAATGTTTTCTGTTCAAAATTAGGGTTTATCCATTCATCATGATCAACTGCTCATTCTGATGGATTAACACCCCTAATTGTTGTTTCTTCTCTCCCTAAAACATTGAGAGAATGAATCCTTTGCATCAATTGTAACAAATAACATGTTTTTAGCAGTCTTTAAGATTTTAGGGCTCAGAACAGTTAAACAACGATTAGTCCTTGAATCTGAGATGTTAACCTGTAAGATTGAATGGAAAATGATCAGTGAAGAGAGACGAACACAATGGTATATCACAAATCAACAGGGCAACAAGGTGAGGTTAGAGAGAAAATTTTAAAAAATTTTTGTAATGGTTCGAATGAGACTGAGGGTATATATATAGGCACATTCCTTCGACCGTTCTTACCGGTCTGAGAATCCGTTAAAAACCGAATTCATGGATCGATTACGCGAAAACAACTCGGTTTCAGACGGGAGATTCGAGACGAGATAGAAATATACGATAACAAAGTCATCACAGATTCGTATTAATTCTGAAACGGTTACAGACACTGTCATCAGTAGGATAAACATCTATCTCGGGGCCGGGGGAGGTCGGGCATGACCTCCCCCTTGAGAGCATTCAAAGCATAAACTCAAATCTACAAAAATGAAAACCAACACATGAGATTGCTATTTATAGTCCAACACCAAATTCCACCTTCGCTCCTTTGTAAAGGTCGAATGTGGAATATTTCCACATTCGCCCCTTTGTAAAGGTCGAATGTGGACCAAAGTTCACCTTCGCCCCATTGAATAGGTCGAATATGGAATGTTTCCACATTCGCCCTTTACCTTGGGTCGAACCTGAACTTTGTGTATTGTCCTATATCTTTACAAATGCATCAGATCCATAAAATGCCCTTATGGATCACCACAATCTCATGTAATACAATACAAGACTCAACCCTAGTATATTCGACAGTGACGTCCACAGAAAATGCATCAACAATCTCCCCCTTGGACGTTGCTGGAGAATCCTAAACACACCTAGCATCTTCAGTCAGTTATTGTTGAAGTATCAGACACATTGTTACATCAACAATCTCCCCCTTGACTGATGCTTCACCAAGTTTCTCTGAGATCTCGTATGATAAATCAATCATGTTCTTGAGTAACTTCATCTGTTCGACAGAATACAAGCCGTAGACGAGTGGATCAAGCAATCAGAAGTTTTCCGCGGGAACTACCAATACTTATTGAGGACTTGAAATGCTTCAGAAACTGAAGTTTTCGGCGGGGCCAACAATATCTACCAATATCTCTTGAAATTCTTCAGGACTGTGATCTTGAAACTTTCGTTGAACCTACGTGCCACATGACTCCTACTAGGATACCTCATTACTTTCAGAACATTGAAATCTCAAACTTGATTTCCTTCTTCATAACAACTCTTTAGAACAAGTTCCTTCAAACACACAAGAACTGGGTTGACTGTTCTCATCATGCGGAATAAAATCTGTCTATTTTCAGGCCCATAATAGTCATTTGAATCTGATTATCATACTGTTGATTCTTATGACTACCCCACAATAAAACGTTTCATCATCATCATTTATTCAACAATTTGTGAAGACATCATCACCATTCGCTCAAAAATCTTCAAAAATTACCATACCCCCTTAAAATACCATTTTTTTCATTCTATATGTCGAAGGGGCGAAGGTGGAAATAAAGCTACGTTCGACCGTTTAGTAAGGTCGAATGTACCATGATTGGTTGAAATCCCACATTCGCCCAGTAGTGAGGTACGAATGTAGAAAATTCTCACTTTCGCCCTAAAAGTTCTACATTCGTCCATTTACACTCCACGTTCGTCCATCAAATCCTACATTCGCCCAGTAGAATTTCACATTCGCCCACCCGTTTTTCTGAAAGGTGCGAATGTGCAGAAAAACGTGTTCTTGTTTAATATTTTCTGCAAATCAGCCCATAAACACTCTGATTGTTCGAATTTGATGATGAAACTTGTACAGAAAGGTGCGGAAATGAAAACCTAACCCTCGAATTCACAAAAACATGGTGAAATCACATGATTTTGGGTTCAATTAAGAATCTAGGGTTTCTAGGGTTTCAACCTTTCAATCAAGAACTAAACTTTAACGTTTGAAATCATGAAAACGAGCTGTGATTGATTCAAACGACTGTTAGATCGTTCAAATCGGTACCATAGCTCTGATACCAGTTGAGAATCCGGTTAAAAACCGAATTCATGGATCGATTACGCGAAAACAACTCGGTTTCAGACGGGAGATTCGAGACGAGATAGAAATATATGATAACAAAGTCATCACAGATTCGTATTAATTCTGAAACGGTTACAGACACTGTCATCAGTAGGATAAACATCTATCTCGGGGCCGGGGGAGGTCAGGCATGACCTCCCCCTTGAGAGCATTCAAAGCATAAACTCAAATCTACAAAAATGAAAACCAACACATGAGATTGCTATTTATAGTCCAACACCAAATTCCACCTTCGCTCCTTTGTAAAGGTCGAATGTGGAATATTTCCACATTCGCCCCTTTGTAAAGGTCGAATGTGGACCAAAGTTCACCTTCGCCCCATTGAATAGGTCGAATATGGAATGTTTCCACATTCGCCCTTTACCTTGGGTCGAACCTGAACTTTGTGTGTTGTCCTATATCTTTACAAATGCATCAGATCCATAAAATGCCCTTATGGATCACCACAATCTCATGTAATACAATACAAGACTCAACCCTAGTCTATTCGACAGTGACGTCCACAGAAAATGCATCAACACGGTCGAATGAGAAACTTTTGTCTCCTTCGACCCTAGTTAAAGGTTCGAATGAGCCAAAAGGGTTCGAATGAAACAAATGTTCAAGAACACTCTCCTTCGCCCGTTTTAAACATATGAAGGAACATGAAAAATCCCACATTCGACCAACCGAATGGGCGAATGAGAATTGGGATTTTTGATACATTTTCAAATCTCAAAAACGAGTCCCGTTCCAATTATTTTTCAACTTTTAAGCATCCAACATTCATATTTTCACAAGTAAAAGGTTACAAAGCTCAAATGGTGCAACAAGGTTTAGAAAATCGACATCAACCACCATCAGTTATCAAAAATAAGATGGAAATGTAAAATCTTTTTGGATTTTCTAAAATTTATGCTAAAACACACCTAAAATCTTTTTGAGTTTTGTAATTTTTGACGAGAAAATAAAATGCAGAAATGTAAATGAAAAACAGTAAATATTTTTGTGAATTCCGGTAAAGGGATCATATCAGGTATTGAGAAATCTGATCACACCGTTGATCTTTTGAATTATTATCATTAAAGACAATGTGTGATGTGGCAATTGCTAATATTGTGATCCACATAAACTCACATGCAGACTTTTGTGCAGTGCTTTAAACTGATACTGATATTTATAGTATAAACATAATTGTCTGTGGTTCCCACGCACACGACATACTCCCGTATCAAGAAGTAAAAGCACAAAGACTCATTGTAAAGCGTGATTATGCTTTCGTCGTCTGTAATTTACAAGGTATAATGCACAGAGGTATACAAGTCAGCAAATTAATGCAGCAAAGTAACATATGCATTGTACCAGGTTGATGACTGATATTAATCATGATTTGCATCAATGACTAATACGATGTAATAGATAATCTTTGATCATCATAAAACATGGAAAGTTCCTCAATTCGGTAACTTTAGGATTTGGCATAAAGCTCTTTTATAAAGACACCCTGTCTGATCTAGGTCCGTAATGACTTACAGCAGAAGATCAGAGAGGCTATCCCCAGACAACTAATAACATAACGACCCTAAACCTCCGAGTTTTGTACAAATACCCTATCAAACGAAATTACGGTACTAAGACCATATGCCCATGAGGAGTTCATCCACAGATCAATTCGTTTGATATGTATGTATCAGGCACGCAGTAATAGGTCTACGAAGCCTATCAGCACATCGCACAGACTCAGACACACGCCCTATATAGCAGTACATTACTTAGAATGTGTCAGATCCCCACTGATGTACTATCATTTCCCTTTATACTCCAGGAAATCATTTTTGATTTTTCTGATTTTTATAAATTTTGAATTTACTGTTCCCAAGAATAAGCTGGAGCATTTCAAATATGTGACTGCCCAGATATCGTTTGTTCACAGAAATCTGACGGCATTAATCTAAGGGAAGAAGATATAGCAGTCAGCAAAGAAATTTTCTAATTTTTATGGATTTTGAAATTTTTCAATGTTTTTGGATTTTTGGAATTTTTCTGAAAAACATTAAAAAATTTAAACTAAAAAGTGATAGACTGAGGTGGTGATCAGTCTTGTTTTTCTTTAAAACCATTAGCTTTTAAAAGATAATCAAATCTGGATTTGTCAAAAGCTTTGGTAAAAAGATCTGCGCGTTGGTAATCAGTGTGGATTTTGACCATGTCGATCAACTCTTTAGCATAACAATCACGGATAAAATGATATTTAATCTGGATATGTTTAGCCTTTGAGTGATTTACTAAGTCTTTTGTTAATGCGATTGTGGCTTCATTATCACAGTAAATAGGGGTTTTAAGAAATTGCAAACCGTAATCCACCATCTGTTGTTGGATCCAAAGAACCTGTGAGCAGCAGCTCGATGCTGAAACGTATTCTGCTTCACATGTGGATAGTGCAACTGCGGTTTGTTTCTTGCATTGCCAGGTCACGAGCCTGCTCCCCATAAACTGACATCCAGCCGTTGTGGATTTGCTGTCTTTGTCACATCTGCCCCAATCTGCATCACTAAAAGCGATTAAGTCAAAATTATCATCATGAGGGTACCAAAGTCCTTTCGATGGACAACCCTTCAGATATCTAAGGATACGCTTGACAGCTGCATGATGACTCTGTTTCGGCTTCGACTGATATCGTGCACAAAGACATGTTGCAAACATTATATCCGGTCTAGACGCGGTGAGATACATCAGAGATCCGACGATTGCTCTGTATGTAAATGGATCAGTCAGCTCCCTCTTAGCGTCAACTCCAATCCCGTTAGTAGACCCGAAAATAATATCATCAACATAAATTTGCACAAGAAGCAAGTCATCTCCTGCTCGTTTCGTGAACAGTGTGCAATCTACCAATCCGCGTTTGAATCCTTTCGAGAGAAGATACGTGCTCAGCTCCTCATACCATTGTCTTGGAGCTTGGTGCAACCCGTAGAGAGCTTTGTTTAAAACATAAACCTTATCCCGGTGAATAGGGTCTTCAAAGCCTGGTGGTTGACCTACGTAATCTTCCTCTTTGACCACACCGTAAAGAAATGCGCTCTTTACATCCATCTGATACACCTTGAATTTCTTCCAGGATGCAAACGCCAGAAACATTCGTATAGCTTCCAAGCGTGCAACAGGTGCATAGATTTCATTGTAGTCGATTCCCTCAACTCAACTTGATGAAAACTTTGAACAACCAAACGAGCTTTGTTTCTCACTATAACTCCTCTATCATCCTTCTTACTCTTAAAGACCCATTTGGTTCCGATCTTCTTTCTTCCCGAGGGCAAATCTGTCAGCGTCCATACTCCGAGTTTCTGAAATTGTAACAACTCTTCTTGCATTGCTTCCACCCAGGCATCATCCAAAAGAGCTTCCTTGTACGTCCGCGGCTCGACCTGCGAAACATAACAAGCGAAAGACCAGTCATTTTGAAAACCAGATTTTTGTATTTTGGCATATAAAGCAAGATTGCCTATATTCGCTGGTGCTTGAGCATTTCTCAATTGCCCTCTTATCATAACGCTGCTACCAGGATCACCTATAACCTGTTCAAGCAGGTGTATCCGATGTATCCGAGATTCCGGATAATTTGGTACTTGTACTCCCGTTTGAGTCGTCAAATTCTCTGTAGAAACCAGATCATTACCCACATTCGATGTTGAAGCATCAGTTGTAGTTGGGTTCACTGGTGGTGTCACTGTAGCATTGTCCAGAATAGCTTCACTTGTAGCATCATCGTCTTCATCTTCTGAATCTGATGAATTAAGCGTTGTTGAAGCTTCTTGGAACACTTCTTCTTCCATCATAGGAGAGTGGTATCATTAGAAGCTGCTTGAGAATTTACAGTGATCGGACGCACTAACGGTGAAGTCACGGCGTTTTCGACCTCGTAATATAAGCGGAGTACAGCTTCTTCAACCATGCTATCGAGATTGAATGATTCAAAGAAATCTTTGTAATCAAACATCCAATCTGGACCTCCACTCTGTACATTTTGAGTATATCTTTGTACTTCGACGTTAGCCCACTCCTCGACTTTTCTAGTTCTTTTTTTGAATACTCTTTTTAGTGGGGTTGCATATCCAACAAAATAACCTTCTTCAGCCTTTGGTGCGAACTATTCCGAAGGATTAAGCATTGTACACGGGGCACCAAATGGTTCTAGATACTCTAGATTCGGCTTTCGTCGGTTCAACAGCTCATAAGAAGTTTTGCCAAACTTCTTCACTGTTAAAACACGATTTAGAGTGTAACATGCTGCGTAAATTGCTTCGTTCCAGAACATGACCGGAAGATTTGAGTCCGCAAGCATTGTTCTCGCCGTTTCGATTAGAGTCCTGTTCTTTCTTTCTGCGACACCGTTCTGCTGGGGTGTATACGGAGCACTGTATTCGTGATGAATTCCCTTGTTTTCACAAAGATCCTCCATCTGAGCGTTTTTGAACTGCGTCCCATTATCACTCCGGATTCGTTTGATCTTTAGACCATAGATATTCTCCAGACGTGTAAACAGAACTTTCAGGTTTGCAAACGTGTCGCTTTTCTAGTGTAAGCACATAACCCATGAAAATCTTGAATAATCGTCAGTCACCACAAGACAGTACAACTCCCCGGCATGACTTTTACGTTTAACTGGACCAAATAAATCCATGTGCAAACGCTCAAGCGGTAGTTCAACAGAATTGACTTTCTTTGGTCTATGGGCCTGTTTGTGCTGCTTTCCCTTTTTACAACTAACACACTTGTCATTCAAATGGAAATGTTTCACATTAACTCCTGTGACAAGTTCATTCTTCACTAACTGGTTCATCTTTCTCAAATGAATGTGTCCCATTCTCCTATGCCACATTATAGATTCTTTTTCTGTAGCCTTAGAGAGGAAACACGTGACTTGGCCATGGGTGGTCATAGCTTTGGACATATCGAGAATATACAAGTTGGTTACTCTCGGTGCCTTTAGCATTACCCACTCTTTAGGAAGTTCAAAACCCGGTTTCAGGATGTAGCAAGATTTGTCATCAAAATAAACAGAGAATTGCTTATCACAGATTTGGCTAACACTGAGCAGATTGTAATCTATCTGTTTCACATACGATATCCGCTCAAATGTCACTACCCCATTGCTAACACTACCCTCCATCGTAATGTAGCCTCCTTTATTTCCTGCAAACGCTACGTAACCTCCATTTATGTTCTTGATATCAAAGAGTAGCGTGAGATCCCCTGTCATGTGACCAGAAGCTCCACTGTCAACATTCCATAGGCTGCTAACAGGGCCAGCTGGAGCTCCCTGCACATATCAAGTAAAACAATTAGATCTTTTGGGGGACCCAAGCCTGTTTGGTCTTGGGTCTTTGAACTGGTTGTTTCAAAGATTCTTTATAGTCACAAACGTCTTGGGTTTTCTCAACCCCTTTCTTCTCACACTCAACTTTCTTTTTCTCAGTTTTCACATTCTGTAAAGTTGAAGCACCCTCAGACTCCTTTGATGACCAAGATTGTTCAGACCTTTTCAAGATCTGGATCTGAGATTTTGAGGTCTCAGCCGGTTTCTTTACTTCGTCTTTGAATGCAACCTTCTTGGTTACCTTCTCTGATTTAACAGAGAGAGGTCCAACTGCTGGTTTTACATTAGGTTTAGTAGGGACCTTTTTGTTTTCAGCAGTTGTGTTCATCACAGGTTTCTTCACTGGTTTCTCAGTGGCTATCCGGTTGCGTCTGTCATAAGTCATCGGACGGTTTTCCCTTTTGTTGTAAAAATTGTTTTGGTTAAAATAAGGTGCTGGCTGAGGGAAAAACCGTCTTTGTGGATAACTGTAATTGTCAACCGAATAATCATGTCGTTGCCTCATCTCCACCTCGTGCCTTTTGTGTCGTACATACGGGCAGGTGGCAAGTAAATGTCCCCTTTCCCTGTACTTAAAACACGCACGGTATTCTTCATAGTTCTCTTTGATCTGCGACTTGGAAAAACTTGCAATGGGATATTGATCAACCATGCATTGTTTTCTCAAACTCTCATGAGCTGGTTCCTTCGAGTAAGTCGGTTCAATGAAACTCTTTGATTTATCAACTGGCAGAACGAATTGTGTGACATTGACCTTTGCGTCTTTAGAATTATCCGAATAAATTTTCTCTAAAATGGCTGGAGGAATGTCATTGGTTCGTTCATGTTTTTGGAACCAAATTGTACTTTCCTGCCAGATCTTTTCAATTTTGGAATAATTCACAAATTTAAACGGATATTCATCATCAGACATAATCTTATCGGAGCCTTGCATCCGATAGAAAACTTTTACAGTTTTGTCACATGATTCGTTGCTCATTTCATTTGGTTTCTCAGTTTTAGTTTCAGTTTTCTTTTCAACCGATTTAACCACATTTTTCTCAACTCTCTTGACCTCTTTCTTTTCAACATTTTTACCAACAGACTGTTCAGCTTTCTTAACAACATTCTTTCTATGAGCAATAGCCATGGGAAGAACAATTTGAGATGGTGAGACTGGTTCAGTAGTGATTATATGATATTCATCAGGGATATCACTTTCATTCTCAACAACCGTCTCAGACTGTTCATCTTCTTCATGAGAATCATCTGCAGCGACCACACCTTCATTGTTTCCCAATACAGGTCTCACATCAGAATACGGGTCTCCGACACTGGAAGTGTTGGACTCGTTATCTGATGTAGAGTCAGATTCGACTATACTCTCCGGTGCTATTGCATGTAAATTATGATTTTCGAACAACACCGGAGATGGGACAGCTTTGTAGATTGCACTACTCGACTGTGAAGGTTCTTCGATGATGTGGTCAACTACATAAGCAATGTGCTTATAACTCTCTAATTTTTTATTCACTATTTCAGCGAAGCACTTGATGGTTGCCATTTCTAACTTGGTGTTTTCCATTTCATTTATATAGTTGTTAATGGCAAGTTGTTTTATAGACAAAGTCTTTTTGAGTTCGAAAACATCTTTTTTATAACCATCAAGTACTTTGTTGAAATCTTTTGATTCTTTTTGATAAATTTTACAGTTTATTTGAGCACTCTGAAGTTGTACCTTGAGAAGATTATTTTCTTCTTTCAATTTATCAAAATCAGAACATTTAACACAAACTTTAGATTGAGATTCAGAACTTACCGGTTTAGGTGGTTCTGTCATTGCCATCAGCGCGAAGTGAGCTTCCTTCCCTGCAAAGAATTTTGAGTAGTCAATCTTTGTACAGGCATCATCCACCATGCACGACTTGCGGGTCATAAGGAAATCTGCTTTAGTGAATTCACACTAGCTTCCGAGTCAGAATCACTCTCCATATCCGAATAAGCTGAATCATATTGCTCTCCAACATCTGTGACAGAATCAAGAATCATTCCAGACTTCTTGTCTTCACACTCAACATGCACATCCTCATTCAACTCCTCTATTTTCAACTCCGACACTTTCTCTATCACAACCTCCTCTTCAATCTCCACATGCTCATCCAAACTCATCTTTTGTGCCACACAAGCCACATTTCCAGCAGTAATCTCCTCCACCCCTAGTTGCATACCCGTCCAATCAAAACCTTCATCTTTTTTAATCACAAGTGCTTGGTTTTGATTTTCAGTTTGGGTTTGAGTGTTAGGTGTAGATATTGGAACAATGGTTCGGTTTGGATTTTGTTGTGGTTGGTTTTGAGATGTGGGTTGTCTAGTATTGGTATTTTGTTGTGTGTTTTGACGGTTCTGGTAGTTGTTTTGAGGTTGAAAGCTAGAGATGTTGGGACTATTGTATGATACCTGATTCTGGTTTTGGTTTTGTCTGTTTTGATAGGTTGAATTGAACGGGTTTCGATTACCTTGCTGAGCCGGCTGTGTACACTCTCTCTTGAAATGACCCTTCTCACCACAATTGAAGCATGTAACCTTGGCTTTGTTGAAGCCGTAAGTGGTGTTTGGAGAAGTCGAAAGTTCAGTTCTCCCTGTTTTCTGGATAAAATCAGTGGCTCTTCTCATGATGCTCGCAAATGCCCACTGTATGTCCATAAGTTCCATCTCCTCTTTATCGATTTGTGCATAGTCCTCATTGGTGAGATTGTTGTTTCCAATCTGACTAGCAACCAAACCGTTGTATGATGCAACCATAGCAGATACTAATGCAACATGCTGTTGAGCAATCTCAACAGTAACATTGTTAAGATTAGAAGTCTCTAACACAATCGGACTTTGATTTGATTGTGTTTGAGTGATCTGCATTTGGTTCATGTGAGGAGTATATTGTTGTTGTTGAGGTTGACTGGCAGTGTAACAGGCAGCTTGTTGTAAAGGTGAAAAAGGTGGAATGAAATTTGGTGTTTGATAAGATTGTGGTGTGTATGATGAAGTTTGCGCAAGATAGTTTATTGGTGCTTTTGTGGGTTCAACAACATTGGATACGCAAGCAATATGAGGTGCAACACTTGAAGTAGAGTTAGAAGTAGAAAGTGAAGTAGATGTACCACTCACATACAGATCTAGGTTCTGTGGAATCTGTGCTCTCTTGGCTTTCCTCTTCTCCTCCATTTCTTTGTTCTCCAGTTTTTGTATGAACTCGTTGATAGTCCAATACTGGTATGCATCTTTTTCCTTCAACACTTCAATGTGTTGGTTCCAATATGGTGGTAAAGCATCAGCAAATTTATCCACTGTTAGTGCATTATTCATGTATGTCCCTAGCTAGCGATCCGGTACAAAATGTCGAAGGTTCAGATAATCAGAGATCGATCCAATCAATAGTCGAGGGGGAGTTTGTAGATGCACGAAGTGCGACTAGTGATTGGATCTACAAAGTTAACATGTGTTAAAAGTTTTGCTGATGGGTTGAAAGTGGAAATGTGGGCGAATGTAGAAGAATAGTGGGCGAAGGTGTAATGGGACTTGACTGAAGATGTAGATTCGTACCATAAAGTGGGTGAATGTGGAAGAATTCCACATTCGACCACATCAACTAGGCGAATGTGCAGTGGCTATAAATAGATTTTGTGTAATTGTGAATCATAGAGAGTTATTAGTTGTGTGTGTTTTGAGGTCAGGTTCCAGGTTAGATTGAAAGTGTCTGTTATTGATCTAGATTAACCGAATTGTGATTGTAATCAAGTTTATGCAAAAGTTAATCTATGAAAACCTTTGAAAATGATATTGATTGTGTTTTGATTTGAGTTTTTATCAGTTTGTTCAAAGCTAGGGTTTCCGCACCTGGTTTTGTAACTTGTATGATCAATTAATCCTGTTTTAGTCAAAATATTTCGCTAACAAAGTGGTATCAGAGCTATACGGATCATACAACAACAAATTTGATAAACTCAGAGCTGATTTGGACCTAATTTTGATCAAAATACATCTGTTTTTGAATGAAAATGGTTTTTGAGTGTTTTTGATTGATTTGAAGTTGATTTTGTGGTTAAAATTCAAAATTCCAAGAATTAAAGCTGTTCCAAATCAATTCCGAATCAAAACCTGATTAAGATCATTCAAATCCTCAAACTATTGAAAATCAGAGATCAAAATAACCGTTTTTCAAAGTGTAACCATTTTTCAAACCTGAAATGGGCGAACCTGGAAACTAAGTGGTCGAACCTGACACTGTAGTGGGCGAACCTGAAAATTTTTGGGCGAACGTGAGTGAATTTTGGTCGAACCTAGAGCTTTTCTGGGCGAACCTGGAATTTAGTGTTTGAAGTTTCCACATTCGGGCTTATTTTTCCACATTCGATTCGTCGGGCGGGCGAACGTGGAATAGAAGTGGTCGAACGTAGACATTTTTGGGCGAACGTGGAACTTGAGTTTTGATATTCTACATTCTGGTGTTTATTCTACATTCGGCTGATACTTTTGGACGAACGTGGAATCAAAAGGGGCGAAAGTAGAATTACCAGGGGCGAACGTAGAATTTAGTGCCTAAAAAATTTCGACCTGATTTTAGAAAATTTTTGAGATATTTTTGTTGGAAAAATGATTAATTACATGGCCGTATGTAGAACGGATGAGGAGATCAAAGCTCTAGTCGAAGCTGAAAGAAAGCAACAACAATTACAGAGACAAAATTCTCAAGCTGACAACATTTGGGGATTTCCAATGACACCGAAACCAACTGATGAAATGGTACATGTTAACAAGTGTGTTAACAGAGAAGGTGTTCATAGGAATGTTGTATGTTTAGTCAAACAAATGAGACATGATGATTCCAGTGAATTGTTAAAGAGTGATTTGAGTTCTGATACGAGTTCAGAACACAGTACATCAGAACAGAGTGATAGTTCAAATGGTGATGCAAAATCTGATAATGGTAATAAATCAGATGATGAGGTAAGTGCTAGTTGTTCTAAATGTGTCAAGTTGAATTGTGAATTGATGACACTTATTGAGGACAAACAGAAACTAGCAAATGAACTAGAAAATTGTAAAAACCAAATTAAAGTTTTTGAAGAGAATGAAAAAGATTTGTTAAATAAAATTGAATCTTTAAAGAAAGAAATGTTAGAAATGAATAGAAGTGTTTCAAAGAATACTTCAACATCAGAGTTGGAAATCACAACACCTTGCGTTGTTAATTCTGATTCTGAAGTGAAACAAATGTTTGAACAGAAAACTGAAAATGTTGAAACAACTTCAGAATCTGAATCTGAAGAAAAACCCATATTCAGTTTTCCTGAAGGAGTTGAAGGATCCTACATGTTGGAAGGACATGACAAATTGATTTTCAACAAAGATTTTCTAATTGAGAATATCGAACAATCTCTACTTAAATGTATTTTTGTTGATAATATTGATTTGTTAAATCAATTTAGAAATCAATTTGATCATCTTCATTTTGAACTCAGTCCTAACCAACATGAGAATAAAGAGGATCAAAAGAAAAATGTTGAAAATAAGAATGGTCCTAAAGTAAAGGGATCAAAACCAAACAAATCGAAAGGAAATGATCAGATAAAAAATTCTTATCAAAAGAATTCAAGAAATTTTTCATCTAGATCATATGACTATTATGATTATTCATATAACTCTCAATTTGATGGTTATTGGGGAAACAACTCACCACAGTATTCTCATGGTTATGTTGAACGGAGAAGCTGTTTTGAATGTGGTGAAGTTGGTCATATTGCAGCTCATTGTCCCTATTGGTATTGGGATGACGGGTATGCATGTGATTTTAGTTGCTTACTGTCCGTATGTTAAACAGAAAAAGACCGAAGTGAAATTTGCTAGAAATTCAGGCAATGTCAGAAAGCCTGTATCCCAAAACCAATCAAGAAGCAAAAGGGGAAACAGGTTTTGTATGACAATCGTAACAAAATTGCCTTGAATAAAAATGGAGATTGTGGACGGGTTGCTGAGGTAAGGGGGAGTTCGAAGGCTAAGCCTAAGAATAACTCTAAACCTGGGTCTTCATCAGTTAAGTCTGAGAAGATTCCAAACAAAGTTCAGAAGCAGGTTTCAAAATAAGAAATCTGAAAAGTCAAAAATCAAAACAATTTCAACAAAATCTAAAATAAACTTTGAACGTGTTTGGAAACCCAAAGCACTTTCTAAATCAATAGCAATTTCTACTTCAAATCAATCCATTGAAAAATCAATTGATTTTTCAAAAGGAGAATGGATTGATGTTCCGAGGATTGATGACCTTGGACGACCCATCATTGTGAAGGGATGGGTGCCTCTCTTGTGCTAATTGTTTAACAAGTGTGCAGATTGTTCCAGACAGACCTATTAGCTATTCTTTGATAGTTGATAGTGGAGCATCTGTATACACACTATTTATTGGAGAGGTGAAGGTCAAGGAAGGGTTATTGAAGAAGGAAAACATGATTTCAACAGAGAGGAGAGTGTTTGTAGTCTGTCTCCAACCTGTGAAGTCAGAAAAAGTTGCAATTTCATGCAATTGCTTTCAGGTTTTGGATTTCTACAACAGATGCGACAAAACGACTCTCTTATCTTTGTTAATGGTTTTACTAGTTGAAAGAACAAAGTGAGTCAAGTAATCTGAGTGGAAAATGGTTTTTGAAACTCAATGAGTAAACCGCATCGGATATAATTTTATTTTTTTTTCTTCAAAAAGTTTAAAAATCCAAAAATATGCTTATTTTTAGATTTTTAGGGGGAGAAAAATTTCAGAAAAATCAAAATAAAAATTAGAAAATCAAAAATGAGTTTTCCCGGAGAAAAAGAGGAGATGATAGTACATTAGTGAACTGTCAGATTACTCTGAAAACAAAATGTATTGATAAACATTGAGTAGCCACTACAATTATATATTGGTAGGCTTGAAATCAAAGTTTAAAGTTCAGCATGGTGATATAAACCTAAAAAACATTAACTGATAATCATGTGGATCAACGTCTCATTGACATATGGTCTTAGTACCGAAATTTCGTTTGATAGATTGCCAAAATCGGAGGTTTCGGGTCGTTATATTGAAAGTTATCTGGGGATAGCCTAACTGATCTTCTGTCGTATTGATTTACGGACCTAGATCAGTTAGGGTATCTTAATAAAAGATCTTTAATGACAAAACCATAAGTTACCGAATGAGGAACTTAACATGTGTGATGATAATCAAAGATTATCTAATACATCGTATCAGTACTATGATGAAAATCATGTATGATATTAGTCCTCACCCTGGTTGAGTGCATAAGTCGCTTTGAAGCATTAATTTGCTGACCTGTCACCGCTATGCCTCATACCTTGTAACTAACGGATAACTACAATATAATCACACGTTACGATGAAACTTTGTGCAATTCTTGATACGGGAATGTGTCACGTGTGCGGGGACCATAGATTTTTCAGTATCTAATATTACCATAATGTATCTGAAGTGCTGAACAATGAATAATGATTTTAAGTTTAAGTGGACAAACATACTGGTAATGATTGTAGGATGCTCAATGTCAAAAACAGAAAATTGATCAAAAAGAGTTTTGACTGACTGTTCAAATACTGATATGATCCTCTTACCGGAAAATTCGCAAAAATATGTTCAGTTTACTTTTATGCAATTCCATTTGAAAATTCAAAAAGATTTTTGGTGTGTTTTAGCATAAAATTTGAAAAATCAAAATATTTTGTTTCTACTTTATTTTCGATAACCGATGATGGGATACTTAATGCGAATACTCAGATACTTAAAAGTTGAAAAAGACTACAGATTTTCAAGTTTCTGGTGCATATTAAAAATGTTTAATAGTTCAGGGGGAGAACTATTGAGGGTCAAAAGGAATGTGATGAGTACTTCCGAGAGTTTTGTCGTGTCTAACGCTGGTTGTAGTTTGTGCAGTTTTTAGTAAATTTTTCTGTAGAATCAAACACAACAGGTGCACTGCTCAAGATTCATCGACAAAGTGTGTAACTGAAAAAGACCTAATCCTGAACATCTAGATCACCAGAACAACAGAAACCAGTCAGAGTTTGTTAAAGAAAAGACTGAAGATTGAAGAATTCAAGATTGATTTTTGTCTTCATCTCTGGACCAACAAATGGCAAAGCCAAGATTTCTTGAGTCTGTCTAAGATTTCGAAGCTTACTACAGAGATAGTCAAGAACTTCGACACAAATGTGCGTGAAAATGGAAAGTTTTCAATTCGTTCAAGATGGTGATTGCAAGACTTGAAGAATTAACAGTTTTCTGATTTGGTACATCACTAGCTAGGTCCAAGGGGGAGATTGTTAGTGCATTATTCATGTATGTCCCTAGCTAGCGATCCGGTACAAAATGTCGAAGGTTCAGATAATCAGAGATCGATCCAATCAATAGTCGAGGGGGGAGTTTGTAGATGCGTTTTGCGACTAGTGATTGGATGTTAACATATGTTAGATGCTGATGGGTAGAATGTGGAATTGGTACTGGTCGAATGTGAGTATAAAGGGGCGAAGGTAGAAGAATAGTGGGCGAAGGTGTAATGGGACTTGACTGAAGATGTAGATTCGTACCATAAAGTGAGCGAATTTGGAAGAATTCCACATTCGAACACATCAACTGGGCGAATGTGCAGTGGCTATAAATAGATTTTGTGTATTTGTGAATCATAGAGATTTATTAGTTGTGTGTGTTTTGAGGTCAGGTTCCAGGTTAGATTGAAAGTGTCTGTTATTGATCTAGATTAACCGAATTGTGATTGTAATCAAGTTTATGCAAAAGTTAATCTATGAAAACCTTTGAAAATGATATTGATTGTGTTTTGATTTGAGTTTTTATCAGTTTGTTCAAAGCTAGGGTTTCCGCACCTGGTTTTGTAACTTGTATGATCAATTAATCCTGTTTTAGTCAAAATCTTTCGCTAACATCCACCAGTTCTGACATTGGTATGCTAATCTCATAGCTCGAAAGCTCTGTGAGCAAATGGCAATACCCTGGAACCAATTCTTTTATAGTCTCATTGCCCATGTAACTAAAATTCTCGAACTCTTTTCGAAGCTCTTCCATTCTCAGCTTCCTAGTCTTCTCATTACCATCATGTCTGTTTCTCAGCATATCCCACAATTGTTTTGAAGTAGTACACGATCCGAACTGATGCAGCAAATCAGTGTTGATCGCCTGAGATAACTGAGAAAACGCCTTCTTCTCGATCGCAAACTTCTTTTTCTCATCATCAGCCAAATTCTCCAACGGTATCGGTTCTCCAGTGTTCTCCAGAATAGGAGCAACATAACCCTTCACTATCATCTGCCATGACTCAGCTCCCTCTAAGCCTTGTCCCTCCACATGTATCTTGAACTTTGTCTTCCATGTGTTGTACTCCATCATATCCATGAGCTTTGGTGGACGATTGCCACTACCTGATGATAGATCATGAATGAGTGTAGATATGGCATTGGTCGTCTGCGAATGAATGGCAGCTGCTGCTACTCCCCAATAGTTGTCAATTGGTTGTTGTAACGGTTGCACAACTTGCTGAGGAGCAGAACTAGTCATAGCCATGTAATTGATTGGCTGGGATGGTGGACTAGTCTTCTGGGCTGCAACTGACCATGGATCTCTTGTTGTCTGCTGCTGTGATGCTTGATTAGGTCTTGGCGTTGTTGGGAAGTTCCACATCTTAACCTGTAAATGTTCAAACACGGAAAGATTAGAAAAGTTTTAAAACAGACTACTCTTTCACACTAACGGACGGGCGAATGAGAAAAAATCCTTCTCCTTCGACCGTTTTGAATGGTACGAATGTGGACTGATATCACACAAACTCTTTCGACCGTTTGCTTCTCTCTTTCTACCGTTTACTCTCTCCTTCGACCGTTCGATCAGTCGAATGTAACTCAAACGGGCGAATGAACACAAATAAGCAATGAAAGTCTACGTTCGACCACAAATACAACACCTTCGACCACAATTTCACTCTTTCGACCAAATGAAATCACACTTTCGTCCGATCTCTCTAGGTTCGACCCCTGGTATTTCAAAAACGGTTATTCTTTAAAAATCAGTTAATTTTGATGATGTTTATCAAATGTTGATGGATTTTGATGATCTTAATCAGGTTTTGAATCGGAATTGATTTGGAACAAGTTTATCAAAGAGAATTATCCATTTTAACCATGAAAACAAGTTGTAATCAATCAAAAACTCATCAAATCAGTTTGTTCAATGAAAACAGAAACTTTTTGACCAAAATTGGGTCCAAATCAACTGAGAAACTATCTATTTGTGGTTGTTTGATCTAGAATGGCTCTGATACCACTTTGTATGAGCTAAAAGGATCGTATAATCAACAAAGAATGATCAAACAAGTTTGTTTTAGGTGCGGAATCCCTAAAACAATCACAAAATGATAATCAAACACATCAAAACACGTAAATCATCATTTCAAAGCTTTTTCATTAATTACGAACTCAATTACACGTTTACAGATTGAAAGCAACAGGGTATGAACGTGAATTAAGCTAAATAATATCCTAGAGAGAGAATCAGAAAGTGGAGGGAACAAAATGACTCAAAGTTCCATTCAAAAAATCAGCTTGACTATATATAGACTGCACATTCGCCCAAACTGTTCGTGCGAATGTGCAGGTTCGACCACATCAACCGGTCGAACTAAGCCATACATAAAACTCTATTCTACCTTCGTCCAAAACCACTCCTTCGTACCATCTGATTCTCCTTCGACCAAACAAAAATGCTTCCTTCGCACCTATCATATCTCCTTCGCACCTTCGACAATTATCAAAACAAGTTTATTGAACAATCCGAAGCACTAGTCACATAAATGCATCTACACTATTGAGGGTAAAAAGGAATGTGAAGAGTACTTTCAAGATTTTTGTCGTGTCTAACTCTGGTTGTAGTTTGTGCAGTTTTTAGTAAATTTTTCTGCAGAATCAAACACAACAAGTGCACTACTCAAGATTCATCGACAAAGTGTGAAACTGAACAAGACCCAAACCTGAACATCAAGATCACCAGAACAACATAAACTAGTCAGAGGTTGTTAAAGAAATGACTGAAGATCGAAGAATTTCAAGATTTGATGTCTGTCTTTATCTCTGGACCAACAAATGACAAAGCCAAGATTTCTTGAGTCTGTCTGAGATTTCAAAGCTTACTGTAGAGATAGACAAGAACTTCGACACAAACGTGCAAGAAGATGGAAAGTTTTCAATTCGTTCAAGATGATGATTGCAAGACTTGAAAAATTGACAGTTTTCTGATTTGGTACATCACTAGCTAGGTCCAAGGGGGAGATTGTAAGTAAATTATTCATGTATGTCCCCAGCTAGTGATCCTGTACTGAATGTCGAGGTTCAGATAATCAGAAAAATGACCAAGACTTTAGCTTGAAAATACATTCGACCTATCGGATGGTCGAATGTAGTTTGTCTGGTCGAATGTAAATTGAATGAAGAAGAAGGCTTCATTCGAACCCTTAAAGGGTCGAATGAACACCTTCGACCTAGGAAAAAGGGTCGAAGGTGGAAGGCTATATAAACGGAAAAGTTGTTTATTTTGAAAAAAAAAAAAAGAAGTTATCATTTTTGAGCTTTTCCCTAGTTTGTGTGTATGTGATATTCTCTGTATTAGGTCTAGTATTTCATGTGTAATCCTTGATATTTGATCTAATACAAGAGTAAAGTTATGGAAATTGCTCGGTGATTCGTTATCTGTTTTCATCACGATCAATTACGTTTATTTCTGAATCATTTTGCACGATCGGAGGGGATTCCGCACCCTACGGTTGGTATTCGTGAGATCACGGTTCGTGATTACGATCCTAAAATGAATTCTCATAATGCATGTGGTCCAACCCCCCAATTCCCACACTCTCACTCAATATGATGAGGGTACCTAGTGCCCTTATCATTTCTACACTTATGCTCACCTAAAGATTCAAGTCGCATTCAGGCACAAGTTCTAGTGCACCCCACCCATTGCCACTCTCACAAAGAAAGATGTATATATATATTGTTCTACAATTGTGGCTCAAATCTCACCAAGAATAAAAATGGGTTAAGGGTTGCCGGTGTCCCTCTCGAGGTTAATTCAAGGTGTTCCAATTTTCACAACGGTAAGCTTGATTTCCAATTTTTTTAAAACTTCACAATTTTCCCCATCCCCACACTTGGGGTACATTGTCCCCAATGTACGGTTTTGGGAATAATAGATCGCTTCAAAACTCCAAAACTTTTTCTCTTTTTTTTTATTTTTTTTATTTTTTTATTTAGATTACTTAATTAACACACCACCAAAGCACAACCCAATACGACACAATCACTACACCACCCAACCACCCAATCCCAAACACAATGAAAAAGACATATATATATATATATATATATACAAATATATACAAAAAAGACACCACCTGATCAATAATAGCATGGCTGTGGTGGTCCAAACACAGATGTCATCAACTCTCTCCACTCGCCAAATCCAAAAACACCATCACTACTTCCGCCTTGCTCCGGAGCCTGCTGCTGTGCTTTTCTGGGTCAATCCATTGCGAATGATGCACTGGTGGAGTCGGATATGAATGAATGCCATCGTATGGCGGTAAGGACCCATAATCCACCGGTTATGGATCGACGACTACAGGTCTTCCCGCATGCCAGTCCGTGTTCAATCGCCGGTTCTGGTCATCCATATACCTGTTATTAATCTCCACCTCATGAGAGTAGGCATGGGCCCTATTCCACTGCTCCTGCCTGTCAAAGTTCTGCTTCATTGTTCTTTCCATACTAGCACTCAACATCGTCTGATGATCATATAAAGATGTGACTAGTGAAGAGTATCCAGAATATTTTAAGAGAGACAAAGATTCTGGATTTACTGCTTTCACTGATGAATTGTTAAAGGAAGCTGAGAGACTTGCAAAAGAAAAGAGCAATATGTTTGTTGATGAAGTATTCAGAGGGCATGATAAACCGCATATCAGACAATCCGATAGCTTGAAAGAGTTATTGAGGGAATTAAAAGAAAAAGAGGCTAATCGTCCTAAAGCTGAGATTCAGGGTAGCTTTTATAAATTCCACAACGATATGTTTAAAGGAAAAGCGTTGGGTTGGAAATTTATAAAGCAATTGAAGTGTGTTGCAGTGAAGTGGGAGAAGGGGATACTCTACTTTGATATATTTCATGATTTGAAGACTCTCCCATACTGGGCCATTCGTGATATTTGTCGTCACAAGTTGACTGGAACGACAAATGATCAGATTGCCTACTTTGCTGATAAGATGGCTAGAGAAAGCAGGACGAAGTGGAATCTCTTTGAACCTCAGTATCCAAAAAGGATTGTTCACAAGAAAACCATTGATGATATAACTGATTTTCCCAAGGTGACTTTAAAGTACAAACCACCAAAAGTGTTGAGGCATATTCCATTGTTGCAGATTCCTCAACATTTTGCAAAAGATCTTTGACTCAAGATTGGTCAAGGACGAGTAATTGTAGTTCGATATGAGCTGTAATCGCGTGAATTTAATACTGGATTGAATTGGGATCAATGTGTCGCTCTTCATGGAGGTTTGAATTCGAAAATCATCGCCAAAATTGTGCTCAATACGCGTTAATATTGTCGGTGGGTTAATGGGTCGGGTTTGGGGCTCCGGGTGGTTTAGGCGGGTGGAGATGGTGGATCTGCGGTCTGGGCTTTCTGTTTTGGGCCGGGTATTAGCTGTTGGGCTCAGGATTTTCCCAAGGGTTGGGGTTAGGTTTTTTTGGTTATGGTTTGAGCCTTTGAGGTGGTTTTGTGATAATATAAGATGTAAACTTTACAAACTTTGTTAAGGTTTAAAAAATCTGAAATGTCTATTATTATTATTATTATTATTATTATTATTATTATTATTATTATTATTATTATTATTATTATTATTATTATTATTATTATAAGAATGTTTTGAAATAAAAAAAATTAGACTTGGTTATACTTGTACAAAAGAAGTATAATATAGGTAAAGTGGTGATTTTACTAATTCAAAAATTAGGGCAAAATACGCGATGTTACACTAGTCTATAGCCGAGTCTCACACAGTAGACGACCACACACTTATGAGTTGTAATAAGTGGGGAACTTACTAACTTTGTAGGGGTGTCGTTAATCATCATCATTTACATGTTGCATCATCCATCTTATTTGTTATCTGTTTCCATCTTTATATCTATCTTTTCTTCATCTTTGTGCATTGAAGACGAAGATCCTAGCTTGTAGACCCTTCCACGGAGGTGGTGTACATTGGACTGGCTTAGGCGCATTCTAGAGATTTGTCCAGGATTCGGACATCTCCTTTCTATGCTCCAATGGACACACTTGCCTACACGCGCACCCTCTTGCACTTGTTGTCGTAGTGGTACACCTCTGAGTGGTGGCTCACTTGGGGACCCTTACGATATCTTGGTCGGATGGTTTGTAGTTGATAAAAATTGGTCTGATCGAGATGATTCTATATCATACTTACTAGTGGATCCATACTAGTAATGATTCTTAATGTCTTGTTCTTTGTGCGTGCTAGAAGATGTTTGTAGTTCGTGGTGGTCGTTGTGGTAGTCGTGATGGTGGACGTCGTGGAGGCGGCGGTGGTCGCACTAGGGGTCGTGGTAATGTTAATGTGACCCAGGATGAGCTGATCAACTTGGTCCAGGAGCAAGTGTCTATTGCTCTTGCTGCTTCCCAGGCCGCTCAGCAAGGGCTCGGTGGCAATTTGATTACTACTACTCTTACCTATTTTTCTGGTAATTTGATCCGTTTTGGTGAAACATTGCTTGTTTGTACAGGTAATGCTGGAAACCAGCCACCACTCCATCATGTGCAGCCTGTGTGTACATTTAAGATGTTTATGGATTGCAAGCCTCACAGTGTCAGTGGGACTGAGGGAGCAATGGGACTGCTCAGATGGTTAGAAAAGATTGATTTTGTGTTTACTATGTGCAACTACCCGGCAACGGATCATGTGAAGTATGCTTCAGGTACCTTAGAAGGTCCTACTTTAACATGGTGGAACTCTACTACTCAGACTCTTAGCTTGGGGGAAGCTAATGCCATGTCTTGGAATGAGTTTTTTTCCCACTTGAAGAGTGAGTATTACCCTCGGGACGAGGTGCAGAAGCTGGAGCATGAGTTGTGGAATCATAAGATGGTGGGATCGGAGATTGAGGACTACATGACTAGGCATCATGAGTTGGCAGTTATGTGTCCGGAGTTGACTACACCTATGTATAGGAGGATTGAGCACTACATTGCTGGGTTAGTGCCTGAAGTTCGTGGGTTGGTAACCGCGAATGATTCTACTACACTGCAGGGGACTATCAGGTTAGCTCATAAGCTGACCAATCAAAAGGTCGAAAAAGATGTCTTGCCTCACAGGGCCGCTACTGTGAAGACCCCTGAGAACAACAAGAGGATGTGGGAGAGTGTTGCCAAGAATTCAGCTCTAGTTCAGCTGCAGCAGTAGGTGAAGAAGACTGAAGCGTCAGGGTCGTCATCTGGCCAGAAGCAGGGTGGGTATACAGGGAAGAATCCGAAGTGAAATCATTACGGGTTGCATCATATGGGTGAGTGTGATAGGTTTCGTTGTCATTGGTGCAACCGGATTGGTCATCAGGCTAAGGATTGTAGGGTCAATCCTCAGCCAAGACAGGCTCAGGCTACTATCCCTGCTCCCGCTCCTCTGGAAAATCAAGGGTGTTTTAACTGTGGTCAAGTAGGACACTTTAAGAGGGATTGCCCAAAGTTGAAGCAGGGCGATGCTGGGGAAACGAGAACGGTAATAGCTACAACGAAGGCAACGGTAGAAATGCGCGCGCTTTTGTCATTGGTTCGGGTGAAGCCCGACAGGATCTAGATACAGTTACCGGTACATTTCTTCTTAATGATCGTTATGCTTCGGTTTTATTTGATTATGGTGCCGATAAGAGTTTCATATATGTTGGGTTTAGTCAGTTGATAGACATAGTACCTACATCGTCAGAGGCTAATACATGATAGAATTGGCTAATGGTAAACAAATCGAGGCTACACACATTTTTAGGGAGTGTCGCCTTGAACTATCGGTTTGTCCTTCGCCATTGATCTCATGCCGATTGATTTCGGTAGTTTTGACGTCGTTGTGGGTATGGATTGGTTATTCCTGTATCGAGCCGAGATTATTGTAGATGCAAAAGTGCGACTAAAGCTTTGGATTGTAAAACATAATATGTTTTGGTAATATCGAAGGTGCGAAGGAGAGATTTAAGAGGTGCGAAGGAAGACTGAAAGGTGCGAAGGAAGCAGCAAGGACGAATGAAGAATTAGATTACACTTAAACTCACCTTGTTGCTCGTTCATTTTACATCATCTCATTGTGTTCGTACATTCACACTGATCATTTTGCTATCACTTTAACAGGTTTTCATCAAGGATTTAGCCCTTAATCTCTGTTTTACATTTCGAAGTCCTAACTGTTCTAAATCGTTTAATTACATCATAATTGTTTCAATTAGTGCATAGGGTTTATTGTGTGTGTGTTTTAGGGGGAGAAATAACCAAAAACATGGTTTAAAACTAGTCAGATTGATCAATCATTGTTTAAACCCTAGTTTTTGGGTGAAAACACAAACACAATTCATAATTGTTGAAATTGTTAGTTTAGAAGTGTTAATCGGCATTATTAGGCTTGAATACAATCAAATGGACATGTTCAGAATCATTTGATTTCAAAATTGAAATTTCAAAAACATGAACTGTTTCATTCGACCAGATCGAATGGGCGAAGGAAGAAATAAAAATGGTCGAAAGTGGATTATTTGGGCGAATGAAACAGTTCTTCAAAATCAATACATTTGTACCTATTAGTTCTCATTTGTACCTTTACAAAACCACCTTCGTACCCCCGTTTGGGCGAAAGAGGAGTTTTATGACCAAAAATTTTCAAATTGAAATTTTGTCTATTTTTAACGTGTGTTTTTGTTTGTTTTGCAGATCTAACAATGACTGAACAACAGAAGACGACAGAACAAGCAGGATCCTCATCACAGCCTAATAAACAGCTAGATTTTGAGAATGCGCACAACTGCTGTGCATATCTTGGAGATGTGAAGAAGCACACAGAATTCGTCGGCATCATTGAGTTTTTGAAAAGAAGCAGGGTGATAGATGCCATTGCTACGCCGACAGTTATCTACCGAGATATGATTCAGGAGTTTTGCTCGAATGCTAAACTTGATTTCTGGAAGTGTGAATCTTGTTTGACAAGCAAAATTCAAGGACAACGAGTAATTGTGTGCGAAGAGGATTTGAGAGAAGCATTGAATCTAAATGATGATCCGAAAGATCCAAAGGAGTTTACATTCATGGATCAGCGAAAGTGCTTTCTCAGGATGAAGTACAACAGACCAATCACTGACGGTTCGTTGCATAAAGGAAAACTGTGCCCACAATTCAAGTATCTGGCACACGTTTTGATTCACGTTTTCGGATCTGCAGCAGGAGGTTATGATTTAATGAGGAAGAGCATCAGTTCGATGATGGTTGCTTTAGTATTGAACAAATCGTTCAATGTCTCTGGCATGCTGATGTCTCATTTACTGGAGCCCGTTAATGGCACGAGGAACCTGAAGTTTCTTTTATATCCTCGTTTTCTTCAAATGATATTTGATCACAAGTACAAAGAACTGAAAAGAGATCCTAAACACATTGTTGTTCAGGAACACATGTCGTTGAATACACTAGCTAGGATGAAAGCGTATAAAGGTTTGTCTGTTGAAGAACGTCCTCCAGTTAGACATTTGTTTGGACACCTAGCTAGAGTGGATTACACAGATCCGGGTGAGGGGCTTGTTAGAAATGTAAACAGTGATTCTGATCAGGATAATCCTTTACATCATGTTGATCCTGACGCTAAGCGCAAGAGACAAGTTGTGAATGTAGGCGCGAAGAGTGGTAAGACAAAGAAACCAGAGATAAGGATAGAGGTTTCTGAACCAGAGAAGAAGAAAAGTACTCAAAGAAGAAATAAGAGGATGGCGAAAAAGGGTTTACACATAGTTGATGAAGCATCTGTTGATTCAGAAGAGACGATAGAGGAAGAACAGTGGAATTCCGATGCTGAAACGGTAGAGACCACCATGCCCAAGGCCACTGAGGCTGGTGCGTCTGCTAGCCAGAATGTTGAGGATCAAGGGAACAAAAGCCCTATTCCTGTTGATGTAGAAGAACTGGGTTTTAATGTTGAAGAGACGTTTGTTGGTTCTCCTGTGCAAGCTGCTAGGAAAGAAAAGAAGAAACAGGAGAAGCCAAGTATAAAGAGGAAGAAAGAAATAGAATCATTGATAGCTGGAAAGAAACTACCATCAGCTACAAGTTCTAAATCACCAGTTACTGCACCAGCTCAAAAGAAGCAGAAGACTGCGACAACATCAAGCACACCACTAACTGAAGAAATACCTATGGATGATGTTAATGAGGCATTGGATAATGTGCTCAAAAAGATCAGAAAAGGTAAATTGCCTGATGCTGTTGAACCACCAAAGAAGACAAAAGTTTCGGTGGATAGTGATATTATGACTGCTTTAAATCAGAGACTGTCTGAAATGATGAATCTGATTAACAAACAACAAACGGAGATCAAGCAGTTAAAGTCTAATGACAAGAAAATGTTGGAGGTTGTAGTCACATCAGCAGATGATAATGAGACTTTGAAGAAGACAATCAAGAGATTGAAGAGAGAAAACAAGAAGTTGCTGAAGCATGAGCAACGAAATACCAGGAGGATCATAGTCTTGAAGGAGGAGAATAAACAGCTGAAAAAGAGTAACAAGCATATGGATGATCTGATCAAGAACTTGTACTCTCAAGCTCCTCAACTTCAAGCTGGTGAAGTAGACAAAGAAAGAGAAGAAGATCAAGTTGATTATGAACTGTCTGATGAAGAAGAAGATGATGAACTTGATGAAGATGCTGGTAACGATACAAAGAAGAAGAAGAAGGATGATAAGGATGATGGAGGATCGGATGATGGTTCGAGTGATGGAGACGGCTCTGCATTTGATGATAGTAGTGATGATGATGATGATGACGCTGATAAATTTACATATGATAAGCGTGACTCAGATAAGGGTGGTGAGTCGAGCTCTAAGGCTCCTGGTGAGAATGTTGATGAAGATATCTTCTGGAACGAGAAATTGCAGTCACTGTCTGAAGATGATAAGAACAAGTATCGCCAGATGCTCACTGATCGAGTCTGGACGATCGATATGACTAGCAGGTTTCCAGAAATATTTGAATCGAACAATAAATTATTCGAGTTGGAGTTTGATGACCCTGATCTTGAGGATGGGGAAGTTTCTGCGGCTATTTCGAAAGAGATACTTGAAGGTTTAGCAAAGCAAGTAGGCAAGACGTTGGAAGAATTACTTGCAGATAACTTTATTCCAAAGATTCCTGAGAAAGAAGCTGGAAATCATTCGGATGATCATGATGTTCATGCATTCGAGGAAGTTGAAATGGAAGATATTACAAGCGAAGAATATCCACAATATTTCAGGACGAATCAAGATTGTGGATTTTCTTTCTCAGATGAACTGCTAAACCATGCCGAGAAACTAGCAAAAGAAAAGAGCAAAGTCTTTGAAGATGAAATCTTTAAAGGGCATGACAAGCCACGGTTCGAGCAGTCAGAAAGTTTGAAAGAGTTTTTGAAGAAGTTGAAAGAAAAGGAAAACAATCGTCCTAAACCTGATATTCAAGGAAGCTTTTACAAACTTCACAATAGTATTTTCAAAGGTCGTGCATTGGCCTGGAAGTTTGTTAAAGAGTTGAGATGCTTCGCAGTAAAGTGGGAGAAGGGGATCTTGTATTTCGACAAGTTTCATCACTTGAAGACCCTTCCTTACTGGGCAATCCGTGATATTTGTCGTCACCGTTTAACGGGAGCGTCAAATAGTCAGATTACTTACTTTGCTGAGAAGATGACTCGAGAGAGCCGAACCAAGTGGGACTTGTTTACACCACAATATCCAAAGCGAATTGTTCATAAGAAGGATATTGATTTGATAACTGGTATGCCCAAGGTGACGTTAAAATACAAACCACCGCAAGTGTTGAAAAAGATTCCTTTGATGCCTATCCCACAACACTTTGCCAAAGACTTCATCTGGTGGTATTATGATTGGAAGATTGCAGAGGCCGTGATTGTGTTGAAAGATGGAGAGTCGAACTACAAGAAAGTGCATATCTTTGATCCCATGTGGTTGATAAACTGTTCACATGAGGATATTATCATGCTGTTCTACAATCCAATCTATTCAGATGCAAAAGATGCTGAGCAAGCAGGAAAGTACCAACGTGTGGTATTTCTATGCTTTGCGTATGATATCAATGCTGGATGTGATTATGATGAGAAGTTGGGAAAGTATGTGGAAAAGCAAAAGGTGCCAAAGCTGAAAACGAAGAAGCAAAAACAATTTCATGAACCGGTGTTGACAAGAGAACAAAGGATTCAAAGACATATCAGACTGATGAACATAAGGATGGACGAACAACGACGAACACAATCCAAGCAATAGTCGAGGGGGAGTTTGTAGATGCAAAAGTGCGACTAAAGCTTTGGATTGTAAAACATAATATGTTTTGGTAATATCGAAGGTGCGAAGGAGAGATTTAAGAGGTGCGAAGGAAGACTGAAAGGTGCGAAGGAAGCAGCATGGACGAATGAAGAATTAGATTATTGTAAAGCTTGGTTCGACCTTATGATTCGGGCGAACCTGCACATTCGCACAAACAGTTTGGGCGAATGTGCAGTCTATAAATAGACAAGTTTGATTTTTGAATGTAACTTTTGATCATTATTATTCCCTCCACTTTCAGAAACTCTCTCTAGTGTTTTGTTAAACCTGTTTATCGTTCATACCTTGATTGTATCTATATTTCAACGTGTAAACAAGTGTTTTATTAATGAAAACTTTTGAAAATGATGATCTGTGTGTTTGAATCTGTTTGATTATTATTTTGTGATAGTTTTAGGGTTTCCGCACCTAAAACTAACTTGTTTGATCAATCTTTGTTTGTTATCGATCCTTTCACGCACATACAATTATTTGTTTTGATAAGATCATTCAACTTCCACTCCCTGATGGCGAGATTTTATTGGTTTTTGGTGAGAAGAGTGGTGTTCCTTTTACTATCATTTCTTGTATGAAGGCCTACAAATATCTTCGGAAGGGTTATACCACCATTTTGGCACTTGTTTCTATTTCATCTACTAAAGAGAAGAAGATTGAATATATTCCAGTTGTTCGCGACTTTCTAGACGTGTTTCCTGAAGATTTACCTGGCCTCCCGCCTCAATGCTAGGTTGAGTTTAGTATTGATCTTGCACCTAGTGTAGCCCATATTCCTCGGGCCCCTTATCGTCTTGCTCCTCCAAAGATGCAAGAGCTATCCAACCAGTTTCAAGAGTTATTAGAAAAGGGTTTTATCCGATCTAGTTCATCTCCGTGGGGAGCCCATATCCTTTTTGTCAAGAAGAAAGATGGAAGCCTCCGTATGTGCATTGATTACCGTGAGCTAAACAAAGTGACGATCAAGAATCGCTATCCTCTTCCCCGTATCGATGATATGTTCCACCAGCTTTAGGGTTCTAGTTATTATTCGAAGTTTGATCCGAGATCCGGATACCATCAGCTTAGGGTGCATGGAGCCGATATTCCGAAGACCGCCTTTCGAACTCGTTATGGCGATTTCGAATTCTTGGCCATGCCATTTGGTCTCTCACCAATGCCCAGCAGTATTTTTGGATTTGATGAACCGTGTTTGAAAGCCTTATCTTGATAAGTTTTTCATTGTCTTTATTGATGACATTCTAATCTATTCCAAGAGCAGGGTGGACCATGAGGAACACCTGCGACTTGTCTTGGAACTCTTGCGAAGAAAACTCCTCTACGCTAAGTTATCAAAGAGTAACTTCTGGTTGCCTGAAGTCCAGTTCCTTGGTCATGTGGTTAATGAGCAAGGAATATATGTCGATCCAGCTAAGATAGAAGCCATCAAAGACTGGGAAGTGGGAAACACCAAAGACGCCATCTGAGGTGCGGCAATTCCTAGGTCTCGCAGATTACTATTGTCGTTTTATTGAGAGATTTTTGAAGACTACTCAACCCCTTGCATCTCTTACCCAGAAGGACAGAAAGTTCCACTGGGGCGATTCTCAGGAGTTTGCGTTTAAGACGCTAAAACTTAAACTTTGATCTACACCCATATTATCCCTGCCTGGGGGTACATATGACTTTGTTGTATATTATGACATTCATTCAAGTCAAATTTTGTCTCTTGGCCATCATCAACTGCACCTACTGCTGAAAATAAAGGAAAAGTGGCTAAAAATAGAGGCAAAGTTTCAGGTAATACTAGATTTTACAATTTTAAACCATTTACGTATAAATGGGTCCTTATGATGTTTGATAAGAATTTACCCTTTTCAATTCCTGTTAATGATGCCTTCTTTGTGATTAGTATGATATTTGATAGTAATATTTCGGTGTTTTTCAGATTTCTGATAAGAGATTACATATCCATTGATAGGAAACTATCCATCTTTGTTAAAAGCTATGATTTTCTTCGAGGAAATGTTCAGTAGTTCTATAATGGATTGATTGTTGTTTTTTATTTTGTGAATTTTTGGGTTTTGTTAGTTGTTGAGTTAATTGAATGGTTTCATAATCGTTAGGTTTTTATGTGATTCAATTCAAGATTCGTTCTGGAGTAGTTTTTCATTTTTGGTTTTGTGAATTTGGTTAATTTTTTAATGGGTTTTTTCATTTTTGGTCCGAATGTGTGCATCAATGGAGGTCACAATCGTTATAGGTTTTTATGTGATTCCAAGAAACCGATTATTTGTAGGTCGAGAGAACGAGCTAGCGGATATTGAAATGGCTTCAATCAGGTCTCCTTCATATCCTACATATCAAGGTATTGTATTCTTCGTTTAAATCTGATGTATTTGTTGTTATAAATATTGTAAAGATGAAATCTTAAAGGATGTGGAATTTGATGCATTAAGGATAGTATTCAACAAGTTTAATTCAGTTGTCTCCTTTCTGCGTACAATTGCAATTGTGTTGTCTCCTATGGTAAATAATGTGTTTCGAAATATATCTGTTTTGCCATCACATGCTTATAGCTAGATCTGACTTTTTTGAAGTTTGTAGAACGAGAATCTGAAGCTGGGGGAATGATTGGTGATCTGGATTCTTATGAAATTGAAGGCGGTGAAACGAAGTCGGAAGTTCTCTAGAATCTTGTTGAGTTTCATTTTTCTTGCGTAAGCATCCTCAAATTTAAACTTTACATATTATCTTTTTTGGGTAAGATTGTGCAAAGGTAGTTTAAAAATTAAACAGCTGGAAAGTGGTCTAAAGTTCATTCAAATGCCTACAACCTCTTAAATAAAGCACATACAGCCTTCTAAATAGTTTTATGTTAAAAAAGATTTGTTATATTATGGATATAGTTTTTGTAAAAATTTCTATATCATGTATTTTTTTTGTAACTGAAGAAGGGGGACAAGAACGTCTTGGCAGGCCAAACCGACTTGACCTATTCTGCCCCGAATTCAATTGACCCATTATCTCACTCATGTGTTATGCCGGTTCCTGAGTGATAGTCAAGATTACGTGGGATTTGAAATTTTCAGTCATACCGTCTTGGTTTGAAAAAGCATGCATGAGGTGCTAGGAAAAGCACCTTTTTTTGGCCCGAGGCGCTCAACTAAATGAAGTGCGCCAGAGGCGCCGCCTCGGTCAAAATTAGGGTTTTTTTTGGCCAAAAGTCAAAATCAGGGTTTTTTAAAAGTTTTTTACGTGTGTTTCGGCTTCAATGTATGTTTAATGAAGTGTTTTAAGTGTGTTTTATAATTATGTTATTGTATTTAGGATTGATTAACAAGTAGAATATGTAGTATTGGCTTGTATAAATACTTTTTACTCTTTTTTACCGTGGGTGCCTCATATACGTGAAGCTCTCGCCTCGCGCTTTAAGACCCGCGCCTCGGATTTTGGAACCAAAATGCCTCGGAGTGCCTTGCGCTTTTTTAAACCAAGCACACCGTACAAATCTCCTTTTCTTCTACAAAATTAAATTACATCTTTTGGCTAGCACACGCTTAAGAGAAATGCTTTGACTGGTTGTTAAATGTCTTAGACCATTTCAACAAAATGAGGAAACAATGGAATGTTTTTAAACCATGTCAGAGTTATCAGTTTTAGATTTTATTTAAATAATGGCATTAACTTTTTCTGCTTGGAGGAGATATATATCGTCTTATGGGTCCCATGTAGAAAATTTGATGTTCATGTTTATCTGTGAAAGATGTTTTATTTACCGTCTACAATGAAGTTTTTAGTTTATGTTGTTAAACTGGTGCACTTTTTCATTATAATAATAATGATATTATTGTCACTATCTTTTAATTTTGTTAGGTAACATTCAATGCGGTTTTAGAGAACGCATGCAGTGAACAAGGAGCTCGGATGTCTACCACAGTGGAACATGTTAAGAGAAAAATGGCATGGATAATGTTCTTCCTTTGTAGTGGAATCCCCATACCATTGGTAATCTTCGGTAGATCCTCTACTGAATCTAAAGTTGAGGGTGGGTTGCAATTAAAAGAGCAGTAACAAATGTAATATCAGAAAGTTTAGTTGTTCATCAAGACTTCTTTTTATGAACTATATTATACAAAAATATCAGATTTATAATGTTTTTTTAATCCATTTAGGCATGCATCATTTATTTTCTATATATATTTATATATATATATATATATATCATATAATGGCTCAAACATCAAACACTTTATTTGACTTAGGCTGTTATGTCATTTAAGTATGGGCTGGTTGTAAACGAAAGCCTATAGCGGTCATGTAAGTTTAAAGGATCGATGTCAAGTAAAACGGATCATTACAGATTTACAGTTATATACTTATATGTTTGTTGGTGGTGAAAATCCTTAGGATGGTTTTACCTCATATCCCCAATGTAGCATCTTCAGGATGCTGAAAGACCTAACAGACTTCAGGATGTAACTATATTTCAGCATGTGCACATCCTGAGGATGGACTAACGAACTATCTTTTTATGACATAATTGCAGGTACAACTAAGTTATGATATGGACTCGTAACTGTTCTCCAACGTCTATATTATAATACTTAGTCAGAGGAGTCGAAGATAGAAGAATAACTCTTGCAAGCCAAAGTCCAAGATAGAGGATGGAGTCAAACTCGTAACCGATATACATTAAATATCAACGAAGAATCGGGAAACAGCTGGGACAATGTATAGCTGAGGTGAAACTGCCACAATGGTCACATGAAGTATTCAAAGAACTTAACTAACCAAGCGGATTATACGGGATCTCTTGTATACATTCATGTACTATAAATACGGGGATGATTGACGAGTATAGGACACTTTTTACACAACACATTCACCTGAACAACACGAATACTCTGCTGCTTATAGAAAAAGCTCACACACACTTAGCACAAATCATTGTAATCTTAGTACACTCGTCCATCATTCATCCAAAGTTGTAACCTTTTTTACCCATTTTTAATATTAACAAACAAGGCAGGGGCCTAGACTCCTCCCGAGGTTTTATGCCGGCGATCTACAATTGATCAAGGGCTTTCCTCGTACATCGAGTGTTGTTCATTGGGTTTGATTGTTTATTTTACCTAAACTGCTGATAGTTGCATCCTCAGGATACAACTATCCATCCTCAACTTTACTTTAACCATCCCAAGCATAGTTGTCATATTATTGTTCATTTACATTTATAAGTCACTATCCTGAAAATAACACTAAGTTTTCATCATACTAGCACTCTACCTCACTTTTACTAATTTGGAAAAGAAGATTATTTCTAGCAAGTAATTTTTGACCAAAACAATTTGGTGCCCACCATAGGGCAAGTGGTGCTATCTTAACAAAATTCTTTGTTAAAACGTTTTCGCAATTTATTCATTTCACAGATCTTGACAACTATGTCTTCCTAACAAAAATTTGTTTCCTCATCCATGCCATCTACAACGTCTACTAGAAATGCAACACTGTCATCCCCACCTGCATTACCGAGAAGTTCTTCCTCTCAAATCCTACCTAGACCATCAATAGGGACATCTGGATCCATTCCTCCTGTTTTTGTGTCAAATGATGAACTCCTTTCCATGTTTGCATTGATGAAGGATCAAATACAACAACAGGACACAAATCGGATGCTGATAAGATAGATACAATCTCTCAAGACATCTTCAAGGAGGCCAACCGAGGACATGGGACACCATTACAACCCAGGGTGTTGGATTTTAATTCTGGCATCGCTGGGGGCGTTCATCAAGGAGATTTCATCCCCATGAGCACAAGATTCTCTGCTCCTAAAACTACCACAGCACCCAGGATGACAACAACCAGGGATCCAGGATATACACCCGTGCCATCTCGAGGATATAACAATAACGGAAACAATTTGAGTTCCAGTACTTTTACTGCTAATGATGTTGCTTCTTTGCAGGATACAGGTATAAGTCCTCAACTAGCAAGGGAGCTACAAAAAATTAAGGATATGGTATCGAGCGTACCAAGAATAGTACAACCTATCCCCGAAGTATCCTCAACATGTCATAGGGTGTCTCGGTTTGCACCTCCCATATGTGATGTAGAGATCCCAAAGCGGTTTCAAACTCCAAGCATAAAGCTCCATGATGGATCTACAGATCCAAGGAGCATGTGGCTCAATACAGGGAAAGGATGGAGATAAATCCAATTCCTGTTGATCTCAAGGAAGCATGTCTGTGTAAAGGATTCGGTTCCGCCCTCACTGGTTCATCCTTAATATGGTTCCTAAGTGTTCCTCCCTATTCTATTACTTCTTTTGCACATCTAATTAACATGTTTAATAACCAATTTTCTTGTAGTTGAACGTTTGATAAGTGACTTGTACAGGGTGACTCAACCACAGGGAGAATCACTAAGAGAATATATCACTAGATTAGGAAAAGAAGCACTTGACATTCCGAACTTGGATGTCACAATGGCAGTACAAGCATTCAAGATGGGACTGCAAAGAGATTCACCATTCTACCCAGAATTGGTGGTGAATCCTTGCAGAAACTTGGATGAAGTCAGGAACAGGGCTCTAAGATTCATCCGACTTGAGGATGAAAAGAAGATACAAGAAAGAATCGAAATATCCTCAAGATATAACCATCCTAATCGAAAGTCCACTCCCACATGTGAACCATACAAGCATAAACCATATGCTAGACCTGATAATAAAATGGTCAATGTGGTAGAGGATGACGATGAGGATGAATGTCCTAAATTATCAGATTACTGTTTTTTCTGTGGATGTAAAAAGATTGATGTACGCCATGAAGGATCTTGGAGATAAAGCAAGATGGCCGAAGAAGGATAATAAGATAGGATGGAAGGACAAATCGAAATGGTGTGCCTTCCACGAAGACTTTGGTCACATCACTGAAGATTGCATCGCCTTGAGAAAGGAGATAGCATATCTTCTGAGCAAAGGTCATCTTAAGGATCTCCTAAGCAAGAAGAAGCCAAGGATTCAGGATGGCACCAACATCCCAGAGAGAGCAGCATCACCTCTTAAGGATGCTAACATAATTAACTTCATTTCGGGTGGTTCAGACATTTGTGGAACATCTTATTCAGCTGCTAAAAGGCATGCAAGAGATATGAAATCTGAGAAAGGAGAAAGACCCACAAAGACTACCATCCTGACAACTTCTAAAGTGATCAGTTTTGAAGAAGAAGAAGACAGAAAATATCCTTTACCCTCATCATGATAGTTTAGTTATAACTTTATATATTGCTAATCACTTTGTTCGTAGGATTCTTGTAGATGGTGGAAGCTCAGTCAATATAATTCAGCTAGAAGCCCTCAAGAGAATGAACATCCCGGAAGCTGAAATAGTTTCTAGATCGTCAGTCCTGGTTGGCTTTAGTGGAGAGACTAAGACTACAGTCGGTGATATAAAGCTACCGGTAGATGTAGAGGGGGTGAATTCTATTTAGAGATTCTGTGTGATAGATTCTCTATCCTGCTATAATGTCATCCTGGGGAGACCTTGGATACATGACATGAAGGCAGTCCCTTCAACATATCACCAATGTGTAAAACTACAAACACCATAGGGAGTTGTTAAAGTCAACAGCGATCAACAAGAAGCCAAGGATTGCTATACTACATCAATGAAGGCTTCGTGAAGACAAGCATAGCAATTATAGAAAGATGCACAAGTGCCATCCTCAAGATGTCAAGGAACATGCTGACCAAGATGTAAAGGCTGTTTGCCTCGATGACAACAATAAGGATATCATTGTGCAGATTGGTAAGAATATTTCTCATGACATTGAACAATCACTAATTTCATTTCTAAAATGCAGGATGTCAACGTTTGTACGGAAGCATGAAGATATGACTGGCATCTCCAAGGATGTCATTACCCACAAACTTGGGATTGATAAAAGCTTCAAACCCATCCAACAGAAACAAAGAAAGTTTGCACCAGAAAGGAATACCATCATACAAGAGGAGGTGGATAGATTGCTGAAATCCAAGATGATAAGGGAAGTAAAATTCCCAAGATGGCTGGCAAACATGGTAGTGGTACAGAAGAAAAATGGAAAATGGAGAGTATGTGTAGACTACACAGACCTCAACAAAGCCTGTCCAAAAGACGCATTCCCATTACCACACATAGATTCAATGGTAGATGCTACAGCAGGCCATGAGATGGTGACATTCATGGATGCATCCTCATGATTTCAACGAATCCAAATGGAGTCGGTTGACCAAGAGGATACAACATTCATGACCCCATCAGGTATATATTGTTATATAGCTATGCCATATGGACTAAAAAATGCAGGTGCTACATACCAAAGGCTAGTGAATATGATGTTCAAAGAAAAGATTGGGGACACAATGGAAGTTTACATTGACGACATGGTGGTTAAATCCAAGAAGGCAGAAAACCATCTTCAGGATCTCAAAGAAGCCTTTGACATCCTGGATGCATACAATATGAAATTAAATCCAGCCAAATGTCATTTTGGAGTCAGTGCTGGGAAATTCCTTGGATATTTAGTGACTAAGAGAGGAATAGAAGCCAGTCTTGAACAAATAAAGGCCATCCTTGACCTCAAATCTCCAACGAATGTCAAGGATGTACAAAGATTAACCGGCAGGATAGCTGCCCTAAACAGATTCATCTCCAAATCCTCCAAAATAATTCCACTTTCGACCTCACGTATGGTCAAATGTACACAATTTGGTCGAATGTACAACAACACACTCACAAATTCTAGGTTCGACCCTAAAAATGACTGACGTGCTTGTCGTGGTACACGTAAAATTTCCCAATTACAACTAACAAATAGTGGCAAGAAGGTATCGAACACATGGAGTTTGTGAAAAATGTGTGAATTCTAGTTTTGTTAATTAACTAAAATTAAACTACTTAACAAAAAGTAAATGATTAAGCTTTTGATTGTTTTGGTTTATAACTAAAGTAACAACTAAATATCGATTTAAACTTAAGAGTGTTTCTTCAAATTATGGGACAATGACCATTCAAGGATCCGATTTCTCTAAACACTTGTATGAATTTCCACTAGAAAGAGTTACAAAGACATAACTCATGTAAAAAACAATTGTTGTGATAAAAGGGAACAAAGTACTCGGATTAAATTGACGCGAGGTTGTTTCCCGATGACCTATTAATCAATAACCAACCCCCAATCCTTCCTGTGATATCTTAGTTGTTAGCAACACCAAGAACGTACGATAGAGACTAAGAATTGGTAAACTAATCAACACACTACAAGCAATTGTTCATACATCATAATAACAAAGCAAAATACGAAGTCATTATTCTAGAAATGCAAGAAATCACACACAATAGTTCAAGAAAAACCTTCACCAAGAATGATCACCAAATGTTTAGCCTAGCATGACTTGGTGAATCATCAACACATTCATGGAATTGTTCATAAGAATCAAAAACTAAAACCAAATGTTTGTGATAAGCCTCCAATGATCAAAAGCAGCCAAATATCACCCCAATGATGCTCTAGAAATGTCCCAAGTTGAAGATAAATGAAAAGACACCATAAAACAATCTTTAATAGTGGGAGTTACACTTTGATGCAGGGTCCACCGTACCTTACGGTGCCCACCGTAAGGTACAGTGGGTTTAAGAAAACCAACGGTGGTTCAAGACTGTACAACAGTGGGATTTTTGTGTCCAGCAACCACCGTAAGATACGGTGGAAGCCGTACCTTACGGTGGAGACCCCCAAAATTTGATTTTTTCCTTTGTCCAATTCTTCCTAGTTCCAGCCCGTTCCGATCCGTTTCATAGCTCGTATTTCCTTGTTTTAAGTTCCTTATCATATCTGCAACCAACATACTCGTAGTTATCCAATCTCAAGCAATAACATGATCAAATGCGGATAAATTAAGCGTTTTATCAATATAAAGGGTTGTTCCTTGAACCACCCGTCACATCCCCATACTTGACAATTGCTTGTCCCAAGCAATACATCAAAATCATTTTTTACACAAAAGCGATCATTTTTAAATCAAGCGTTAGCATGAAATCCATATACTAACCCGTCCTTAACACCCGAATCAGCACACCCCTCACAATTCCTCTCCTCTCGGTAACAAATGAACTCTAGCAACTAGGCACTAGGCACACAAAAGGCAATTAGATGGGTGCACAATCATAAGCTTGTACCTAAATCAACCCTCCTCTTGCAAACGC
This sequence comes from Ambrosia x helenae, assembly GCA_030844895.1. NCBI lineage: Eukaryota > Viridiplantae > Streptophyta > Magnoliopsida > Asterales > Asteraceae > Ambrosia > Ambrosia x helenae. Next base: position 82,057,024 of record CM061223.1, read on the forward strand.
TAAACATGAGTGTAAATCAAAAGGACTTGTCAGGTTATAATGTGGCGAAGTGTAAAGGTAGGAAATGGGATATATTTATAGTAACGCAAAACTTTGCCCGGTCTTTTATTACACAACGACACACACACACTAACACGCATAACAACGACACAAACTACTACTATATCACGCATGAACCTCTTTTTTTTTCTTCTTTACTTTTTTCTTTTTTTTTTTCTTTTCATGACTTCTTTTGCATCATATTTTTTTCATTTTCTTTAATAGATACGAACACTACATCATCACACAAACATTCACACAATCAACTATTCACCATCTTCTCAAACTCTTTTTTTTTCCAATCTAACAAACATCAAACACACTCGACTCTTCATAATCTCGACTCAATAGACACAACTCACACACTACTAGACACAAAAAGACCAAGCAAAGTTGGGTATTCATCTAGGGAGCTAGCTAAAGGGTTAACAATCAATAGGCTTTTAGGCTCAAAAATGGGCAACTAAATGTCCAAACCCCCGCCCCTCTCGCTACCAAGCTCATATATATAATGTCTAAGTGCAATATTCATGTATGTCCCTAGCTAGTGATCCTGTACTGAATGTCGAGGTTAAGATAATCAGAAAAACGACCAAGACTTTAGCTTGAAGATACATTCGACCTGTCGGATGGTCGAATGTAGTTTGTCTGGTCGAATATAAATTGAATGAAGAAGAAGGCTTCATTCGAACCCTTAAAGGGTCGAATGAACACCTTCGACCTAGGAAAAGGGTCGAAGGTGGAAGGCTATATAAAGGGAAAAGTTATTTATTTTGAGAAAAAAGAAGTTATCATTTTGAGCTTTTCCCTAGTTTGTGTGTGTGATATTCTTTGTATTAGGTCTAGTATTTCATGTGTAATCCTTGATATTTGATCTAATACAAGAGTAAAGTTATGTAAATTGCTCGGTGATTCGTTATCTGTTTTCATCACGATCGATTACGTTTATTTCTGAATCATTTTGAACGATCGGAGGGGATTCCGCACCCTACGGTTGGTATTCGTGAGATCACAGTTAGTGATTACGATCCTAAAACGAATTCTCAAGTGGTATCAGAGCTTAGGTTCGATTTCACGATTGCAAATTGATCTGAATTGATGAAAACAGATTAAAATTCTTGTTTAAAGATCAAAACCCAAGAAATTTTGAAGCTTTTCATAAAAACATGGTTTTTGATTAAATTGGAGTTGAATTTGATGTTATTTTCACAAATTATTTCACAAATGTTTGTCTAAATTCAATTCCGAACAAAACCTATCAAATTTCATTACATTTGGTGAAAATTTTGTCGAACGTAGAATCTGATTTTCAAAGATTTTCATTCTTGAGGTCGAACCAAGACAGAGGTACATTCGACCCTTGTAAAAGGTCGAATAAGTCTATATTTTTCAGGTTCGAACCTACGAATTGTTGGACAATATTTTTCAAATTTTAAGGTGTAAAAAATTTCGAAATATTTCTAGAAATTTTTTTTGTTGAAATTTTTCAGGTTCTAGCCTGTTTTTAGAAAATTTCGAAATATTTTTTGTTGAAAAATGATAAATTACTTGGCTATATCAAGAACTGATGATCAGATAAAAGCTGCAATGCAACAAAAGCTAACCTGGGAACAAGTTGTTGCATCTAATATTCAACAATCTGTTACACAACTAGCTATGCAACCAACTGATAAAATGGTTAATGTGAATGAGTGTGTTAACAAAGAAAGTGTTAAAAGTAATGTTGTATGTCTTGTCAAACGAATGGGGAATGATGATTCAAGTGAATTGTCAGAGAGTGATTTGAGTTTTGATACTAGTTCAGAAAAGAGTGAATCAAGAGGAAGCGATACATCAAATGTTGATGTAAATTCTGAGATTAGTTCTGAGAATGGTAATAACTCAGATGCTGAGGTAAAATCTAATGCTGAATGTGCTAATTGTTCTGATTGTGTCAAATTGAAAAATGAAGTGTTGAAACTTCTTGAGGACAAACAGAACTTAACAAATAAACTTGAAAGATTTCAAATTGAAAATAAAATTTTGGCAAATAATGAAAGACATTTTTTGAATCAAATTGAATCTTTTAAGAAAGAGATTTCAGAGCTTCATAACACTATTTCAAAGAATAATTCCACATCAGAGTTGGAAATCACAACACCTTGTGTTGTTGATTCTGAATCTGAGGTGCAATCTGTGTTTGAAGAGAAAACTGAAAATGTGGTAGCAACTTCAGAACCTGAATCTGAAGAGAAACTCATATTCAAGTTTCCTGAAGGAGTTGAAGGATCCTATATGTTGGTAGGACAGGACAAATTGATTTTCAACAAAGATTTTCCAATTGATAATATCAAGCAATCTTTACTTAAATGTATTTTTGTCGAGAATAATGATTTGATAAATCAATTTAGAAATCAATTTGATCATTTACATTTTGAACTCAGTCCTAACCAACATGAAAATAAAATGGAACAGTCTGGGAACAAAAAGAAAAATCAAAAGGCAAAAGGACCAAAACCAAACAAATCGAAAGGCAATGATCAGATGAAAAATTCTTATCATAAGAATTCAAAAAAAATTTCATCTAGAACACATGACTTTTATGATTCTCAAAGTCACTCTCGATTTGATGGTTATTGGAGAAAACAACTCACCACAGTATTCTCATGGTTATGTTGAATGGAGAAGCTGTTTTGAATGTGGTGAAGTTGGTCATATTGCTGCTCATTATCCCTAATGGTATTGGGATGAAGGGTATGCATGTGATTTTGTGGAATATAGGTCTTGTTATAACTGCGGAGAGTGTGGGCATTTAGTTGCTGCCTGTCCGTATGTTAATTAGAAAAAAGACTGAAGTGAAATTTGCTAAAAATTCAGGCAATGTCAAAAAGCTTGTATCCCCAAAACCAATCAAGAAACAAAAGGGGAAACAGATTGTGTATGACAATCATAACAAAATTTCCTTGAATAAAATTGAAGATTGTGATAGGGTTGCTAAGGTAAGGGGGAGTTCTGAGACTAAGCCAAAGAATAATTCTAAACCTGGACCTTTATCAGTTAAGTTTGAGAAGGTTCCAAACAAGGTTCAGAAGCAGGTGTCAAACATGAAACCTGAAAAGTCAACAATAAAAACAATTTCAACAAAATCTAAAATAAACTCTGAACTTGTTTGGAAACCCAAATCACTTTCTAAATCAATAGCAATTTCTACTTCAAATCAATCCATTGAAAAACCAATTGATTTCTTAAAAGGAGAATGGATTGATGTTCTAAGGATTGATGACCTTGGACGACCCATCATTGTGAAGGGATGGGTGCCTCTCTCGTGCTAATTGTTTAACAAGTGTGCATATTATTCCAGACAGACCTATTAGTTATCTTTTGATAGTTGATAGTGGAACATCTGTATACAAGCTATTTATTGGAGAGGTGAAGGTCAAAAGGATGGGATATTGAAAAAGGAAAAACATGATTTCAACAAAGAGGAGAGTATTTGTTGTATGTTTTCTACCTGTGAAGTCGGAAAACGTTGCAATTTCATGCAATTGCTCTCAGGTTTTGGATTTTTACAACAAATGCGACAAAACGGTTTATTCTAAACTTTTTTATCTTTGTTAATGGTTTTACTATTTGAATGAACAAAGTGTGTTAAGTAGTCTGAGTGGGTTAATGGTTTTTGAAATTCAATGAGTAAACCGTATCGGATACCATTTTATTTTGTTTTTCTTCAAAAGTTAAAAAAAAAATCCAAAAATATACTTATTTTTAGATTTTTAGGGGGAGAAAATTTCAGAAAAAAAATCAAAATAAAAATTTAGAAAATCCAAAATGAGTTTTTCTGGAGAAAAAGAGGAGATGATAGTACATCAGTGGACTGTCAGAATACTCTGAAAACAAAATGTATGAATAAACATTGAGTAGCCACTACAATTATATATTGGTAGGCTTGAAATCAAAGTTTAAAGTTCAGCATGGTGATATAAACTTAAAATCAATAACTGAAAATTATGTGGATCAACGTCTCGTTGGCATATGGTCTTAGTACCAAAATTTCGTTTGATAGATTGCCAAAATCGAAGGTTTTGGGTCGTTATATTGTTAGTTATCTGGGGATAGCCTAACTGATCTGTTGTCGTATTGATTTACGGACCTAGATCAGTCAGGGTATCTTAATTAAAGATCTTTAATGACAAATCCTTAAGTTACCGAATGAGGAACTAAACATGTGTGATGATAATCAAAGATTATCTAATGCATCGTATCAGTACTATGATGAAAATCATGTATGATATTAGTCCTCACCCTGGTTGAGTGCATAAGTAGCTTTGAAGCATTAAATTGCTGACCTGTCACCGTTGTGCCTCATACCTTGTAACTTACAGATAACTACAGTATAATCACGTGTTACGATGAAACTTTATGCAATTCTTGATACGGGAATGTGTCGCGTGCGTGGCGACCATATGTTTTTCAGTATCTGATATTACCATAACGTATCTGAAATGCTGAACAATGAATGATGATTTTAGGTTTAAGTGGACAAACATACTGGTAATGGTTGTAGGATGCTCAATGTTAAAAAGCAGAAAATTAATCAAAAAGAGTTTTGACTAACTGTTTCAATACTGATATGATCCTCTTACCGGAAGATTCACAAAAATATGTTCAGTTTACTTTTATGTAATTCCATTTGAAAATTCAAAAAGATTTTTGGTGTGTTTTAGCATAAACTTTGAAAAATCAAATTGTTTTGTTTCTACTTTATTTTTGATAACCGATTGGGATACTTAATGTGAATGCTCAGATACATTAAAAATTGAAAAAGACTACAAATTTTCAAGTTTCTGGTACAAATGAAAATATTTAATAGTTCAGGGGGAGAACTATTGAGGGTCAAAAGGAATGTGAAGAGTACTTTCAAGATTTTTGTCGTGTCTAACGCTGGTTGTAGTTTGTGCAGTTTTTAGTAAATTTTTCTGCAGAATCAAACACAACAAGTGCACTACTCAAGATTCATCGACAAAGTGTGAAACTGAACAAGACCCAAACCTGAACATCAAGATCACCAGAACAACATAAACTAGTCAGAGGTTGTTAAAGAAATGACTGAAGATCGAAGAATTTCAAGATTTGATGTCTGCCTTTATCTCTGGACCAACAAATGACAAAGCCAAGATTTCTTGAGTCTGTCTGAGATTTCAAATCTTACTGTAGAGATAGACAAGAACTTCGACACAAACATGCAAGAAGATGGAAAGTTTTCAATTCGTTTAAGATGATGATTGCAAGACTTCAAGAATTGACAGCTTTCTGATTTGGTACATCACTAGCTAGGTCCAAGGGGGAGATTGTAAGTGCATTATTCATGTATGTCCCCAGCTAGTGATCCTGTACTGAATGTCGAGGTTCAGATAATCAGAAAAACGACCAAGACTTTAGCTTGAAGATACATTCGACCTATCGGATGGTCGAATGTAGTTTGTCTGGTCGAATGTAAATTGAATGAAGAAGAAGGCTTCATTCGAACCCTTAAAGGGTCGAATGAACACCTTCGACCTAGGAAAAAGGGTCGAAGGTGGAAGGCTATATAAAGGGAAAAGTTGTTTATTTTGAAAAAAAAAAAGAAGTTATCATTTTTGAGCTTTTCCCTAGTTTGTGTGTGTGTGATATTCTCTGTATTAGGTCTAGTATTTTATGTGTAATCCTTGATATTTGATCTAATACAAGAGTAACGTTATGGAAATTGCTCAGTGATTCGTTATCTCTTGTAATCACGATCGATTACGTTAATTTCTGAATCATTTTGCACGATCGGGGGGGATTCCGCACCCTACGGTTGGTATTCGTGAGATCACGGTTTGTGATTACGATCCTAAAACGAATTCTCATAATGCATGAGGTCCAAACCCCCAATTCCCACACTCTCACTCAATATGATGAGGTTACCTAGTGCCCTTATCATTTCTACACTTATGCTCACCTAAAGATTCAAGTCGCATTCAGGCACAAGTTCTAGCGCACCCCACCCATTGCCACTCTCACAAAGAAAGATGTATATATATATTGTTCTACAATTGTGGCTCAAATCTCACCAAGAATAAAAATGGGTTAAGGGTTGCCGGTGTGCCTCTCGAGGTTAATTCAAGGTGTTCCAATTTTCACAACGCTAAGCTTGATTTCCAATTTTTTTTAAAACTTCAAAATTGTCCCCATCCCCACACTTGGGGTACATTGTCCCCAATGTACGGTTTTGGGAATAATAGATCGCTTCAAAACTCCAAAACTTTTTCTCTTTTTTTTTATTTTTTTATTTTTTTATTTAGATTACTTAATTAACACATTACCAAAGCACAACCCAATACGACACAATCACTACACCACCCAACCACCCAATCCCAAACACAATGAAAAAGACATATATATATACAAATATATACAAGAAAGACACCACCTGATCAATAATAGCGTGGCTGTTGTAACATCGCGAATTTCACCTAATTTTTATTATAAAAAGAATGTATTGTTTTATACAATATATGTTTTAAATACCTTAAACTAATAATTATTTGTATCTCGACACTTTTGTACGTTTTAAAAATATTTCGAGTCACTTTCGGGCTTATATAATCATATTATGAATTTAGAATAATATAGTTTTAGAGAAATAATTGCCAAAAAAAGATTTGTGTGGACCGGGACTCGAACCTGCGTCCACAGCCAACCAACACACAGTGACAACCAACTGAGCCAACTATCATCTTATGTAGTATTTCAGAAGAAAATAAACTTAACACATTCCTTAAATTGATTAGTCAAAGTCTTAGTAAAACAGTCAAAGTCTTAGTCAAACAGTCAAAGTCTTAGTCAAATAGTCAATTCATCATAAAACCTTACTTTATGGTGTTGACCAATTTTAATGGCTAATTGACTCCAAAACTAGTATAAAAACCCACCTATGACCCATTATACTTTGCACCACTAAATCGATTGTTTCAATCTGATTAAACTTTCCCTCATACCTTTCTTCTATAGTCTATTACTTCTACAATTGAAGCTTTGATTATAAGCTCTTGTAATTGGCGAATTGGAAGCTTGATATTCTTTCTTTTTCGTTTTCTTCAATTTGGACTAGCTACGTTGTTGAGTCTTTGGGATTCGCCTCGCATACATTCACAACACTTAGAGGATAATTCACCTTAGCCAATGTGAGTTTTACATAGCCCCTTTTCTATTTCACTATTTTTGGGGTGAAACATGTTACAACATTCTATATGCAATTCAATCATAAAGTGTCTATGTGTTTTTCTATGTTGCATTATGTCTTAAACATGACTAGGGTAAGCACAATATTCTAGCATAATCATTAACATTGATCAGTCGACGGTATACAATGATAGATCTATTGGACTGACAATCCCACCCGGATACGTGCCTCCTACAAAGGTAGCGTGGGTGATTGTTATCGCATAACATAATCGAGTGAACCATGAGCGTATGGGATGCACCACAATATAACAGTCACAAGGGTTGATTATGCACTCGATTTACTTCTAGTATGTTTTCACATATGGACTAGACTTGCCATGACACTTGAATTGTACAAGTTTTATTCAATTATCAAAACCTATGTAATTGTCACCAACTTTTGTTGACCCAAAATATTTTCAAACTTAACATGTTTCAGGTTATAGCTTGCTTGGAGTTTAGAGTTAATGCTTGAAGATGCATATTTAGTATTTCTCATTTAATGTACAAATTCTTGTAGAACATTTGTATGTAATGTATTTAAATCAATTATTGAAATTTATTATTTACCATGAGCTACTGAACAATCATCAATACGTGACATCCCGATGTTTCCGCCATCGGTTGGGGTGTTACAGATTGGTATCAGAGCCTTGGTTATAGGGAATTAGGTTATTAGAAAAAAAAAATAATCTAGTCTATAACCATAGGATTTTAACCAGTACTTGCTCCTTTTACTTGCAACCTTACTTGTTTCTATTCTCTATCCTACCTCTTATCCTTACTTTAGTCCATACAAGAAGAGTGCTCTCCATCACAAGATCTACTCTTAGACTAGTAGGACAAATCCTCAGGTTTAGCCTAAACCACCTTGAAGATTTCGTCGAAGTTCTAAATTTTAATAACGAACACGTGCAATCTGGAAGGGTGAACGCCTGTATTCTGAGTTTTCTGTCTAGGGCTGGCATTGCGCATAAATCCCAATCAGACGAGGGACCCGGATGCCTACCTGGGAATTCTCGGGATGAGTGTTCACTTATAGGCTAAAGCATGTCTTCACTATGTTATTAGAATCTAGAAGTTTTGATAAGTCAACGTTTTTGTTTATTCGTTTTTAATTAATGAATAAATGATTACACTCACTTTCCTTAAACTAAGCTCTAAAATCTCAAAATTTTACAGCTTAAATCAATCTCATTTCATAACCATCTATGGATTTCACAATAACACTTCACCTTACCATCTTAGCCACTTTTTAAATATTCAACACCCTACCCAAATCATATTATTTCATTTCTCCACATGTTACTTATTTTTAAAAACTATAACCTCATACCTTAGCACAAACTAAAGATTTTTAAATCTTGTTGTATTTTCATTACCTAGTAACTTTACAAAGTACATATTTTTGTCAAAAGATGTCCTCGAACTTAAATTCAATTGTTTATTTATTGACGTAACAAACAATTTTCTATATAATGCTTTAAACTATTAAAAAAATCACTTAATAGAACCATGATCTTCAAAACCTAATGTCATGTTTGAAATCTCCAACTAACGGGAATATTTTAATCAAAGCCCACTTAGTTTGTACTATTTAACAACTTTTGCTTTATGTATAAAACCAATTTTGAAAATAAGATTTTTTTTTAGGATTAATATCTAGTCTCTAAATTCTCCATCGACACTCACTCATTTTCAACTTGTTCAAATTTTTACAATATTTGGCATATATCACAATCATGTTTTCTTATACACTTGATTATAACCTTTGATCCAAACCCCAAAATTTACACTGCTACATAATCTCCTTACTATAAAATAAACTCTTTATCAACTATCTTCACATTCACTATCTCTCACAACCTTGATTCTGCTTCAAAATTTTTCATCATCCTCTCAAGAACTAAATTCATATCCTTCACCTTCTCAAACATGAACTAGTTACCCATGATAACCAAACTATTGAAACTTGGTTGTGTGTTGCATCAAACTTAATCCTTAGTTATACATGAGGATTCGATTATCTACCATATTTAAACATTTGATACTAGAAATCATGGAATATAAACTATTTGCTATAGACACACCTAGAGTCATTAACCTTGTCTAGGACAACACTATTACAACTCGCAAGCTATGCTTGATACTTGATTGTTTATATGTACATATTATCAATTTGCAATTTATGTGTGAAATAATTGGTACACTTAATCAAACAACTGGTAGAGGATGAAGTACTTGCTCAACAGTTAGTTGAGTATCAAATAACCTACTCAACGATTGGTAGAGGTCATCATGCCTGCTCAACAGTCGGTAGAGGCCCTACAACCTGCTCAACGACTGGTAGAGGCTATCGCACCTGCTCAACAATCGGTAGAGGTTCTTACTCAATGACTGGTAGAAGTCTTTTTCCTACTCAACAGTTGGACTCATTTTTGGATACATTGTAAACGATTCAATCACAAGGTTATTTTGCATTACTTACATGTGTGTTTAGAGTCATAGAAGGACACAAAACCCTAATGTAAGGTAAATTGGTGATTGCGGTCCGGAACGTAATCATGAATTTACAGGTACGTTAAGGTAGTGTGAAATTCTAATAAGGTTTTAGTAGTTCATTTGGTTTTCATATAGCCAATCAATTCATGCATTTCTTATAAGATTCCTAAAACATAAGTTTAGTATTTTGCTAGATTCTTATGCTTCTTGCTACTTCAGACGAACCTAATCCAATCCTTAAACCTCTTATCCAAATTATTCGAAACAAATTATTCTATTACCTATAAATTCATGTCGTGCCTTAACCCAAACCACAGCTGCCTTAATTTCTACCTAATCAACCTCAAACCTGTGTTTTTAATAACTTCGGGACGAAGTTTCCAAAAGTAGGGGAGACTGTAACATCGCGAATTTCCCCTAAAATTTTTTTTTATAAAAAGAATGTATTGTTTTATACAATATATGTTTTAAATACCTTAAACTAATAATTATTTGTATCTCGACACTTTTGTACGTTTTAAAAATATTTCGAGTCACTTTCGGGCTTATATAATCATATTATGAATTTAGAATAATATAGTTTTAGAGAAATAATTGCCAAAAAAAGATTTGTGTGGACCGGGATCCACAGCCAACCAACACACAGTGACAACCAACTGAGCCAACTATCATCTTGTGTAGTATTTCAGAAGAAAATAAACTTAACACATTCCTTAAATTGATTAGTCAAAGTCTTAGTAAAACAGTCAAAGTCTTAGTCAAACAGTCAAAGTCTTAGTCAAATAGTCAATTCATCATAAAACCTTACTTTATGGTGTTGACCAATTTTAATGGCTAATTGACTCCAAAACTAGTATAAAAACCCACCTATGACCCATTATACTTTGCACCTCTAAATCGATTGTTTCAATCCGATTAAACTTTCCCTCATACCTTTCTTCTATAGTCTATTACTTCTACAATTGAAGCTTTGATTATAAGCTCTTGTAATTGGCGAATTGGAAGCTTGATATTCTTTCTTTTTCGTTTTCTTCAATTTGGACTAGCTACGTTGTTGAGTCTTTGGGATTCGCCTCGCATACATTCACAACACTTAGAGGATAATTCACCTTAGCCAATGTGAGTTTTACATAGCCCCTTTTCTATTTCACTATTTTTGGGGTGAAACATGTTACAACATTCTATATGCAATTCAATCATAAAGTGTCTATGTGTTTTTCTATGTTGCATTATGTCTTAAACATGACTAGGGTAAGCACAATATTCTAGCATAATCATTAACATTGATCAGTCGACGGTATACAATGATAGATCTATTGGACTGACAATCCCACCCGGATACGTGCCTCCTACAAAGGTAGCGTGGGTGATTGTTATCGCATAACATAATCGAGTGAACCATGAGCGTATGGGATGCACCACAATATAACAGTCACAAGGGTTGATTATGCACTCGATTTACTTCTAGTATGTTTTCACATATGGACTAGACTTGCCATGACACTTGAATTGTACAAGTTTTATTCAATTATCAAAACCTATGTAATTCCCACCAACTTTTGTTGACCCAAAATATTTTCAAACTTAACATGTTTCAGGTTATAGCTTGCTTGGAGTTTAGAGTTAATGCTTGAAGATGCATATTTAGTATTTCTCATTTAATGTACAAATTCTTGTAGAACATTTGTATGTAATGTATTTAAATCAATTATTGAAATTTATTATTTACCATGAGCTACTGAACAATCATCAATACGTGACATCCCGATGTTTCCGCCATCGGTTGGGGTGTTACAGATTGGTATCAGAGCCTTGGTTATAGGGAATTAGGTTATTAGGAAAAAAAATAATCTAGTCTATATTATAGGATTTTAACCAGTACTTGCTCCTTTTACTTGCAACCTTACTTGTTCTATTCTCTATCCTACCTCTTATCCTTACTTTAGTCCCTACAAGAAGAGTGCTCTCCATCACAAGATCTACTCTTAGACTAGTAGGACAAATCCTCAGGTTTAGCCTAAACCACCTTGAAGATCTCGTCGAAGTTCTAAATTTTAATAACGAACACGTGCAATCTGGAAGGGTGAACGCCTGTATTCTGAGTTTTCTGTCTAGGGCTGGCATTGCGCATAAATCCCAATCAGACGAGGGACCCGGATGCCTACCTGGGAATTCTCGGGATGAGTGTTCACTTATAGGCTAAAGCATGTCTTCACTATGTTATTAGAATCTAGAAGTTTTGATAAGTCAACGTTTTTGTTTATTCGTTTTTAATTAATGAATAAATGATTACACTCACTTTCCTTAAACTAAGCTCTAAAATCTCAAAATTTTACAGCTTAAATCAATCTCATTTCATAACCATCTATGGATTTCACAATAACACTTCACCTTACCATCTTAGCCACTTTTTAAATATTCAACACCCTACCCAAATCATATTATTTCATTTCTCCACATGTTACTTATTTTTAAAAACTATAACCTCATACCTTAGCACAAACTAAAGATTTTTAAATCTTGTTGTATTTTCATTACCTAGTAACTTTACAAAGTACATATTTTTGTCAAAAGATGTCCTCGAACTTAAATTCAATTGTTTATTTATTGACGTAACAAACAATTTTCTATATAATGCTTTAAACTATTAAAAAAATCACTTAATAGAACCCTGATCTTCAAAACCTAATGTCATGTTTGAAATCTCCAACTAACGGGAATATTTTAATCAAAGCCCACTTAGTTTGTACTATTTAACAACTTTTGCTTTATGTATAAAACCAATTTTGAAAATAAGATTTTTTTTAGGATTAATATCTAGTCTCTAAATTCTCCATCGACACTCACTCATTTTCAACTTGTTCAAATTTTTACAATATTTGGCATATATCACAATCATGTTTTCTTATACACTTGATTATAACCTTTGATCCAAACCCCAAAATTTACACTGCTACATAATCTCCTTACTATAAAATAAACTCTTTATCAACTATCTTCACATTCACTATCTCTCACAACCTTGATTCTGCTTCAAAATTTTTCATCATCCTCTCAAGAACTAAATTCATATCCTTCACCTTCTCAAACATGAACTAGTTACCCATGATAACCAAACTATTGAAACTTGGTTGTGTGTTGCATCAAACTTAATCCTTAGTTATACATGAGGATTCGATTATCTACCATATTTAAACATTTGATACTAGAAATCATGGAATATAAACTATTTGCTATAGACACACCTAGAGTCATTAACCTTGTCTAGGACAACACTATTACAACTCGCAAGCTATGCTTGATACTTGATTGTTTATATGTACATATTATCAATTTGCAATTTATGTGTGAAATAATTGGTACACTTAATCAAACAACTGGTAGAGGATGAAGTACTTGCTCAACAGTTAGTTGAGTATCAAATAACCTACTCAACGATTGGTAGAGGTCATCATGCCTGCTCAACAGTCGGTAGAGGCCCTACAACCTGCTCAACGACTGGTAGAGGCTATCGCACCTGCTCAACAATCGGTAGAGGTTCTTACTCAATGACTGGTAGAAGTCTTTTTCCTACTCAACAGTTGGACTCATTTTTGGATACATTGTAAACGATTCAATCACAAGGTTATTTTGCATTACTTACATGTGTGTTTAGAGTCATAGAAGGACACAAAACCCTAATGTAAGGTAAATTGGTGATTGCGGTCCGGAACGTAATCATGAATTTACAGGTACGTTAAGGTAGTGTGAAATTCTAATAAGGTTTTAGTAGTTCATTTGGTTTTCATATAGCCAATCAATTCATGCATTTCTTATAAGATTCCTAAAACATAAGTTTAGTATTTTGCTAGATTCTTATGCTTCTTGCTACTTCAGACGAACCTAATCCAATCCTTAAACCTCTTATCCAAATTATTCGAAACAAATTATTCTATTACTTAAAAATTCATGTTGTGCCTTAACCCAAACCACAGCTGCCTTAATTTCTACCTAATCAACCTCAAACCTGTGTTTTTAATAACTTTGGGACGAAGTTTTCAAAAGTAGGGGAGACTGTAACATCGCGAATTTCCCCTAAATTTTTTTTATAAAAAGAATGTATTGTTTTATACAATATATGTTTTAAATACCTTAAACTAATAATTATTTGTATCTCGACACTTTTGTACATTTTAAAAATATTTCGAGTCACTTTCGGGCTTATATAATCATATTATGAATTTAGAATAATATAGTTTTAGAGAAATAATTGCCAAAAAAAGATTTGTGTGGACCGGGATCCACAGCCAACCAACACACAGTGACAACCAACTGAGCCAACTATCATCTTGTGTAGTATTTCAGAAGAAAATAAACTTAACACATTCCTTAAATTGATTAGTCAAAGTCTTAGTAAAACAGTCAAAGTCTTAGTCAAACAGTCAAAGTCTTAGTCAAATAGTCAATTCATCATAAAACCTTACTTTATGGCGTTGACCAATTTTAATGGCTAATTGACTCCAAAACTAGTATAAAAACCCACCTATGACCCATTATACTTTGCACCTCTAAATCGATTGTTTCAATCCGATTAAACTTTCCCTCATACCTTTCTTCTATAGTCTATATCTTATACAATTGAAGCTTTGATTATAAGCTCTTGTAATTGGCGAATTGGAAGCTTGATATTCTTTCTTTTTCGTTTTCATCAATTTGGACTAGCTACGTTGTTGAGTCTTTGGGATTCGCCTCGCATACATTCACAACACTTAGAGGATAATTCACCTTAGCCAATGTGAGTTTTACATAGCCCCTTTTCTATTTCACTATTTTTGGGGTGAAACATGTTACAACATTCTATATGCAATTCAATCATAAAGTGTCTATATGTTTTTCTATGTTGCATTATGTCTTAAACATGACTAGGGTAAGCACAATATTCTAGCATAATCATTAACATTGATCAGTCGACGGTATACAATGATAGATCTATTGGACTGACAATCCCACCCGGATACGTGCCTCCTACAAAGGTAGCGTGGGTGATTGTTATCGCATAACATAATCGAGTGAACCATGAGCGTATGGGATGCACCACAATATAACAGTCACAAGGGTTGATTATGCACTCGATTTACTTCTAGTATGTTTTCACATATGGACTAGACTTGCCATGACACTTGAATTGTACAAGTTTTATTCAATTATCAAAACCTATGTAATTGTCACCAACTTTTGTTGACCCAAAATATTTTCAAACTTAACATGTTTCATGTTATAGCTTGCTTGGAGTTTAGAGTTAATGCTTGAAGATGCATATTTAGTATTTCTCATTTAATGTACAAATTCTTGTAGAACATTTGTATGTAATGTATTTAAATCAATTATTGAAATTTATTATTTACCATGAGCTACTGAACAATCATCAATACGTGACATCCCGATGTTTCCGCCATCGGTTGGGGTGTTACAGATTGGTATCAGAGCCTTGGTTATAGGGAATTAGGTTATTAGAAAAAAAAATAATCTAGTCTATAACCATAGGATTTTAACCAGTACTTGCTCCTTTTACTTGCAACCTTACTTGTTTCTATTCTCTATCCTACCTCTTATCCTTACTTTAGTCCATACAAGAAGAGTGCTCTCCATCACAAGATCTACTCTTAGACTAGTAGGACAAATCCTCAGGTTTAGCCTGAACCACCTTGAAGATCTCGTCGAAGTTCTAAATTTTAATAACGAACACGTGCAATCTGGAAGGGTGAACGCCTGTATTCTGAGTTTTCTGTCTAGGACTGGCATTGCGTATAAATCTCAATCAGACGAGGGACCCGGATGCCTACCTGGGAATTCTCGGGATGAGTGTTCACTTATAGGCTAAAGCATGTCTTCACTATGTTATTAGAATCTAGAAGTTTTGATAAGTCAACGTTTTTGTTTATTCGTTTTAATTAATGAATAAATGATTACACTCACTTTCCTTAAACTAAGCTCTAAAATCTCAAAATTTTACAGCTTAAATCAATCTCATTTCATAACAATCTATGGATTTCACAATAACACTTCACCTTACCATCTTAGCCACTTTTTAAATATTCAACACCCTACCCAAATCATATTATTTCATTTCTCCACATGTTACTTATTTTTAAAAACTATAACCTCATACCTTAGCACAAACTAAAGATTTTTAAATCTTGTTGTATTTTCATTACCTAGTAACTTTACAAAGTACATATTTTTGTCAAAAGATGTCCTCGAACTTAAATTCAATTGTTTATTTATTGACGTAACAAACAATTTTCTATATAATGCTTTATACTATTAAAAAAATCACTTAATAGAACCATGATCTTCAAAACCTAATGTCATGTTTGAAATCTCCAACTAACGGGAATATTTTAATCAAAGCCCACTTAGTTTGTACTATTTAACAACTTTTGCTTTATGTATAAAACCACTTTTGAAAATAAGATTTTTTTTTAGGATTAATATCTAGTCTCTAAATTCTCCATCGACACTCACTCATTTTCAACTTGTTCAAATTTTTACAATATTTGGCATATATCACAATCATGTTTTCTTATACACTTGATTATAACCTTTGATCCAAACCCCAAAATTTACACTGCTACATAATCTCCTTACTATAAAATAAACTCTTTATCAACTATCTTCACATTCACTATCTCTCACAACCTTGATTCTGCTTCAAAATTTTTCATCATCCTCTCAAGAACTAAATTCATATCCTTCACCTTCTCAAACATGAACTAGTTACCCATGATAACCAAACTATTGAAACTTGGTTGTGTGTTGCATCAAACTTAATCCTTAGTTATACATGAGGATTCGATTATCTACCATATTTAAACATTTGATACTAGAAATCATGGAATATAAACTATTTGCTATAGACACACCTAGAGTCATTAACCTTGTCTAGGACAACACTATTACAACTCGCAAGCTATGCTTGATACTTGATTGTTTATATGTACATATTATCAATTTGCAATTTATGTGTGAAATAATTGGTACACTTAATCAAACAACTGGTAGAGGATGAAGTACTTGCTCAACAGTTAGTTGAGTATCAAATAACCTACTCAACGATTGGTAGAGGTCATCATGCCTGCTCAACAGTCGGTAGAGGCCCTACAACCTGCTCAACGACTGGTAGAGGCTATCGCACCTGCTCAACAATCGGTAGAGGTTCTTACTCAATGACTGGTACAAGTCTTTTTCCTACTCAACAGATGGACTCATTTTTGGATACATTGTAAACGATTCAATCACAAGGTTATTTTGCATTACTTACATGTGTGTTTAGAGTCATAGAAGGACACAAAACCCTAATGTAAGGTAAATTGGTGATTGCGGTCCGGAACGTAATCATGAATTTACAGGTACGTTAAGGTAGTGTGAAATTCTAATAAGGTTTTAGTAGTTCATTTGGTTTTCATATAGCCAATCAATTCATGCATTTCTTATAAGATTCCTAAAACATAAGTTTAGTATTTTGCTAGATTCTTATGCTTCTTGCTACTTCAGACGAACCTAATCCAATCCTTAAACCTCTTATCCAAATTATTCGAAACAAATTATTCTATTACCTAAAAATTCATGTTGTGCCTTAACCCAAACCACAGCTGCCTTAATTTCTACCTAATCAACCTCAAACCTGTGTTTTTAATAACTTTGGGACGAAGTTTCCAAAAGTAGGGGAGACTGTAACATCGCGAATTTCCCCTAAATTTTTTTTTATAAAAAGAATGTATTGTTTTATACAATATATGTTTTAAATACCTTAAACTAATAATTATTTGTATCTCGACACTTTTGTACGTTTTAAAAATATTTCGAGTCACTTTCGGGCTTATATAATCATATTATGAATTTAGAATAATATAGTTTTAGAGAAATAATTGCCAAAAAAAAGATTTGTGTGGACCGGGATCCACAGCCAACCAACACACAGTGACAACCAACTGAGCCAACTATCATCTTGTGTAGTATTTCAGAAGAAAATAAACTTAACACATTCCTTAAATTGATTAGTCAAAGTCTTAGTAAAAAAGTCAAAGTCTTAGTCAAACAGTCAAAGTCTTAGTCAAATAGTCAATTCATCATAAAACCTTACTTTATGGTGTTGACCAATTTTAATGGCTAATTGACTACAAAACTAGTATAAAAACCCACCTATGACCCATTATACTTTGCACCTCTAAATCGATTGTTTCAATCCGATTAAACTTTCCCTCATACCTTTCTTCTATAGTCTATTACTTCTACAATTGAAGCTTTGATTATAAGCTCTTGTAATTGGCGAACTGGAAGCTTGATATTCTTTCTTTTTCGTTTTCTTCAATTTGGACTTGCTACGTTGTTGAGTCTTTGGGATTCGCCTCGCATACAATCACAACACTTAGAGGATAATTCAACTTAGCCAATGTGAGTTTTACATAGCCCCTTTTCTATTTCACTATTTTTGGGGTGAAACATGTTACAACATTCTATATGCAATTCAATCATAAAGTGTCTATGTGTTTTTCTATGTTGCATTATGTCTTAAACATGACTAGGGTAAGCACAATATTCTAGCATAATCATTAACATTGATCAGTCGACGGTATACAATGATAGATCTATTGGACTGACAATCCCACCCGGATACGTGCCTCCTACAAAGGTAGCGTGGGTGATTGTTATCGCATAACATAATCGAGTGAACCATGAGCGTATGGGATGCACCACAATATAACAGTCACAAGGGTTGATTATGCACTCGATTTACTTCTAGTATGTTTTCACATATGGACTAGACTTGCCATGACACTTGAATTGTACAAGTTTTATTCAATTATCAAAACCTATGTAATTCTCACCAACTTTTGTTGACCCAAAATATTTTCAAACTTAACATGTTTCAGGTTATAGCTTGCTTGGAGTTTAGAGTTAATGCTTGAAGATGCATATTTAGTATTTCTCATTTAATGTACAAATTCTTGTAGAACATTTGTATGTAATGTATTTAAATCAATTATTGAAATTTGTTATTTACCATGAGCTACTGAACAATCATCAATACGTGACATCCCGATGTTTCCGCCATCGGTTGGGGTGTTACAGCTGTGGTGGTCCAAACACAGATGTCATCAACTCGCTCCACTCGCCAAATCCAAAAACACCATCACTACTTCCGCTTTGCTCCGGAGCCTGCTGTTGTGCTTGTCTGGGTCAATCCACTGCGAATGATGCACTGGTGGAGTCGGATATGAATGACTGCCATCGTATGGCGGTAAGGACCCGTAATCCACCGGTTATGGATCGACGACTACAGGTCTTCCCGCATGCCAGTCCGCGTTCAATCGCCGGTTCTGGTCATCCATATACCTGTTATTAATCTCCACCTCATGAGAGTAGGCATAGGCCCTATTCCACTGCTCCTGCCTGTCAAAGTTCTGCTTCATTGTTCTTTCCATACTAGCACTCAGCATCGTCTGATGATCATATAAAGTTCGCTCCGGCCCTGACCATGTATCGAACACTGAAGCGGGAGGGCGCTGATTTTCAATCACTGACTGCATAGTTCCCGTAAGCGCCCAACCATCAACATAGTCTCTCTCAGTGAAGTCATAAAATCCTCCACCATGCATCCCACTAGAACTGCCTTGCCCCAGATTCATACGCACCCCTGTCGGGTCTTCTTCATAATCTTCATCATCACTCGGCGGTTGCTCATTTCCACTCTCAACCTCGTCTTCTTCTCCGGGCAAAAGTGCACGCGCATCACTCTTCAAGTGTCACACCCCAACCGATGGCGGAATCATCGAGGTGAGACTTAGTGGTAGATTGTTCAAAGACTTCATGACACTAGATTTTGTGACAATATAGTTTAAAGATAGAATTTCATTTATTGTCTAAAAATAGAAATACAAGTAGTTTAAATAACGAAAAACACAACAACAAGAATATGACAACTTGAAATAGAGTGAGTTTCTATGTCCAATCCTAAGTAGTTTTCTTGAAATGTCCTGCAACAAATATTTCCTGCAACATGTATAAAATATCCGTCAACACATAAAGCATTGGTGAGCATACTAGTTTTGACATACATGCATAGTATAATAAAGTTTTGCTTATAGGCATATGCAAGAGAACCATACAAATGGAGACTAGCCACGAAGAATTTTGCTTAACATGACCCATGTAGGGGGCAGATAGCCAATCCTATAGCACTATACATGCAAGGTGGGTTGTTAACTATATGAACATTTGTATGTTAGGGTAAATAATTCTACATAGCATAGCGTACAAGCATATAATAGACTTTAGATTGCGCATGATAGAATTTAGAATATGATAGACTTTAGACTAAGCATAATAGATTGTAGAGTTTAAAATCGTTTGAGTTTTGATAGTGATACATGTTGAGCCCCAAAGAATAAAGGATAAAAGGGGGACAAGTATGAACTCACCTTTGGGTGCGTTTTAGCAAGGTTCCAAAAGAATGAGTCTTGGGGGATTAGTTCCTTAGCCTTCGTTAACTAGAATTAAAAAAAATAAAGAGTCTTAGGCTTGAGTTTAGATTATAGATTCAAGAGAGTCAAGCAAGCCTTTTAGGCAAACCAAGCACAAATTGCCTTTAGGGCAATCCGGATGGTCATGAGATTAAGTTAGACCAAGCACAAAATCATCATAGATGATTCGGATGGTATAAAGTTAGGAACGTGAATCCATTGATAGGTTCATGTCATAACCACTTCGCTTATGGAATAAACGTGGGTTTTAGACACGAGATTTCCCCTTTCTAGTGTGGATAAATCCGTAGCACAAGAAGGGTCAAGAGAGTTGGTAAGGTAGGGTATAACCACAAACCATCCAAAGATTAATAATAGGATAATAAGATAGAAGATTGAAAGTAAGTTTATAATAATACATAGTATAACCAATATCATAGCACAAATCCATCTAACATTAGATTGTTAGTAGACTTGGTTGGTTCCTTCACAACAAACATCCTTAGGACATAAAAAAAATAATTCAGAAAAATAAACCCATTTGGGACCTCTTTTAGGTGCTCTACCCTTATCACACTTATGTGGATAAACATGGGGAAGATCCTAGAGGTTTCTCCAAGGAGTTTTGGATAGAAAAGAGAAGGAAAAACATAAAAGAATTGAAGGTTTGAGCCTACAAACTTACTGATGTGTTTTCAGGAAGTTTGCTCAAAAACCTTGAAGATTAGAGAGAGTTTTAAAGAGAAAAGAGATGAACAAGAGATTATGGAGTGGGAAGGGGTTGTATTTATAGGTGAGGTGATGTGGTTGGGTATTAAATGGAGTTAATAGGGTGGTTAGAAGTAGATTAGTTGGGATTAAGTTTGGTTGATGGTCAAGTGGTCGTAAGGTTGCTGTTCACATCGAGACTCAAAGAAAGAATTAAAGGAAATGTACATCATCCTTCACAATATTGATTTGTATGTTGCAAAAGTCAAAGGGACTAAATCCCGTTTTTTTTTCCTTTTTTTTCAACTAAAGTATATATTATCATTATAATTATATATGTTATTTTAACAATAAATAAATATATATTAGGATTTTAACTAAATGGGTTTCTTGTTATATCCTCTAAATTGAATTAGGATAAATTATAATGACGACTCGTCATGAATTGGTAGGAAAAAAAGAAGCGGATA
Organism: Ambrosia x helenae; assembly: GCA_030844895.1. NCBI lineage: Eukaryota > Viridiplantae > Streptophyta > Magnoliopsida > Asterales > Asteraceae > Ambrosia > Ambrosia x helenae. The sequence continues at coordinate 82,078,469 of CM061223.1, forward strand.
GAGGCGAACTTGGAATTTGTTAAACATAAAATTTAAAATATATGTAAAAGTAACAAAATCACGCGATGTTAAAGTGTCCCCTACTTTAGGAAATTTCGTCTCGAAATTTAATTAAGACTCAACCTTTTGAAAAAAAAATAGGTAAGTGGTTTGATATGGGTTTAATAAAAACAAAAACTTGTTAGTTTATTATGTTTAAATCGAATACGGTATCTAGTCACTGTGCGATAATTATGCTCGTAAGAGAAGTACTTTTAAAATTTTAATCCAAGGTCGTACGTAGAAATTTGAGAGTTTGACCGACTAACGTATTTTTGTAAATGGTGAAGGAAAAGAGTACGTATATGGAGTTAATGCAGCGAATTTTGGAAAGATATGGTGTGAAATAGTTAAAATTGAAGGTAGTTAAGCATATTGTTTAACATATAGAAATTTTGGGAAAATAAGTAGTTATACGGTATAGAATAGTGAAAGCTGAAGGTGGTTAAGTATATTGTATAACATATAGAAATTATGGGGAAAAGTAAGAAATTTTACGGTATAACGTATATGAAATAGTAGAAATTTTTGGCTTGTAAAAGGGATGTCCTTGGGTAATTTGGTGGGATAGTAAATATGTGAGCATAATAAGTGACTAGATGTAGGAATGAGTAGTTTTTAGTAAAAGATAATTGGTTTGCACAAGGTTAAAAATTTTATTAAAAAAAAAACTTTTTAAAAGGAGATTAAATAAACGAGAAATTGGACTATTTGAAAACAACTTTTTGGTAAAATATATAGTATTTATTTAGTTTTGAAATCCAGTTTATAAGTAGTCAAGAAAATATAACAAAGTGAGACGAATCTTGTTTTAAGTGTATAAATGCTTTTAGAGATTAAGGCCAGAGCTTACGGAATTTAGAAATAGATTCTTGAAAATGAGAGGATTGCTGATTAAGCAAGGAAAGCACGAGGAAGGAACGAAGTTCGATGGAGATTGCAAGTATAGATTATTCATAGCAAGAATGATGTTGCATAGTAGAGAGTGTGGTTCAAAAAAAAGGTTATGATATGCATAAAAGACAAATGATGCAAGCGTAATTAGACTAGTAAACTATAACATAAACGGGTTCGCAAAAGATAAATAACGTAAGTGTTGGTCAAAATTTTAACTTGACACCCAAAACTTCTCATGGCCCGAATAACTCTACTTTTGGTAGTATGACATGACATTTATGTATAGGATGTACCTGCGGCGTATCCACCATGTCATTATCTTACCTCATCCGTGTTGTTATTGTATGAGCTAAAGGATCGACAAATCTACAAAGACATGATCAAACAAGTTTGATTTAGGTGCGGAAACCCTAAACCAATCACAAAATGATAATCAATCAGATCAAAACAAACAAATCATCTTTCAAAGCTTTTCTCATTAATAAACAACTCAATTACACGTTAATATGATCAAAACATTAAAGACACAACGTGAATTAAGCTTAACAAAACACTAGAGAGACACACAGAAAATGGAGGGAATAATAATGACTGAACTAACTTTCAAAAATGAGCTTGCCCTATTTATAGGCCTGCACATTCGCCCACCACGTAGGTGCGAATGTGCACCTTCGACCAAACAGACTGGTCGAATGAAGCAATACATAACAAACTAAATCTTCCTTCGCCTCCTGTCTCTCCTTCGCATGAACTATCTCCTTCGCACCCTTGAAAACCTTCCTTCGCCCATAAACAGCCTCCTTCGCCCATTCGACAAAACATATTAACATGTGTTTATTGTAAATCCAAAGCATTAGTCGCATAAGTGCATCTACAAACTCCCCCTCGACTATTGCTTGGATTGTTTAAGTCTTCGTTCCTCATCCATTCTTTTGTTCATCAGCTTGATCCTCAAAAGTTTCTTTTGTTCTAATGTCATTACCTTCTCAAACACTTGCTTCGGCATTTTCTTTTTCGCTTTAGGAATCTCTTGAGCTTTAACAAACTTGCCGAGCTTCTTGTCATAGTCGCATCCGGCGTTGATATCATGAGCAAAACACATAAATACCACTCTCTGGTATTTACTAGCTTGTTCAGCATCCTTAACATCGCTGAAAATCGGATTGTAATACAACATTATGATGTCCTCATGTGAGCAATTAACCAACCACATGGGATCAAAAATATGTATTTTCTTGAAACTTTTATCACCATCCTTCAGAACAATCACAACTTCTGCAATCTTCCAATCATAGTACCACCAGATAAAATCTTTAGCAAAATGTTGAGGAATCTGCAGCAAGGGAATGTGCCTCAACACTTTTGGTGGTTTGTACTTTAAAGTCACTTTGGGCAAACCAGTAATATCATCAATAGTCTTCTTGTGGGCAATCCTTTTTGGATATTGAGGTTCAAAGAGATTCCACTTCGTCCTGCTCTCTCTGGCCATCTTTTCAGCAAAGTATGCAATCTGATCATTTGTCGTTCCAGTCATCTTGTGACGACAAATATCACGAATTGCCCAATATGGGAGAGTCTTCAAGTCATGGAATCTATCAAAGTATAGAATCCCCTTCTCCCACTTCACTTCCACACACTTCAGTTGCTTTATAAATTTCCATCCCAACGCTTTTCCTTTGAACATGTCGTTGTGAAATTTATAAAAGCTACCTTGAATCTCAGGTTTAGGACGATTAGCCTCTTTCTCTTTTAACTCCCTCAATAACTCTTTCAGGCTATCAGATTGTCTAATATACGGTTTCTCATGCCCTCTGAATACTTCATCAACAAACATATCACTCTTCTCTTTTGCACATCTCTCGGCTTCCTTTAACAATTCATCAGTGAAAGCAGTAAATCCAGAATCCTTGTCTCTTTTAAAATATTCTGGATACTCTTCACTTGTCACATCTTCAACTTCTATATCCTCGAAACCAGGTATGTCACGATCATCAGAATGATCTCCAGCTTCCTTTTCTGTTAGATCAGGAATCTGGTTATCAGCTAACAATTCTTCAACCGTTTTGCCAACCTGTTTCGCCAAACCTTCAAAGATCTCTTTTGCCATTCCCGTCGAGACTTCACCATCTTCCAAATCTGGATCATTGTATTCTAGTTCAAACACCCTGTCACGAGATTCAAAGATCTCAGAAAATCTGCCGGTCATGCCAATCGTCCAGACTCAATCAGTCAGCATCTGGCGATACATTTGTTTATCTTCTTCTGACATAGACTTCAGCTTTTCTTTCCAGAAGATCGTATCATCATCTACTGATCCTCCAGGGGCTTTCGAACTAGATTCTTCTCCTTTTCCAGATTCTCTCTTCTCATACTTATATCTCTCTGTATCATCATCATCATTTTCATCATCATCATCAGATGCAGAGCTGTTATCCTCACCAGATCCATCATTTAAACCATCATCATCATCATCCTTCTTCTTTTTAGGAGCTTTACCAGCATCTTCATCAAGATCTTCAACATCCTCCTCATCATCGTCCGATAGTTCAAAATCAACCTGCTCCTCTTCTAACTCTTTATCTTCTTCACCTTCTTTCAGCTGAGGAGCTCGAGAGTATAAATCTTTGATCAGATTATCCATGTTTTTGTTACTCTCTTTCAGCTTCTTGTTTTCTCCTTTCAAAGCTATAATCCGTCTGGTGTTTCTCTGCTCATGTTTCAACAGCTACTTATTATCTTTCTACAACTTTTTGATCTTCTTTTTCAAATCCTCATTATTCTCATGAGAGATGACAACTACATCAAGCATCTTTGAGTCGTTTTGTCTCAGTTGGGCAATCTCAGTCTGCTGCTTATTTATCAAATTCATCATTTCAGTAAGTCTCCGGTTAACAGTATCCATCACATCACTATCCACTGTAACCTTTTTAGTGGAGACTTCAGCAACCTCTGGCAGTTTACCCTTCTTTATCTTCTTCAGTACGTTATCTAGTGCTTCATTGAATGCATCAACAGGTATATCAGCTCCCTGTTCTGTACCTGAAGTAGCTGTGGTTTTCTGCTTCTTTGAGGCTGGAGCAGCAACTGGAGATTTTGAGCTAGAAGTAGGTGGTAACTTCTTTCCTGCTATCAGTGTCTCTATCTCTCTAGCTCTCTTTTCTGCAGGTCTCACAACCTTTTCTTTCTTCTTGTATTGGGGCTTCTTCGGTTTCTCCCCTGAACTGGCGAACCAGGAAAGTCTCCTGCTCCCAGACCTAAATCTTCATCCTCTTCGTCCAATCGAATAGGACTCTTCATCCTCTGCTCTTCCACCGATCTGTTCAAACTTGCAGACTCACCAGCCACAGTGGCCATGGGCGTGGTAGTCTTCAATATTCCAGTCTCTGAATCCCAATGTTCATCTTCCTGTGTCTCTTCAGAATCAATCAATGCCTCATCAACAATGTGCAATCCATTCTTAGCCATTGTCTTATTTCTTCTTGGTGTACTCTTCTTCTTAGCAGGTTCAGGAACAACATCTATCCTGATCTCTTTCTCTTGTCCCTTTCCACTTTTTGCACCCACATTAACAACCTGTCTTTTTCGCTTTGCGTCTGGATCAACAGGATGTAATGGATTGTCTTGGTCTAAATCACTGTTAGCATGTCTCACTAGACCTTCACCCGGATCCGTATAGTCAATCCTCGCCAAATGTCCAAATACACGTCTAACAGGTGGACGTTCATTCACTGACAAGCTTTTATAAGCTTTCATTCTAGCCAGTGTATTGATTGACATATGTTCTTGAACTACAATGTGCTTAGGATCCCTCTTCAACTCTTTATATTTATGATCAAACACCATCTGAAGGAATCGAGGATACAGCAAAAACTTTAGATTCCTCGTGCCTCTAACAGGTTCCAACAAATGTTCCATCAGCATTCCTGATACATTGAACGGTTTATTCAGTACCAGTGCTACCATCATCGAGCTAATACTTTTTCTCATCAAATCATAGCCTCCAGCAGCTGAACCAAAGACGTGAATCATCACATGTGCCAAGTATTTGAACTGTGGACACAACTTTCCCTTGTGCAATGAGCCATCAGTAATCGGCCCATTGTATTTCATTCTAAGAAAGCATTTTCTCTGCTCCATAAAGCTAAGCTCTCTGGGATCAGTCTTTTCATCTTGAAGATTCAAGGCTTCTCTTATATCCTTCTCTGAAACAATAACCATCTTTCCTTGTATCTTGCTTATCAAAGACGATTCACATTCCCAGAAATCCATCTTCGCTTCAGTCTAGAACTCTTGTATCATGTCACGATAGATAATAGAAGGCGTAGCAATTGCGTCTATCACCCGACTTCTTTTCAAGAACTCTATGATCTCCGTGAACTCTGTATGCTTCTTAACATCTCCAAGATATGCACAACAGTTGTGCGCATTCTCGAACGGCAACAGTTCTTCTTTTCCTTTCTTGGCAGGCTGTGAAGATGATCCTGCTTGGTCAGTATACTTCTCCTGTCCAGACATGATTCAATCTGCAAAACAAAAACAAAAGAACATGTTAAAAATCGACAAAATATTCAAAGTTTGAAAATTTGGTGTTTTAACTTCTCATTCGCCCAAACGGAGGTGCGAATGAGAAAATCTTGGTACGAAAGAGAACTTTCAAGGGTACGAATGTAAAAGATTTTGATAAAATGTTTCATTCGACCATTTGTTCTACTTTCGCCCAAATAATCATCTCCTTCGCCCATTCGAAAGGTGCGAAGGAGTTGTTCTTCAAATTCAAATTTTTAACTTTGCATTTTATTGATTCTGAACATGTCATTTTGATTCAGTAGGCTAGTAACATCACCGATTAAGGTTTTTAAACCAACAATTTTATCTATCATTCATTTTATCAATGTTTTCAGGTTAAAATTAGGGTTTATACAATCTTCACAATCATCTGAACAATCTGATGGATTAAAAACACTAATTTTTGTTTCTTCTCCCCCTAAAACAACGATATAATGAATCCTAAACATCAATGAAATCAATTAACAATGTTTAGCTCAGTTTTAAAAGTCTAGGGCTCGAAACAGAAATGGATCAATTAATCCATGAATTTGAAGTGTTAACCTATAACAAATAGTGGAAAATGATCAGCAAAACAAGACGAACACAATGGTATATGGCAAAACAACAGGGCAACAAGTGGACTTCAATTCAGAAATTTTCAAAAAAATTTGTATGGGTTCGAATGAGACAGAATTTGTATATATAGGCATGCTCCTTCGCCCAAATACACCGGTCGAATGAGAAGCTTTTGGTTCCTTCGACCCTATTTAAAGGTTCGAAGGAGACAAAAGGGTTCGAATGTGGAAAGTATTCAAGAACACTCTCATTCGCCCAAATACACTGTACGAAGGAACAACAAAAAATCCACGTTCGACCAAACAAATGGGCGAACGAGAATTGGAATTTTGACAAATTTTCCAAATCTCAAAAACGAGTCCCGTTCCAATTATTTTTCAACTTTCAAGCATCCAACATTCATATTTTCACATTTAAAAGATTACAAAGCTCAAATGGTTCATCAAGGTTTAGAAAATCGGCATCAACCACCATCAGCTATCAAAAATAAGATAGAAATATAAAATCTTTTTGGATTTTCTCAAGTTTATGTTAAAACACACCTAAAATATTTTTGAGTTTTGTAATTTTTTACGAGAAAAAAAATGCAGAAATGTAAATGAAAAACAGTAAATGTTTTGGGATTTCCGGTAAAGGGATCATATCAGTTATTGAGATATCTGATCACACCATTGATCTTTTGATTTATTATCATTAAAGACAATGTGTGATCTGGCAATTGCTAATATTGTGATCCACATAAACTCACATGCAGACTTTTGTGCAGTGCTTTAAACTGATACTATTATGTATAGTATAAACATAATTGTCTGTGGTTCCCATGCACACGACATACTCCCGTATCAAGAAGTAAATGCACAAAGACTCATTGTAAAGCGTGATTATGCTTTTGTCGTCTGTAATTTACAAGGTATAATGCACAGAGGTATACAGGTCAGCAAATTAATGCAGCAAAGTAACATGTGCACTTTACCAGGTTGAGGACTGATATTAATCATGATTTGCATCAGTGATTAATACGATGTAATAGATAATCTTTGATCATCATAAAACATGGAAAGTTCCTCAATTCGGTAACTTTAGGATTTGGCATAAAGCTCTTTTATAAAGACACCCTATCTGATCTAGGTCCGTAATGACTTACAGCAGAAGATCAGAGAGGCTATCCCCAGACAACTAATAACATAACGACCCTAAACCTCCGAGTTTTGTACAAATACCCTATCAAACGAAATTACGGTACTAAGACCATATGCCCATGAGGAGTTCATCCACACATCAATTCGTTTGATATGTATGTATCAGGCACGCAGTAATAGGTCTACGAAGCCTATCAGCACATCGCACAGACTCAGACACACGCCCTATATAGCAGTACATTACTTAGAATGTGTCAGATCCCCAGTGATGTACTATCATTTCCCTTTATACTCCAGGAAATCATTTTTGATTTTTCTGATTTTTATAAATTTTGAATTTACTGTTCCCAAGAATAAGCTGGAGCATTTCAAATATGTGACTGCCCAGATATCGTTTGTTCACAGAAATCTGACGGCATTAATCTAAGGGAAGAAGATATAGCAGTCAGCAAAGAAATTTTCTAATTTTTATGGATTTTGAAATTTTTCAATGTTTTTGGATTTTTGAAATTTTTCTGAAAAACAGTAAAAATTAAACTAAAAAGCGATAGACTAAGGTGGTGATCAGTCTTGTTTTTCTTTAATACCATTAGCTTTCAAAAGATATTCAAATCTCGATTTATCAAAACATTTGGTAAAAAGATCTGCGCGTTGGTAATCAGTGTGGATTTTGACCATATCGATCAACTCTTTAGCATAACAATCACGGATAAAATGATATTTAATCCGGATATGTTTAGCCTTTGAGTGATTTACTAAGTCTTTTGTTAATGCGATTGCGGCTTCATTATCACAGTAAATAGGGGTTTTAAGAAATTGCAAACCGTAGTCCACCATTTGTTGTTGGATCCAAAGAACCTGTGAGCAGCAGCTCGATGCTGAAACGTATTCTGCTTCACATGTGGATAGTGCAACTGCGGTCTGTTTCTTGCATTGCCAGGTCACGAGCCTGCTCCCCATAAACTGGCATCCAGCCGTTGTGGATTTGCTGTCTTTGTCACAGCCGCCCCAATCTGCATCACTAAAAGCGATTAGGTCAAAATTATCATCATGAGGGTACCAAAGTCCTTTCGATGGACAACCCTTCAGTTATCTAAGGATACGCTTGACAGCTGCAAGATGACTTTGTTTCGGCTTCGATTGATATCGTGCACAAAGACATGTTGCAAACATTATATCCGGTCTAGACGCAGTGAGGTACATCAGAGATCCGACGATTGCTCTGTATGTAAATGGATCAGGCAGCTCCCCCTTAGCATCAACTCCAATCCTGTGATTAGGTTGTATCGGGGTATCCATAGGCTTTGAATCTTCCATCTGGAATCAGCTCAAGACTTCAGAAACGTATTTGGTCTGGTGAATAAAGATCCCCGTTGGTCTTTGCTCCACCTACAAGCCTAGGAAAAACTGCATTTCTCCCATTGCGCTCATCTCGAACTTTTCCTGCATAACTTTTGCAAATTCCCTACACAGAAGTTCGTTAGTAGACCCAAATATAATATCATCAACATAAATTTGCACAAGAAGCAAGTCATCTCATGCTCGTTTCGTGAACAGTGTGCAGTCTACCAATCCGCGTTTGAATCCTTTCGAGAGAAGATACGTGCTCAGCTCCTCATACCATTGTCTCGGAGCTTGGTGCAACCCGTAGAGAGCTTTGTTTAAGACATAGACCTTATCCCGGTGAATAGGGTCCTCAAAGCCTGGTGGTTGACCTACGTAAACTTCCTCTTTGACCACACCGTAAAGAAATGCGCTCTTTACGTCCATCTGATACACCTTGAATTTCTTCCAGGATGCAAACGCCAGAAACATTCGTATAGCTTCCAAGCGGGCAACAGGTGCATAGATTTCATTGTAGTCGATTCCCTCAACTTGATGAAAACCTTGGACAACCAAACGAGCTTTGTTTCTCACTATAACTCCTCTATCATCCTTTTTACACTTAAAAACCCATTTGGTTCCTATCTTCTTTCTTCCCGGGGGCAAATCTGTCAGCGTCCAAACTCCAAGTTTCTAAAATTGTAACAACTCTTCTTGCATCGCTTCCACCCAAGCATCATCCAAAAGAGCTTCCTTGTACGTCCGCGGCTCGACCTGCGAAACATAACAAGCGAAAGACTGGTCATTTTGAAAACCAGATTTTTGTATTTTGGCATATAAAGCAAGATTGCCAATATTCTCTGGTGCTTGAGCATTCCTCAATTGCCCTCTTGTCATAACACTGCTACCAGGATCACCAATAACCTGTTCAAGCGGGTGTATCCGATTTATCCGAGATTCTGGATAATCAGGTATTTGCACTCCCGTTTGAGTAGTCAAATTCTCTGTAGAAACCAGATCATTACCCACATTTGATGATGAAGCACCATTTGGATTTGGGTTCACTGGTGGTGTCACTGTAGCATTGTCCAGAATAGCTTCACTTGTAGCATTATCGTCTTCATCTTCTATTCCGATGAATTAAGCGTTGTTGAAGCTTCTTGGAACACTTCTTCTTCCATCACAGGAGCAGTGGCATCATTAGAAGCTGCTTGAGGATTCACGGTGATCGGACGCACTAACGGTGAAGTCACTGCGTTTTCGACCTCGTAATATAAACGGAGTATAGCTTCTTCAACCATGCTATCTAGATTGAATGATTCAAAGAATTCTTTGTAATCAAACATCCAGTCTGGACTGCCTCCTTGTACATTCTGAGTGTATCTTTGTACTTCAACATTAGCCTACTCCTCGACTTTTCTAGTTCTTTTGTTGAAAACCCGTTTGAGAGGGGTTGCATATCCAACAAAATAGCCTTCTTCAGCCTTTGGTGCGAACTTCTCAGAAGGATTAAGCATTGTACACGGAGCTCCAAACGGTTCTAGATACTCTAGATTCGGCTTTCGTCGGTTCAAAAGCTCATAAGAAGTTTTGCCAAACTTCTTCACTATTAAAACACGATTTAGAGTATAACATGCTGCGTAAATTGCTTCGTTCCAGAACATGACTGGAAGATTTGAGTCCGCAAGCATTATTCTCGCCGTTTCGATTAGAGTCCTGTTTTTATGTTCGCAACACCGTTCTGTTGGGGTGTGTACGGAGCGCTGTATTCGTGATGAATTCCCTTGTTTTCACAAAGATCATCCATCTGAGCATTCTTGAACTCCGTCCCATTATCACTCCTGATTCTTTTGATCTTTAGACCATAGATATTCTCCAGACGAGTGAACAGAACTTTCAGGTTGTCAAACGTGTCGCTTTTCTGGTGTAATCACATAACCCATGAGAATCTTGAGTAATCATCAGTCACCACAAGACAGTACAATTCCCCAGCATGACTTTTACGCTTGACTGGACCAAATAAATCCATGTGCAAACGCTCAAGCGGTAGTTCAACGGAATTGACTTTCTTTGGTCTATGGGTTTGTTTGTGCTGTTTACCCTTTTTACAACTAATACACTTGTCATTCAAATGAAAATGTTTCACATTAACTCCTGTGACAAGTTCATTTTTCACTAACTGGTTCATCTTTCTCAAATGAATGTGTCCCATTCTCCTATGCCACGTGATTGACTCTTTTTCTGTAGCCTTGGAAAGGAAACACGTGACTTGGCCATGGGTGGTCATAGCTTTGGACATATCGAGAATATACAAATTGTTTACTCTCGGTGCCTTTAGCATCACCCACTCTTTTGGAAGTTCAAAACCCGGTTTCAGGATGTAGCAAGATTTGTCGTCAAAATAAACAGAGAATTGTTTATCACAGATTTGGCTGACATTGAGTAGATTGTAATCTATCTGCTTCACATACGATATCCGCTCAAATGTCACTACCCCGTTGCTAACACTACCCTCCATCGTAATGTAGCCTCCTTTATTTCCTGCAAACGCTACATAACCTCCATTTATATTCTTGATATCAAAAAGTAGCGTGAGATCTCCTGTCATGTGTCCAGAAGCTCCACTGTCAACAATCCAGAGGCTGCTACAGGGCCAGCTGGAGCTCCCTGCACATATCAAGTAAAACAATTAGATCTTTCGGGGGACCCAAGCCTGTTTGGTCTTGGGTCTTTGAACAACTTGTTTCAAAGAATCATCTTTATCACAAACAACTTGGATTTTATCAACCTCTTTCTTTTTACACTCAACTTTTGTTTTCTCAGATTTCACATTCTGTGAAGTTGAAGCACCCTCAGACCCCTTTGATGACCAAGACTGTTCAGTTTGTTTCAAGATCCGAATATGAGATTTTGAAGTCTTAGCCGGTTGCTTTACTCCGTCCTTGAATGTTACCTTCTTGGTTACCTTCTCTGATTTAACAGAGACAGGTCCAACTGCTGATTTGACATTAGGTTTAGCTGGAACCTTTTTGTTTTCAGCAGTTGTGTTCACCAATGGTTTCTTCAATGGTTTCTCAGTAGCTATTCGGTTGTGTTTATCATAAATCATCGGACGATTTTCTTTCCTTTTGAAAAAATTGTTTTGATTATAATAAGGTGATGGCTGAGGGAAAAACCGTCTTTGTGGATGACTGTAATTATCAACCGAATAGTCATATCTTTGCTTCATCTCCACCTCGTGCCTCTTGTGTGGTACATACGGGCAGGTGGCAAGTAAATGTCCCCTTTCCCCGCACTTAAAACACGCACGGTACTCTTCATAGTTTTCCTTGATGTTCGACTTTGAAAAAATAGCAATGGGATATTGATCAACCATGCATTGTCTTCTTAAACTCTCAGGAGCTGGGTCCTTTGAGTAAGCCGGTTCAATAAAACTATTTGACTTGTCTGTTGGTTTAACGAATTGTGTGACATTGACCTTTGTGTCTTTAGAATTATCCGAATGAATATTCTTTAAAATGGCTGGAGGAATATCATTGGTTCGTTCATGTTTTGGAAACCAAATTGTACTTTCCTGCCAGATCTTTTCAATTTTAGAATAGTTTACAAATTGAATAGGATATTCGTCATCAGACATAATCTTATCGGAGCCTTGCATCCGATAGAAAACTTTTACAGGTTTATCACACGATTTGTTGTTCACTTCATTTGATTTCTCAGTTTTAGTTTCAATTTTCTTCTCAACAGATTGAACAACATTTTTCTTAACTTTCTTAACCACTTTCTTTTCAACATTTTTATCAACAGACTTCTCATCTTTCTTAACAACATTCTTTACTGATTGATTCTTTCTGTGTGCATTAGCCATGGGATGGACAATCTGAGATGGTGAGACCGGTTCAGTAGTGATGATGTGATTTTCATCTGGAATATCACTCACTTTCTCAACAACTGTCTCAGATTGTTCATCTTCTTCATCAGAATCATCAGCAGCAACCACCCCTTCATTGTTTCCCATAACAAGTCTCACATCAGAATACGGGTCTCCGACACTGGATGTGTTGGACTCGTTATCTGATGTGGAGTCAGATTTGACTAAGCTCTCCGGTGCTATCGCATGCAAATTATGATTTTTGAACAACACCGGAGCTGGGACAGCTTTGTAGTTTGCACTACTTGACTGTGAAGGTTCTTCTATGATGTGGTCTACTACATAAGCAATGTGCTTATAGCTTTCTAACTTTTTGTTCACTTTTTCAGCGAAGCACTTGATGGTTGCCATTTCTAACTTTGTGTTTTCCAAATCATTTATATAATTGTTAATGGCAAGTTGCTTTAAACCTAATGTCTTTTTCAAATCAGAGACATCCTTTTTGTAACCATCAAGTACTTTTTTGAATTCTTTTGATTCTTTTTGATAATTTTGACAGTTTATTTTAGCACTCTCAAGTTGTACCTTGAGTTGCTTATTTTCTTCTGTCAATCTATCAAAATCAGAACATTTAACACAAACTTTAGATTGAGATTCAGTACTTACCGGTTTAGGTGGTTCTGTCATTGCCATCAGTGCGAAATGAGCTTCCTTCCCTGCAAAGAATTTTGAGTAGTCAATCTTTGTGCAGGCATCATCCACCATGCACGACTTGCGGGTCATTAGGAAATCTGCTTTAGCTAGCAACTGATCGATGTCTTCATCTAGTGAGTTCACACTAGCTTCCGAGTCAGAATCACTTTCCATGTCCGAGTAAGCCGAATCATATTGCTCTCCAACATCTGTGACAGAATCAAGAATCATTCCAGACTTCTTGTCTTCACACTCATCATTCACATCCTCATTCAACTCTTCTATTTTCAACTCCGTCAACTTTTCTGTCACAAACTCTTCTTCAATCTCCACATGTTCATCCAAACTCATCTTTTGTGCCACACAAGCCACATTTCCTGTAGTAATCTCTTCCACTCCTAATTGCATACCCGTCCAATCAAAACCTTCATCTTTTTGGATCACAAGTGCTTGGTTTTGATTTTCAGTTTGCGTTTGAGTGTTAGGTGTAGAGATAGGAATAATGGTTCGGTTTGAATTCTGTTGAGTTTGATTTTGAGGTGTGGATTGTCTAGTATTGGTATTTTGTTGTGTGTTTTGTCGGTTCTGGTAGTTGTTTTGAGGTTGAAAGCTAGAAATGTTGGGACTGCTGTATGATACCTGATTCTGGTTTTGGTTTTGTCGGTTTTGGTAGCTTGAGTTGAACGGGTTTCGATTACCTTGTTGAGCCGGCTGTGTACACTCTCTCTTGAAATGACCCTTCTCACCACAATTAAAACATGTGACCTTGGCTTTGTTAAAGCCATAAGTGGTGTTTGGAGAAGTAGAAAGGTCAGTTCTCCCTGTTTTCTGGATAAAATCAGTGGCTCTTCTCATGATGCTAGCAAACGCCCAGTGTATATCCATAAGCTCCATTTCCTCTTTATCGATTTGTGCATAGTCCTCATTGGTTAGATTGTTGTTTCCAATCTGACTAGCAACTAAACCGTTGTATGAAGCAACCATTGCAGATACTAATGCTACATGCTGTTGAGCAATCTCAACAGTAACATTATTAAGGTTAGAAGTCTCTAACACAATCGGACTTTGATTTGATTGTGTTTGAGTGATCTGCATTTGGTTCATGTGAGGATTATATGGTTGTTGTTGAGGTTGATTGGCAGTGTAACAGGCAGCTTGTTGCATAGGTGAAAAAGGTGGGATGAAATTAGGTGTTTGATAAGATTGTGGTGTATATGATGAAGTTTGGGCAAGATAGTTGATTGGTGCTTTGGTGGGTTCAACAACATTAGATACACAAGCAACATGAGGTGCAACATTTGAAGTAGAGCTGGAATTAGAAAGAGAGGTAGATGTACCACTAACATACAATTCTGGGTTCTGTGGAATCTGTGCTCTCTTTGCTTTCCTCTTCTCCTCCATCTCTTTGTTCTCCAGTTTTTGTATGAACTCATTGATAGTCCAATACTGGTATGCATCTTTTTCTTTCAACACTTCAATGTGTTGGTTCCAATATGGTGGTAAAGCATCAGCAAATTTATCCACCAGTTCAGACATAGGTATGCAAATCTCGTAGCTTGAGAGCTCTGTGAGCAAGTGGCAATACCTTGGAACCAATTCTTTTAAAGTCTCGTTACCCATGTAACAAAATTTTCGAACTCTTTGCGAAGCTCTTCCATTCTCAGCTTCCTAGTCTTCTCGTTACCATCATGTCTGTTTTTCAGCATATCCCACAACTGTTTTGAGGTAGTACACGATCCAAACTGATGCAGTAAGTCAGTGTTGACGCCTGAGATAATTGAGAAAACGCCTTTTTCTCAATTGCGAACTTCTTCTTCTCATCATCACCCAAGTTCTCCAATGGTATAGGTTCACCAGTGTTCTCCAGAATAGGAGCAACATAACCTTTCACTATCATCTGCCAAGCCTCGGCTCCCTCTAAGCCTTGTCCCTCCACGTGTATCTTGAACTTAGTCTTCCACGTGTTATAGTCAATCATATCCATGAGTTTTGGTGGACGATTTCCACTGCCTGATGATAGATCCTGAATGAGTGTAGATATGGCACTGGTCGTCTATGAGTGAACGGCAGCAGCTGCTACTCCCCAATAGTCGCTAATTGGTTGTTGTAACGGTTGCGCAACTTGCTGAGGAATAGAACTAGTCATAGCCATGTAGTTGATTGGCTGAGATGGTGGATTAGACTTCTGAGCTGCAACTGTCCATGGATCTCTGGTTGTTTGCTGCTGTGGTGCTGGATTAGGTCTTGGCGTAGTTGGAAAGTTCCACATCTTAACCTGTAAATGTTCAAACACGAAAAGTTTTGAAAAACTTTAAAACAGGTTTTTCCTTCGCACTAACGGATGGTCGAATGAGGAAAATTCTTCTCCTTCGACCGTTTGGAAAGGTACGAATGTGGACTATGATAACACACAAACTCTTTCGACCGTTTGTTCCCTCCTTCGACCGTTCGATTGGTCGAATGAAACTTTGATGGTTGAATGTACACCAATAAGCTATGAAACTCTACGTTCGACCACAAAATCAACACCTTCGACCAAAAAATCACTCGTTCGACCAAAATCACTCACACATTCGACCGTTCTCTCTAGGTTCGACCCTGCTATTTCAAAAATGGTTATTCTTTGAAAATCAGTTAATTTTGATCATGTTTTATCAAATGTTGATAGATTTTGGTGATTTTAATCAGGTTTTGATTCGGAATTGATTTGGAACAAATTTATCAAAGAGAATTATCCATTTTAACCATGAAAACAAGTTCTAATCAATCAAAAACTCATCAAATCAGTTTGTTCTCTGAAAACAAAAACTTTTTGACCAAAATTGGGTCCAAATCAACTGAGAAACTATCAATTTGTGGTTGTTTGATCCAGAATGGCTCTGATACCACTTTGTATGAGCTAAAGGATCGACAAATCTACAAAGACATGATCAAACAAGTTTGATTTAGGTGCGGAAACCCTAAACCAATCACAAAATGATAATCAATCAGATCAAAACAAACAAATCATCTTTCAAAGCTTTTCTCATTAATAAACAACTCAATTACACGTTAATATGATCAAAACATTAAAGACACAACGTGAATTAAGCTTAACAAAACACTAGAGAGACACACAGAAAATGGAGGGAATAATAATGACTAAACTAACTTTCAAAAATGAGCTTGACCTATTTATAGGCCTGCACATTCGCCCACCACGTAGGTGCGAATGTGCACATTCGACCAAACAGACTGGTCGAATGAAGCAATACATAACAAACTAAATCTTCCTTCGCCTCCTGTCTTTCCTTCGCATGAACTATCTCCTTCGCACCCTTGAAAACCTTCCTTCGCCCATAAACAGCCTCCTTCGTCCATTCGACAAAACATATTAACATGTGTTTATTGTAAATCCAAAGCATTAGTCGCATAAGTGCATCTACAGTTATTCAAGTCATGATAGGTTACACACACTGGGACTTGTTATGTTTTCCATGCGCCCAATTTTTGTAATTACGTGTGCACCCGTAATTAGTCCAATTGTCGTATGGTCCACATAATTTGTCTTAGTTATGTGTGGGTCGCTAGTGGACACAAAATACATATGCACAGAGGAAAAGACATTAAACTAGGACATTTAACAGTTTTAATGTTGTAAACATAGCAAGCAACGTGACATGCAAACACATAATATGAAAAGACATTAAGTAAGTTTTTTTTATATATTTTTTTTGATGTTGTTAACTGCACGCGTTTTTGGCGTGGATGTATGGTTTCATGACATAATGGTGTAGACTTGTGCAAATGTGGTTACGTTCAGATGTATAAAATCAAACAAAAGCATAGACAGTTGGATTCCTAATGAAAATGCGTAAAATGTTTTGACTGTGGGCAACATAGAATTCGGGTTTATTACAAATTAAGTGTTATGGGTACGCGAGCAATTTTAGTTTTTTCAAGACTAAGGGTCAAGTTTGATGGTAGAAGAATTTAGTCCGTTGGATGTTAAAGAAAAATGGATTTAATTGAAGTGGGGAAAAATTTAGTGTAAAAGTTTTATCGAAGATGGTCGTTTGATTTATAAAAAAAATCCATTTTATTAAGTGAGGAAAATAGCTTATTGACAATTTTAGTTTGGCGTTGTTGAATATTTTGACTCGTGATATGATTTCAAGTGAAAAGGTTTTGGGATTATAAAGAAGTAGGTTGTCTGATTTAGTGTGTCTTTGCTCATAAGTCATGTTTGCTAAAAAAAAATTTTTTTGTTATGGACGACATTACGCGTCCTGAAAACAAAATTTATTTTTTAACACTTTTACCATTTAAAATCTCGTTTGTTGTACCCACTTGACACACATTTGTTAGTGGTTTGAAGGTTGAAAGTGAGGATTTTATATAAGAATAGGCATCCTCTTAGGAATAGTAGGAAGAACTTTGTTCAAAAATTTGAAAAAGATTGCACGCGAGGAGAAAAGGGTTTTGCGCTGTTTGAATTTTGCCGATAATTACGATTGTAACCTAAGATAACAATAGTATGTCTTAATTCATAAAAGAAAATTTCAAATCCGAACAATTTCTTGGAAACATTACATAAAGAAATTATTTTTTTTTAAAGAAAAGATAAATCAATCTTCTTTAGTGTGGTGAGTGGGTCTTCCAGCATCGTAGATCACCATGGCAAGTCTTGGACACTGGTTGCGTCCATGGGTCGGATCGTCGCACTTGGAGCATATCCATCCATTGGCTTTAGTGAATGAGGTAGTACTAGTAGGTTTTTCGGGTCCTGGTTTAGTGGTACGGCGACATGTTTTGGCTAAATGACCATATGTACCACATTTGGCGCATATGCAGCATTGTGTGTGAGTGGGATGGTGATATTTACAACTGTCGCATAGCGGAAAGGTTCCACTGTACTGCTTTTTATTGGAATTCGGAGTCTCAGGAGTTGTCGAAGTGTGGTTTCGTTTGAGGGTTTTGCGTTTTCGGTTACCCTTTCTCGTTTGTTTGGTAGGGGTATGGGTAGAAGGTTTAGTATCTACATGGGTTGTGTTGTCCTGGATGGTATCGCCAGGGTTTGGAATCGGGTTGTTGGTGTTTCTAGGTTAGGGAGAATCTTGACTAGTTCTTGGGCAATAAGACTCGCCAGTTGGTTGAGGTCGATGTTGTTGAGATGGGAAGACATCTACGAGAATCATACATAAGAAAATTTGCATAAGTGTTTTCTTTAAGCAATGAGACTTTTGAATTTAGGAAAGGAGTTGTAAAGTTTCACTAGATCGGTAAAGTTTGTGCAAGTTCGAATATATAAAAAAATATACATGAGCTCAAGTTGTTCTAATAGACTTAGTATGTAAGTTCAAGTTACACGTATAGTATGCAAGTTTCATTGTTCAAATAATGCAACGTATATATGTAAGTAAAGTGCACATGAACACCATAGAGGAGTTTTGAATATTTGTTGGTTTGCGAATATTATTATTGTTTGGAGATTGCAAGAGTAGCTTGAAGCGTCAGTCTTAAGAACATTTGCGAGTAAAATAAATGGAATATATATAGTGAAAACATAGCATGAAAACAACATTGAAAGTAATATTAACATAAAATGAGAGGCTTGTTTTAAACAAGCAATTGGAGTGTTCCGGAACGGAACTAAGACTAACCAAAGTGATTTGAATTTACTTTTGAGTTTGAAAACATGCTTTGGCCTAATAGGTGGAAATACTCTCGCCGAACTTGCGGTTAACGGTATTCACCCTTCCAGTTACTACATGTTCCTTGTCATTAGTAGATTGGAGACTTTGGCGAGATTTTTTTAAAGAAAATATCAAGGATTGAAACTAGTCGCTAAGTTGCGAATTTCACTCCTATCTTAGCGAGGTCGCTTCTTTTAGTGTGGTTTGTACACTTTGTCCAACGTGGTAAGAAAATTAATTCTAACCTTCAATTGGTAAGTGTCCACTAGACCGAAAATTGTGAAATTTCCACCAAGGTAAGGATATCACTCCTATCTTGGTGTAGTTTCAAAAACACAAAGGATTTACGCGGATTGAAAGTTATCACCAAAGTGAGGGTTTCACGCCTATTTTGGTGATTTTTTTTCGTTTGTGGTATACGAGCATCTTCGAGTGTAGAGTAATCCACAAATAGGAAGGTAAATTTTAAGGAACAAAAGAATTGAGTAAAAGCAAGATAGGGAGAACAAGTATATTATGCATGATAAAAGGAATGGTCAAAAAGGTTCTTAACTATAGTCTAGGTCAAACATGGCAATTTTTCCTAGATCCCTATAGTCATGGCTCTGATACCAATCTGTCACACCCCAACCGATGGCGGAATCATCGAGGTGAGACTTAGTGGTAGATTGTTCAAAGACTTCATGACACTAGATTTTGTGACAATATAGTTTAAAGATAGAATTTCAGTTATTGTCTAAAAATAGAAATACAAGTAGTTTAAATAACGAAAAACACAACAACAAGAATATGACAACTTGAACTAGAGTGAGTTTCTATGTCCAATCCTAAGTAGTTTTCTTGAAATGTCCTGCAACAAATATTTCCTGCAACATGTATAAAATATCCGTCAACACATAAAGCATTGGTGAGCATACTAGTTTTGACATACATACATAGTATAATAAAGTTTTGCTTATAGGCATATGCAAGAGAACCATGCAAATGGCGACTAGCCACAAAGAATTTTGCTTAACATGACTCATGTAGGGGGCGGATAGCCAATCCTACAGCGCTATACATGCAAGGTGGGTTGACAACTATATGAACATTTGTATGTTAGAGTAAATAATTCTACATAGCATAGCGTACAAGCATATAATAGACTTTAGATTGCGCATGATAGAATTTAGAATATGATAGACTTTAGACTAAGCATAATAGATTGTAGAGTTTAAAATCGTTTGAGTTTTGATAGTGATACATGTTGAGCCCCAAAGAATAAAGGATAAAAGGGGGATAAGTATGAACTCACCTTTCGGTGCGTTTTAGCAAGGTTCCAAAAGAATGAGTCTTGGGGGATTAGTTCCTTAGCCTTGGTTAACTAGAATTAAAAAAAATAAAGAATCTTAGGTTCGAGTTTAGATTATAGATTCAAGAGAGTCAAGCAAGCCTTTTAGGCAAACCAAGCAAAATTGCCTTTAGGGCAATCCGGATGGTCATGAGATTAAGTTAGACCAAGCACAAAATCATCATACATGATTCGGATGGTATAAAGTTAGGAACGTGAATCCATTGATAGGTTCATGTCATAACCACTTCGCCTATGGAATAAACGTGGGTTTTGGACACGGGATTTCCCCTTTCTAGTGTGGATAAATCCGTAGCACAAGAAGGGTCAAGAGAGTTGGTAAGGTAGGTGTAACCACAAACCTTCCAAAGATTAATAATAGGATAATAAGATAAAAGATTGAAAGTAAGTTTATAATAATACATAGTATAACCAATACCATAGCACAAATCCATCTAACATTAGATTGTTAGTAGACTTGGTTGGTTCCTTCACAACAAACATCCTTAGGACATAAAAAAAAATAATTCAGAAAAATAAACCCATTTGGGACCTCTTTTAGGTGCTCTACCCTTATCACACTTATGCGGATAAACATGGGGAAGATCGTAGAGGTTTCTCCAAGGAGTTTTGGATATAAAAGAGAAGGAAAAACATAAAAGAATTCAAGGTTTGAGCCTACAAACTTACTGATGTGTTTTCAGGAAGTTTGCTCAAAAACCTTGAAGATTAGAGAGAGTTTTAAAGAGAAAAGAGATGAACAAGAGATTATGGAGTGGGGAGGGGTTGTATTTATTGGTGAGGTGATGTGGTTGGGTATTAAATGGAGTTAATAGGGTGGTTAGAAGTAGATTAGTTGGGATTAAGTTTGGTTGATGGTCAAGTGGTCGTAAGGTTGCTGTTCACATCGAGACTCAAAGGAAGAATTAAAGGAAATGTACATCATCCTTCACAATATTGATTTGTATGTTGCAAAAGTCAAAGGGACTAAATCCCGTTTTTTTTTTCCTTTTTTTTTCAACTAAAGTATATATTATCATTATAATTATATATGTTTTTTTAAACAATAAATAAATATATATTAGGATTTTAACTAAATGGGTTTCTTGTTATATCGTCTAAATTGAATTAGGATAAATTATAATGACGAATCGTCATGAATCGGTAGGAAAAAAAGAAGCGGATAGAGGCGAACTTGGAATTTGTTAAACATAGAATTTAAAATATATGTAAAAGTACCAAAATCACGCGATGTTACATCAAGACTCTCCATCGTTGACCCCCGGTCTTCAACTTGTGATACCTTTCCGATTCAGAATAAACCCATCTAGTACCCATCTTCGTTAATTCCAAAGGCTTGTATTTTTTCTTCTTTCCCACATCCTCATCTGTTATTTCCCCTTGTTGTCTTAACAAACCTGTGATGATTTTGCGATACGGGATAATCGTCCTCTCGACCGAGTTTCGGCACATCCACCCATGGTTTAAAATCAAGTACCGAATAGAAATTTTCGGGCCCCATGAATCAACGCATATAATATAGGAATTTCCGGGAACCGCACTTGATCTTTGTCAGCTCGCCTCGGTAGGACATTCAAAATTAAAATTGCCAACAACAGTTTAGGCTCAATCTTCATGTTTTTCCTATACAACGTCCCATAATAAGTGCCTGGTAAAAATAATGCTTCTAACATCTCCATCCACCTTGGATGTTTTTCAGGACTAACTAGCAAGTCATCAATGCTTGGGTTTTTGTACTCTCTCATAGGCAAGCTATCATATTTGGCCAATCGGCGCAATGAATCATAAGACATCTCAACTTCCACCCCGTTCACCACTCCTATTAACTTCATTTGGGACGGCTTGTCATACCTATTGCATTTCAAAGTTGCCATCCACTCTTCGATTTCATCCAAAAACAAATATTTCTCCTCATGATCATAGCAGTGCAGCACTGCTTCCCATCCCAGTGCCTTGAACCTGTTAAACACTCCAAATGGTCCAAACTCTCTCTCACGTACAACCCGTTCACAAATGAACGCACCAGCCCGATCTTGTAACCCTTTTATTTGATCATGAAATAATGTTGGCTGCCATATATCCGGTTGTGCATCCAACCTAGGCTGCTCGGGCGCTTGCTCCATTTCTTCGTCAGAATCATCGTCGTGTCCAACATATTTCCTTCTTTTGTATTGTTGTGCGGGCTGCTTCCCTTTGGCTTTCGCGGTGGATGAGCTTGCTCCCGCTACCTCTCCTATTTTCGCCATGTTCCTTTGTTTTGAAGAGATTGAAACACAAAAACAACTAAATCTTGCAAATGCCCCAAAATAGGCGATTTCTAGGGTTCTGATTCGGGCCCAAAAGAATGTTTTTCTTGCAATTTTCTACTCAAAATCAGAAACTAGATGAAATTCTAGCCAAGTTAGACCCAAAAATTGCTTGATTTGGTGGAAGATTGAAGGAGTTATGAAGGATTGAAGATGAAGAACTTGTGGGTTTTGTTTGGAGTTCTTGAGAAAGTGAAAGATGGAAAGTAAGATTATGTGACAAAAACTAGATGGTCAAGACTACTCACTTGATGTTAAAGAAAACTATTTTTTTTTCTTTTTTTTATAAAATGGCGGTCCAACTCCCAAACCCCACCGTAAGATACGGTGGGGGCGTATCTTACGGTGGGCCTTGTGCCCAAATTTCCACCGTTGGCCAGTCTCCAACGGCGTTCAGCTTTTTATACCCACCGTAAGTTACGGTACCTACCGTAGCTTACGGTAGGACCTGGAATTTTTTTTTTTTTTTTAGAAAACCTGGAATTTTTAAAACACACTAAAAATTACCCTTACCCCCTCGAAAAACCCGTGTTGTCCTCAACACAATGCTAAGACATGTTCGTAAACGAACATCCCCACACTTGTTTCAAACACAGATTTCGACTAAAAACGAAATTGGGTAATAAAACAAAATAAAATAAAATAAAATAAAATCTAACTATAAACACTACCAAACCTGGGCCTCTTATGATTGTATTTCCTCCACCGGGCGTAAGATGTAGCCCGCTTTATCCACCTCCAAGTTGTTGATATCATTGCCCTCCAAGTACGGCTTCAAGCGATGTCCGTTTACCGTTTGTTGCTTGTTGGTGTGCTCATCCAAGATATCAATATCACCAAACTTCCCAACCCGGCAAATTACATACGGACCCATCTATTTGCTCTTTAGCTTGCCCGCGAACATCTTCAACCGCGAATTATACAACCAAACCTTTTGACCCACTTCAAAGGTTTTCTTTCGCAACTTTGCATCATGAACTTTCTTGAGTTTATCTTTATATGCCGAAGCACATTCATACGCCTCATCCCAAATTTCTTCAATCTCACTCAATTGCAATTTTCTTGCCTTGCCCGCTTCATCATAATTGGCATTCACAGTTGTGATCGCCCAATGCGCTCGATGTGCTAACTCCATTGGCAAATGACACCCCTTTCCATACACCATTCGATAAGGTGTTGTGCCAATTGGAGTTTTGTAGGCCGTTCGGTACGCCCACAAAGCATCATCCAACTTTCCCGACCAATCCTTTCTATCAACTCGAACCGTCTTTATTAAAATTTCTTTTATTTGACGGTTGGACACTTCAACTTGTCCACTTGTTTGTGGATGGTACAGTGTAGCAATCCGGTGATTCACACTATATCTTTTTAGCAACACCCCAAAATTAAAGTTTTTAAAGTGCGAACCACCATCACTTATAATTACTCGTGGAATTCCAAACCGGGCAAAGATGTTGGATTGTACGAATTTACAAACAACCGAGTGGTCATTTGTCCTTGTTGCGATAGCTTCAATCCACTTCGACACATAATCCACCGCCACCAAAATATATAAAAACCCGTTTGAATTAGTAAACGGACCCATAAAATCGATGCCCCAAACATCAAATATCTTTACAACCAAGATTGGTTGCATTGGCATCTC
This sequence comes from Ambrosia x helenae, assembly GCA_030844895.1. Lineage (NCBI taxonomy): Eukaryota > Viridiplantae > Streptophyta > Magnoliopsida > Asterales > Asteraceae > Ambrosia > Ambrosia x helenae. Next base: position 82,102,532 of record CM061223.1, read on the forward strand.
ATCTCTTTTGGATATGCTCCCCAACTTTTGGCAATTCAAACAATTCCGGGCGAATTCACAAGTATCTTTAAAAATTGTAGGCCAATAAAACCCACATGAAAGTACCCGGTAGCCGGTTTTATGTCCACTAAAATGCCCACCACAAGCGGAAGAATGAGCATGTGTCAAAATTTCTTTAACTTCCGATTCGGGGACACATCTTCGGATCACTTGATCGGGCCCAATCTTGAAAAGATCCGGTTCATCCCAAATATATTGTTTCACTTGCACCATAAATTGTTGTCTTCGTTTCTTGGTCCAATGATCCGGAATAGCACCCGTGGCTAAATAATTAACATAATGAGCATACCACGGTGCGACTCGAGTAGACACGGCTAAAAGTTGCTCATCCGGAAATCTTTCATTTATCTCACTCACATCATCAATCCCTTCCACCGGAATTCGAGACAAGTGATCTGCTACTACATTTTCACTCCCCTTTTTGTCCCTAATTTCCAAATCAAACTCTTGAAGTAGCAAAACCCACCGAATCAATCGTGGTTTGGCATCTTTTTTCTCCATCAAATATCGAACCGCACTATGGTCCGAATATACCACCATTTTACTCCCCCAAATATACGAACGAAACTTGTCCAAAGCATACACCACTACTAATAATTCTTTTTCGGTTGTGGTGTAATTCAGTTGCGCTTCGGACAAAGTTTTGCTCGCATAATAAATTATCACCGGCTTCTTATCCACTCGTTGACCCAAAACAGCACCAATTGTAGTGTCGCTTGCATCACACATTATCTCAAATGGCTTTGACCAATCCGGCAGTGGCAAAATAGGAACCTTGACTAAATGTTCCTTCAAAACATTGAAAGCTTGTAAACATTCGTTAGTAAAATCAAATGGAACATCTTTCAAAAGCAAATTACATAAAGGCTTGGTAATAACACTAAAGCCCTTAATAAAGCGTCTATAAAAGCCCGCATGTCCCAAAAATGATCTTACCCCTTTCACATTTTTCGGTGGTGGCAATGATGATATGACCCGAATTTTTGCCTTGTCCACCTCCATACCCTGCTCAGAAATCACATGGCCTAACACAATTCCCTCTTACGCCATGAAATGGCTTTTCTCCCAACTAAGGACTAAATTTTTCTCAACACATCTTTTTAAAACTTTTTGCAACTCGTTGAGACTGTCACACCCTTAAATTTCCACTGCGGGGTTTATACCGCGAGGCGCATGACATACCAGGATCCCATAGCCATAAGCCATATGAACGAACTCTAAATGCCCAAACCATTTAGTTCGTTTTCAAAAACCAAGTTTAGTTAAGCTGCGGAAGCGTAAACCAAATTTAAACCTTTTAAAAACCATGCGCAAAACAACGTGCCCAGATTAAGACTATATGAAAGAAAACGTAAAAGCATGATATATAATTTAGATGTATGCCCAAGACCCCAAATGCAGTGAAGTGTGCAGTGCTTTCTAATCCTGGCACCGGAAGCTAACTACCTGCAAAAGCATGTAAATCGTGGGTCAACAAACACTGTTGGTGAGTTCACTAAGTAAGGAAAATGAGTAAGTAAATGCGCTGGTTTCCAAAACCACGTAACCAAGTAAAAGCGTAGGTCCTCCAGACCAAAATGTTCAAGTATCATTAGTTTAAGCGTGTCAGGGGTAGCTAACCCACTCAGTGTAACTAAACAGAATTATTGGGACACCTTCAGTAATGTAATAGTTTGCCTCAATAACTGGTGTCTATCAACACCAGTTCTCAAATGTGGTCAGAAGTTCATGCCCGTGCCTCAAGCACCTCAGACATGAGGTTGCTGCACAACCTAATAGCGCTATCAACTAATACCCCGCTCGCCTCCAGCGATTAACCCAATAATATGCAAGGACTTTCCAAATGATAGAGTGTTTAGTTTACAAAGGACCAATAAGTTTTAAACTGATCAAAAACCCGATCCACACAAGGAATCGTAAAACCCGACCCACGCAAGGAGTCAAAGACCGACCCACACAAGGAGTCAAAACCTGAGTAGTCCCAAACTGGACTAGAAAAGTTAAGTAAGTTGTCTCAACCCGAGACGCATGCTTTTGAGAAAAGAATAGTGAAACTCACCTTAGGTTGCACGCGAATGATCAAAATCCCTCAAACAGTAACGAGCTACCGACTCCTATTACAAGTGTCACTAGGTGAGTATATGTGCATACCAACACATCATGTAACTTGATTGTCTGAAACTTCTAAAGTTCCAAATCGTGTAATGACGCCTAGTGACTCTACATGCACAAGTAAGTCCTACGTATCCGTTGGTGATCATAATGATTATTGTCAGTTTTATACCTTATACACATCTCCTATAAGTATTCATATAAGTTCATGTCAAATACATATCACATAAGACTCCAAATAGTCACATAAACACATAATACACAATCTGCGTTTTTAGGACAGATTGTGCGCCACGAAAACTAATTTATTTAAAATACCAAATCAATGAATTAAACTCCGAAATTTTTACTGAATATTCTTTGCGATTTATTTAATAACCCATATTTTTGGTTTGTGCTAAAACCAAACACAAAAATTATTAAAATTCATACAACACAGCTATGTCCAGAAACTTTCCACAACAGGTCAGTTTAGTAGAAAAATTCCCAAAACTTTTGTATTCATCCAAACGAGGTGAATTCACTTGGAAAAGCCAAAATTTTCCAATATTGACCTCCTGTCAAAATTTCATAACTTAATTGTTTGTAAAACTTGTGTTATATCCGTTTAAAGTTGACTCAATTTATAACTCCGAAATTCTGATATGACCTTTAATCAAATAAAATTCCAAAAACATATCAAACGACATCCAAATCAGATGATTTTGCCCATTCTAAAAAGCTAAGACCATGTACAATCCATTCATGCAAAGAATCGATCAAAAAAACCAATTTAACATCAATATACATCCCCTACAAAACACCCTAATGAATCTGCCAGAAACTGAAACTTGCTCCCCAAGTTATTCGCAAACCCTAATCATACATAAAAATCTCTAATACATGCATAACTCATATTATTCTGATTAAACACATATATAATCATGTAAAAACCCTAATTATGATTACTAACAACCATCATCATCATCAATACACAATGAACATTCAAGAACTCCTACTAACATGTGTTATGCAATTTATATGTATGCATGCCTTATGATTTTTAAACTTTTTAATCATTAATAACCATCATAATATATGTAAAGATTATACCTTTCAAAGCAAGAGTCCTCAAAGCCTAAAGATTCCACCACAACTAGCTTGAAGGAATGAGTAGGATTGATGTTTGTTGAAAATGAAAGGGAAGGGGATGGGGGTGGGTTCACGGCGCAACAAGGGAGGAAGGGGTAGGGTTTTATTTTTTTTTGTCTCCTAATTATAAGAGGGCTTGGCTTGTTCCCCAAGCAATTGGGTATTAGGGCCCCTTTTAGTCCATTAACTGGACCCGTTAGTCATGTTCTAGTCCAATACCGGGCCCGATGATATTAATCACCCTAAATTGCATAAAAACTATTGTTTTTATTATTTCGTAACATATCAATCATAAGATTCACGTAACTTGCATGGTTTACATATTAATTCTTAGTCAAGCGATAATTCACATAAGCATGTACTCCACACAAACGTGTAACACTACGTCCATCAGAATTCTATTGTGCTTATTATTATGCTTGCCAGATTAATCACCAACGTTCGGGATGCAGGACTCGTGTGTGTGACAAAACAAGGTTTTTCCTACTTATAACATATGTTAATAACATCTAACATATCTTAAGCCTACTTAACTAACCCTAGTTAAGTATTTGATCACTATGAATATGCAAGTTAACTAGAGTTCAGTAAAAAGTGTTAACCTGAAAATGCGGGGTATCACAGAGACAAGATTCAAAACTAGTGCCAAAAATTGAGAAATCATCCATAAACACTTCCAACGACTCTCCAACCATGTCCGAGAAAATACTCATCTTTCATCGTTGAAAAGTTGCCGGGGCGTTACACAATCCAAATGGCATCCGCCTAAAGGCAAAAGTACCATATGGGCAAGTGAAGGTGGTCTTGTGTTGGTCATCCGGGTGTATTGCTATTTGGTTGTACCCCGAATACCCATCTAAAAAACAATAATATTTTTGACCCGAAAGTTTTTCAATAATTTGGTCAATAAAATTAGGAAGTGGGAAATGGTCCTTAGAAATGGCGGCATTCAATTTTTGGTAATCAATGCACACCCGCCACCCGGTAACGGGTCGAGTAGCAATTTGTTCACCACTTTCATCTTTAATTACTTGAATGTCGGACTTCTTAGGGACCACTTGAGTAGGACTTACCCAAGCACTATCCGAGATGGGATAAATAATTCCCGCATCCAACCACTTAATTACCTCTTTCTTTACCACTTCCCTAAGGTTCGGATTCAACCTTCTTTGAGCTTCTCTTGTGGGCTTTGCATCCTCGGTGGTGACGATCTTGTGCATGAAAATTGATGGACTAATTCCTTTAAGGTCGGCAATCGTCCACTGATGTGTGAAAATGTGTATTAAATAAATTCGGGTCAAGTTTTAAAAATGGATAAACCTGCTAAACCACACACTAACGGCAAGTGCACCGGTCGCAGTGTAGCAGAGCAAGTAAGTCCGGAATATCGATCCGTGGACACAATGTGGCGACTCTCGGTACTAGACCTCTGTCGACTCCTAGCCTAATAATTGGAATTTTTGTGATTTTTATTAATTAACTAATTACTAAAGCAAATAAATTAAAAGACTTAAATTAACAGATAGTAGAGGACTAATAAGGAGGGAAATCAGAGATGGGAAAGGCAACCACCTAGGTATCGAATCCTACTAATGAAATTGGAACTGCCTCGGCTTTGGAAACTATGTTGGCAATCAGGATCTTATAATATTCACCCCTAGTATCCTAGTGGCTCCCGGATCATTTACCAAGACTGACCGAAAAGGAATCCTAAAGGCTACTAATCTTACTGACTGGTTAGATCACCTCTCGGTCTCACTAACTATGTTAAAGTACTCGCTAGATTGGTTTAGATTTCTCACTCTCCAATCACAATACACCCTAAAGTGCAAGGAGTAACCTGTAAAGTCAATCTATGACACAGATAAGCAAATAATACTAGAGAACCTAGGAAAACCTGATCTCTCAGCGTTTCTAGCCTAAACCTCTAGCACCAAAGACAAATCTGACTACCTATCACCTCTCGGTCTCAAGAGTAGGAAGAATACAAATTACCTCTAAACTCCCAATTAATGTTCCTATGGAATTTAGGTCTAAAACCATAAAATAAACTACAAGCACAAAGCAAGTAATTCTAACAAGCGTCCAAACATGAAAGACATTCACTAAGACACTCGTGGAACATTAAAAGATCATAAATTAGTAAAAAGTACGCAGACACATCATAGAATCATAAACAAGTTTCTTACTAAAACATAAATCCAACTACAAAGTCTAAAACCGAAACATAAACCAAAATCAAATAGTCATCATCTTCAACCTAGGTGGCCACTAATGTTTTAGCCAAACATAATTAGGGTAAACAATAAAAACATAGATTCAAGAAAAATAAAAGTCATGGAAATAATATTTTTAGAACACGAAGTAACAAAATATTAACCAAAACTTATTATGTTCGAACCCGTAGCTCTAGTCTTGAACCCGAGCCTTCCTGGCCTCTCTTCTATTTTTCTCTAAAGCTGCTCGATTTTACGGCTCCAAGATTTTTCTCGCTGTGATGATATATATTCTAATATGTCCTTCATAATATGCCTCCAAATAAATTCCTCCGTGATATTATGTCTTGCCCCTTCCAATAGGTTTTTTTTAAATTCATTGTGGGCTTTACCCAAGGCCAAGGCTTGAAGCTTTCTTTTGAAATTATATTATTATTATTATTATTATTATTATTATTATTATTATTATTATTATTTTTATTAGAAGATAGTACTATACTCGGTGCTCTAGACTCGGGTGTTTTTGGCTCGACCAAAGTTTCTCGTCTACGCTCAAACGCCCATGAACACTGGCTCTCAAGTGTCGGTGTCTCGATTAAAATTATTTAATTTTGAGCTCATTTTCTCCAAACACCTATAAAATAATAAAAATACATAAATATATAATAAAAACAACACGAAACAAATAAAAAAACAGGACCAAATAATATACAAAATACATAGGAAAATAGATGTGTTTTGCAACACATCAAACATCCCCACACTTAAAACTTTTGCGTCCCGAAAAAGAATTATACAAAATCCTAAACAACATTTTCAACAAAGCACTCAACAAAAACGATAGCATCAAACAAGGTCAAAAGCAGGCTACGAAATCAACAAGCATAGCGGTTTCACAAGACTTACATCGTTCAAAAGGCTGACAAGTTAAGGTGATACAATTTTAAAAACAAGGCCTACCTTGTCAAGCTTCACTTACCTTCAAGCAACCGACTATGCACCTGTAAGCACCTCTCACAATATCATTCATCTCTCGGTTATATATTTATTTGGAGTGAATCTCTCAAACCGAACTATGAAGCAAAATTATCATAAGCTTGTACGTCAATCAAATCTCCACCTAATTGCTAAAACTAACACAAATCAAGAGGACTTCGAACGGGTAGGCAAAGGTTAAAGGTACGGCATTTTGTTGGAAAAAATTGGCGAAAAAGAAAATAAGTGATAAACCGGATATACCATGAACATATAAATTTTAACTCTTTGGTCCTCTCGACCCACAATCTTTATTCTTCTTCTTTTTTTTTTCTTTTCTCTCACTTTTTCATAAGTTTTTCTTTTCCTTTTTTTTTCTTTTTCAATTTTTTTTTTTTTTTTTTTTTTTTTGTCAGCTACTCTTTATGCTGATATATTTTTCTCTTTTTTTTCACATTACATAAATATATACAATCCGGTAATCAATATAAAATAAAATGGGTGACAAACGAAAGGTTTAGGCTCAAAGTGGTTTCTAAAGGTAAATGGTGAAACGGGTCAAATAACAAAAACAAACGAAAAGGCTAAACAAAAATGGGTAATCCTAATGCCTCTATCATATTTGTGTCAAGTCCAAGCTTAAGGTCTCAAAATGCATCAAAACGCACAAGTTCTAAAATAATGCAACAAAATCGGTATATCACACATGAAACGAAATAGTGAATATTTATATATAATATTTAAAGGCTCAAAACTCACTGTCATGTGGAAATATGGGTTACCGATACTAGCAAGTGCAAAGCCAGTTAACCATCCAGCTTGATCCACTATCCCAGGCACCCCAAACATTTTATTTAAGAAAAATAACTCAGTCAAGCCTACTATCCCGCAACTTAAAGAAACATATGCTAAGACCCGTAAACCCTACAATCGACCCCGCTTTTAACCGACGTATTGAAAAGGCTCGTTTACTAAGAGCAAAAAGGATCGGGACTAACACAAAACCCACTTTTTTTTTCTTTTTTTTTCTTTTTTTTTTTGTTTTTGTTTTTACTCAACCTACAACTAAGCAGAATAAAGACGAAGTCTCCCATCCCCACACTTAGAAAGACACAGTGTCCTCAATGTGCTCCAGGATACAACGCAGACTAAAAATAAAAATGCAAAAATACGAAAAAAAATATATATATAATAACAACAAAATAAATGGAACGAACTCCCCTGGAAAATGTGGCGATAGTTTGCAGAAAGTGTCCCGTCCGTCCATCATCTACAGCCGTATAGCATTTCCTTCGCGGCCATAGTCAGAATCCTGCAAAAATAAACTAAAAAGAAAATGAAAGTACAATGATTCAATGACAAGTGAGATGTCTGTTTACAAAAAATAATTTTAAAATCGACCCCACCCGAATGGAGATTGAGTACGGGCGGGGGAGATCCAACCGTGTAAAGGGCCAAGGCAATCCCACACGACTCGATAAACTAAAAATTGTATAAAAAAGAATGAAAATAAAATAAAATAAAAATATACTTGGCGGATAATACAAAACTCTACACTTGGGTTTTAACCCAAATTCAATCAGGTGGCTTCTCTTTTATCCACCCTTTATCCAACCCGTTTAATTCAGATCGTTCACCATTGTTCGTCAAAAGACGAATGGTGAATCTAGAAAAATGTTTGAAAAATTCAAACGGGTCAGAGCACCTATTTCTAAACTTACCTGGACCAAACTTTATATGTGAAATATGATAAGTGGTCCAGTCCATATAACAGTGAACCCTCTCCCGTGATGATGGTGTCAGCGCGGGCCGGCAATCCTGACTGTGACGAGGTGGTTTGGTCTTCTTCTTTGTTACCACCTCTTCCACTTTTTCCTTGTTTGGTGTATTGATCTCCGTTGTTGGCTTCCCTGCAAGTAAAGTTTCTAAAAATAACAGATCGCCAACAGGGTCAAATTCATCTTCTTCAAAAGTTGGTAAATTAACCAACTCATCACCAAACTCGTCCTCCCAAGATGGTATATGCATATATTCTTCTTCTTCTTCATCTTCCATCTTGTTCTCCTTCTCACTAACTTCTTCAATCAACCCGACATCTTCTTCAACCTCACTATCACTCAAATCATCTTCAATGGGCTCTTGTTGGACCGGAGGTGGGACTTCTTCGTCCATTATCGTCTCCGGTTCTGGAGTGATATCAAATGGCTGTAAGTATGGATTTTCCCCTTCATACCAATTTACAAAGATCCTTGGTACTGAAGAGGCAAGAAAACTATCGGGCTCCCTAAAAACAGGCATATAGTGATTTTGCATTTGTGTGTAGATGCCTTCTTCATTGTAACCAGCCTGGTCGCGCTCTCTTATGTAGTCTGCTACAGTCTTTCTCCCACAAGCATCTGGCATCCTAAAAATCTCACTGCAAACAGACACTAAACAAACAGATCACGGCACCAGCTAGAGAGAATATACAAAAAAATAATAATAATAATAATAATAATAAATAAATAAATAAAAATAAAGAGAAGAAAAATAAATAAAAATATCTACAAAATAACTAGACCCCCGACTCGGGCCGTTCTCGAAAGCGCACTGTGTCCCCGGCAACGGCGCCAAAAACTTGATGTGTGAAAATGTGTATTAAATAAATTCGGGTCAAGTTTTAAAAATGGATAAACCCGCTAAACCACACACTAACGGCAAGTGCACCGGTCGCAGTGTAGCAGAGCAAGTAAGTCCGGAATATCGATCCGTGGACACAATGTGGCGACTCTCGGTACTAGACCTCTGTCGACTCCTAGCCTAATAATTGGAATTTTTGTGATTTTTATTAATTAACTAATTACTAAAGCAAATAAATTAAAAGACTTAAATTAACAGATAGTAGAGGACTAATAAGGAGGGAAATCAGAGATGGGAAAGGCAACCACCTAGGTATCGAATCCTACTAATGAAATTGGAACTGCCTCGGCTTTGAAAACTATGTTGGCAATCAGGATCTTATAATATTCACCCCTAGTATCCTAGTGGCTCCCGGATCATTTACCAAGACTGACCGAAAAGGAATCCTAAAGGCTACTAATCTTACTGACTGGTTAGATCACCTCTCGGTCTCACTAACTATGTTAAAGCACTCGCTAGATTGGTTTAGATTTCTCACTCTCCAATCACAATACACCCTAAAGTGCAAGGAGTAACCTGTAAAGTCAATCTATGACACAGATAAGCAAATAATACTAGAGAACCTAGGAAAACCTGATCTCTCAGCGTTTCTAGCCTAAACCTCTAGCACCAAAGACAAATCTGACTACCTATCACCTCTCGGTCTCAAGAGTAGCAAGAATACAAATTACCTCTAAACTCCCAATTAATGTTCCTATGGAATTTAGGTCTAAAACCATAAAATAAACTACAAGCACAAAGCAAGTAATTCTAACAAGCGTCCAAACATGAAAGACATTCACTAAGACACTCGTGGAACATTAAAAGATCATAAATTAGTAAAAAGTACGCAGACACATCATAGAATCATAAACAAGTTTCTTACTAAAACATAAATCCAACTACAAAGTCTAAAACCGAAACATAAACCAAAATCAAATAGTCATCATCTTCAACCTAGGTGGCCACTAATGTTTTAGCCAAACATAATTAGGGTAAACAATAAAAACATAGATTCAAGAAAAATAAAAGTCATGGAAATAATATTTTTAGAACACGAAGTAACAAAATATTAACCAAAACTTATTATGTTCGAACCCGTAGCTCTAGTCTTGAACCCGAGCCTTCCTGGCCTCTCTTCTATTTTTCTCTAAAGCTGCTCGATTTTACGGCTCCAAGATTTTTCTCGCTGTGATGATATATATTCTAATATGTCCTTCATAATATGCCTCCAAATAAATTCCTCCGTGATATTATGTCTTGCCCCTTCCAATAGGGTTTTTTTTAAATTCATTGTGGGCTTTACCCAAGGCCAAGGCTTGAAGCTTTCTTTTGAAATTATATTATTATTATTATTATTATTATTATTATTATTATTATTATTATTATTATTATTATTAGAAGATAGTACTATACTCGGTGCTCTAGACTCGGGTGTTTTTGGCTCGACCAAAGTTTCTCGTCTACGCTCAAACGCCCATGAACACTGGCTCTCAAGTGGCGGTGTCTCGATTAAAATTATTTCATTTTGAGCTCATTTTCTCCAAACACCTATAAAATAATAAAAATACATAAATATATAATAAAAACAACACGAAACAAATAAAAAAACAGGACCAAATAATATACAAAATACATAGGAAAATAGATGTGTTTTGCAACACATCATCCACCCAATAGCTTCTTTATTTTCTATCAAGACTTCCATCAAAGCTTGCTCTTGTGCCATCTCCAAATTACAGGGAATAATGACCGGTAATGTGTCATTATCCCCAAAGAAAACATACTTCAAGTGGCTTAGCAAATCCTTGAGTTCTAACTTTGGTGCTACTTCTAGCGACGGTTTGGTACCCGAATCAATTTCCACCGGCAAACTATCAAATTGGTGAGACCATGGGGGTCGACCCTCCTTCAACGCCAACACATCTTGCTTTTCCTCTTCAATCTCCAAAACACAAGCATGTACCTGTTCAGAAAAATCACAAGCACACAAGTCCATCCCATCTTTCTCATATTCTTGTGGATTGCACCCATCAATGATATCTGCCATAAAACATTCTTCAACACCGGATTCATTAGAATTCTTAGTAAAAACATTTAAACGCATATTCCGGTTTCCAAATGTCATATCGACCGTGCCAAATCTACAATCAATTACCGCATGCGCGGTATTAAAAAATGCACGACCCAATATGTCACACCCTCAAAAACCACTTGCGGAGTTTTACCGCGAGGCGCATGACAAACCAGGATCCAAACCAACGATCACAATAAACAAGTCTAAAATGAACATAACGCAATTTCAAAACAATGTTTAAAATTCCCGTTTACAGCGGAAGCTTATTCAAAACAATATTCAATAGTAAACCAATGTTCAACGTTTGTAAAACCATGCAACCCTAACTAGACGCCGTGCAGACGCGTGCGCCCTAGTCCAGTCGTGCTACCTTAGCGACCTGAGAAAACATGTAAGAGAATACGTCAGCACAAAAATGCTGGTGAGTTTACAGGTTTTGTAATCCAAGTACCAAGTCAACCTGTCCATACTATAACAAATCGAAAACCAGTGTACGCTAGCTAGGCGTATGTTTTGTTACTACCACGATTGGAAAACCATTACTAACTCGTAAACCAAATGTGTGCCCGATGTAGTAAACCTGTTGTTCCTGATTGAGACAATATGCACCCGCCGACCCTCCAAGTCGACGAGCGGGGTTGGTCACTCCCAATAGCGCTATTCACATTTCCCCGTTGTGCAAACCCGCACATTCATGGTTCCCCCGAGACTTCCAAAGATCGTGTAGTACACAATAGAAACCCATAGTATGACAGTAGTTACCAAATAATCGTTTTAACACATGTTTTCTCCCCCGAAAATGTGAAACCAGTTTAAAAGAGGGGCCGTAAACTCACCTTAAGTTGCATTACTTCGGAATACGAATAACTCAGCAGCTATGCTAGTCCCGTAAAGCGGCGACCTAACATATGACAGTTACAAGCACTTAGACTAATAACCCGCAGGTTAGTTAGTCCCTAGATGTCCAGACCATAACCAAGTTCGTTTGAAAACACCGTGACTGTTTAACTGACCCAAAGTACAAGACTCGACATCCCATTGTTGACCCGAGACTCCCCGTGTTATGTTTACGCTCTCAAACATACAATCATGCAACCATACTTAACATACGTTAACGCACAACAAGTTATAGCACATAGCTCACGTATCACATAATTACATCCAAACATATGTTACCAAGTTATTAGATATGTTACGGGGTTCCTAGCATGTTCCTACAGGTCAAATCGGGTCTCGGAATGCTAATTTACACTTACAGCAGCAGTACACCGCGATTAGGAAAAGTCAACTAGCATTTAGGTTGGTCAACTGGCATTTAGGAAGGCTAATCGCCTCTATTATAGGCGATTAGGGCTATACCACATGTAATTACTAGCAATTAGGTCATAAGACATGTATCTACTAGCAATTAGCTCATAAGACATGTATCTACTAGCAATTAGCTCATAAGACATGTATCTACTAGCAATTAGCCCCTACTCGCATGAAACATAGGCGATTAGCCTCCTAATCGCCCCTAACATAGGCGATTAGGGTTGCTAATCGCCAGTAACCCAGCTGTTCCGGTTTTTCACGCGTTTAACGCTTCAAATCAGATCCAGAACGTGTGTAACCATCCAATATCATCCCAACAACTATTCTAAACATGTTTAAACTAAAATCCTTTGTTTTGCCTCGTATTATCAGCCCTGCATGCACCCATGTAGTCCAAACACCATACACATAGCACGAATCATCACCTTAACATGCACAACTATAACCCTAATGAACAATTACTCAGATTTTATTATCATGACATCAATATTATTCTGAAACTAACTTAATAACATGTTAATCACTCATCTTGAATCATAAAAACCCTAGATATTAATCATAAACACACATAACACATGTATGATTGTTAGTATCTGATTAACAACACTTATTAACGATTTTCAGAAAGCTTTTTCGTTTTAGAACAGGTCTGGACCATTAGGGATTGAATAAAAACGTTTATAAAGATTGCATGGATGGAAACCAAACCTTAGATTTGTGAAAGAATGATGAATTAAGCTTGAAACCTTGTGTTTTGATCAAAAATCGCGTTCCAGAGGTTGTGTGTGTGTTGGGCGGGTTATGGGACGACTAGGGTTTGTATTATGAAGTTTAGGAGGTCAAGCATTGTATTTATAGTCGTTTTTAGTCGTCCAGCCCGTAACTAGCGATTGTGCAGACTTACACGCGATTAGGGATCCTAATCGCATGTAACTTCATGCATTTGGGCCTAATCGCCACTTAGGTCATGCATTTAGCTCCCCAATCGCCCCAAATGAAGCCTACTCGCCTCCCCTATAGGCGATTGGGCTTCCCTAATCGCTTATAGGGGCTGGTTCCGTGTGTTTTGCGCGTTAAACCCCGTTTTAACATATGTTAACACATATTCACATACCGACAAGTCACATAATGATTGTAAACACATAACACTTGCAAATACACATATTCACACTCGTTCACCAATTCCCGGGACTCGAGACTTGTATGTTCCGTATGACCTGACGATCCTACAAATCGTCACCATTTGTACACTTGGTTAAGGACTGACATCTAACGAACCTCTAGACCAACATCCAATGATCTTCTATACTAAACCGATAGTTCCCGAACCATAAGCCGACTTAACTAACCCAGTTAAGTGCAATATACGCGTGACTCGCTAAGGTAGACTTTCATCTAGACAACGTTGTTAACCAGAATTTGCCGGGTGTCACATCATCCCCACGTTAAAAGAATTTTCGTCCCGAAAATTGCACAAGTACCAAAAGGAATAACGAAGGAAACAACAAAAGATAGAAACCAAAAATAGAAACCAAAAAGAGAGATTTACCCGAGTTGTCACATCATCCCCACGTTAAAAGGAATCTCGCCCCGAGATTCATTCAGCTGCAGAAGAGACATATCTCAACTCGAACGCTTCCTTAGGAAAGAGATGAGGATACTTAGACTTCATCTGATCCTCCCATTCCCACGTGTACTCTGGTCCCCGGTTCGAGTTCCAGCGAACCTTTACGATGCGAATCTTGCTATGACGTAGGCTACGAATCTTGTAATCCAGAATCTCCACAGGTTCTTCCACAATCCGAAGACGATCATCAACCTTGATCTCTTCCAGTGGAACAATGAGAGACTCGTCAGCCAGACACTTCTTCAAGTTGGACACATGGAAGACGTTATGTACGTTACCGAGCTCCGTCGGTAAATCAAGACGATATGCCACCGGTCCAATCCGTTCCAGGATCGTAAATGGGCCGACATACCGCGGATTGAGTTTGCCACGCTTCCCAAAGCGTATGACGCCCTTCCACGGTGAAACTTTTAGAAGTACTTTGTCATCAACTTGGAATTCCAATGGTTTGCGACGCTGATCGGCATAACTCTTTTGACGGTCCCATGCCGCTGCCAACCGGTTACGAATCTGTACAATCTTTTCCGAAGTTTCGTACACTAGCTCAGGCCCAGTGAGTTGACTCTCACCCACTTCAGCCCAACAAAGAGGAGAACGGCATTTCCGTCCGTACAGTGCCTCGAACGGAGCCGCCTTGATGCTCGTGTGATAACTGTTGTTGTACGAGAATTCTACTAACGGTAGATGAGCTTCCCAACCCTTGCCAAAATCGATTACACATGCCCGCAGCATGTCTTCCAAAGTTTGAATCGTGCGCTCACTCTGACCGTCAGTCTGTGGGTGATAAGCTGTACTCATGTCTAGTTGGGTACCCAAAGCCTTATGCAAAGACTTCTAGAAGTGAGAAGTAAAATGGGAGTCACGATCCGAGATAACAGAAACTGGCACCCCGTGCTTAGAAACAACTTCCTTCAGATAAAGACGAGCCAAACGATCCATGGTGTCGGTCTCCTTAATAGCAAGAAAATGGGCTGATTTCGTCAACCGGTCGACAATCACCCATATCTTGTCATTTCCGCTCGGTGACTTAGGCAGTTGCGTGACAAAATCCATAGTAATCCGTTCCCATTTCCATTCCGGAATTTCAGGTTGTTGCAAGAGACCCGACGGTTTCTGGTATTCCACCTTGACCTTAGCACAAGTCAAACACTTACTCACGTATGAAGCTATATCCGACCTCATGTTTGGCCACCAGTACAGCACCTTCAGATCTTGGTACATCTTATCCGAACCAGGATGAATAGAATATCGGGACTTATGAGCCTCATCTAAGACAAGCTCCCGAAGTCCCCCGAATAAAGGAACCCATATACGTTCTGCGAAATAGTGCAGGCCATCCGGCCTTTTCTCGAGGTGCTTGTCGGCACCGTGCATGGTTTCAGCTTTAAGGTTTTCCTCCTTCAAAGCTTCTGACTGGACAGAACGGAGTTGGTCAGGTAGAGAGGAATGTATGGTGAGCTGCAACGCTCGCACGCGACGAGGATTAACTGTGTCCTTCCTGCTCAAGGCGTCTGCTACCACATTCGCCTTGCCAGGATGGTACTTAATGGCGCAATCATAATCGTTCAGGAGTTCAATCCAACGACGCTGTCGTATGTTCAAATGTTGTTGGTCGAAAATATGTTGAAGACTCTTGTGATCGGTGTAGATTGTGCATTTGGTACCGTACAAGTAATGTCTCCAAATTTTCAACGCGAATACCACTGCACCCAACTCCAAGTCATGGGTGGTGTAGTTCTTCTCGTGCACCTTGAGTTGACGAGAAGCATACACAATCACTTTCTCGCGTTGCATCAGCACGCAACCGAGACCATGTATAGAAGAATCACAGTAAACAACAAAATCATCAGGGCCATCAGGTAAAGACAAAATAGGAGTGGAACAAAGTTTAGACTTTAGTTCCTCAAACGCTGACTCTTGTGGTTCACCCCAGGCGAACTTCCTATCCTTCTGTGTGAGAGTGGTGAGGGGTTGAGCGATCTTTGAGAACCCCTGAATGAAACGACGATAGTAACCCGCAAGGCCTAGGAATTGCCGCACCTCAGTTGGCGTCTTTGGTGCTTCCCAGTCCTTAATCGCTTCGATCTTAGCTGGATCGACATGAATTCCCAGTTCATTTACCACATGTCCTAGGAATTGGACTTCGCGTAACCAAAAGTCACACTTTGAGAACTTAGCGTAAAGTTGTTCCCGTCGCAAAAGTTCCAAAACTAACCGCAGATGTTCCTCGTGTTCGGTCTTGTTCTTAGAGTAAATCAGGATGTCGTCAATAAACACGATGACGAACTGTCAAGATATGGTTTGCAAACGCGGTTCATCAAATCCATGAAAACCGCCGGTGCGTTTGTAAGACCGAAAGGCATGACCAAGAACTCATAATGGCCATAACGTGTACGAAAGGCAGTCTTTGCAACGTCAGCTTCCCTTACCCGCAACTGGTGATAACCGGACCTCAAGTTAATCTTGGAATAGTAACTAGAACCCTAGAGCTGGTCGAATAGATCATCAATACGTGGAAGAGGATAACGGTTCTTGATGGTCACCTTGTTCAGCTCTCGGTAATCCACGCACAATCGAAAACTTCCATCCTTCTTCTTAACGAACAGAATCGGGGCTTCCCAAGGGGAAGAACTCGGCCTAATGAAACCCTTGTCCAAAAGTTCCTGTAATTGACTGGACAATTCTTGCATCTCAGGAGGTGCAAGACGGTAGGGGGCCCGAGAAATAGGAGCAGCCCCTGGTACAAGATCAATACCAAACTCGACCTGACGATGGGGAGGAAGACCAGATAAATCATCAGGAAATACATCAGGAAACTCGCGTACAACAGGAATATCGTCGATCTTCTTCTCATCGCTAGAGGAAACAGATAAAAGTGCCAAAACGGCCGAGTAACCCTTTCGAAGACACTTAAGGGCTTTCATGCTAGAGATGATATTTAGCGGAACACCACCCTTAATACCGTACACAGAAAGGAATTCTCCATCAGGGAGAGGAATCCGAATAATCTTGTCGTAACAAACAATCTCCGCGCGATACAGGGACAACCAATCCATGCCTACAACAACGTCAAAACTACCCAAAGGTACCGGCATAAGGTCGATGGGGAACGATAAACCCGACAACTCTAATTGACACTCCCGAAGGATACTAGTAGCTTCAATCTTTTTACCGTCAGCCAACTCAATAATATACTTAGTCTCTAATGGTACGGGTACTACATCTAGCAGTCGACTAACTTCCATGGATACAAAACTCTTGTCGGCACCAGAATCAAATAACACACTAACAGAACGATTATTGAGAAGGAACGTACTGGTAACTGTGTCAGGATCCTGTCTAGCCTCAGCGGCTCCAATTACGAAGGCACGTGCATTCCTGCCGCCGCCCCCGTTGTTCCCGTTACCGTTGTTCCCGCCCTGCTTCAGTTTCGGGCAGTCCTTCTTGTAATGACCGGTCTCACCACAGTTGTAACATCCCTGTCTTCCTGTTGTTCCCTAAGCAGTAGGAGCCGAGGTATTGCTTGGGGCCTGGGTCGATGGAAGTGTAGCCCGACAATCTTTAGCAAAATGCCCAATTCGCTGGCAGCGATGACAACGGTTACTGTCGCAGTTCCCTTGATGATGACGCCCACACTTGTTGCATTTAGGCAGTTTCCCCGCATAACCACCCTGTTTGTTACCCGAAGAAGAAGAACCCCCATTATCGAACCTCTTACCCTGCTGTGCTGGCCCAGATCCTTTCCCTTCATTATCCCACTTGCGCTTGTTGTTCTCTGGAGCCTTGACAGTCGAACCCTTAGCAGGCAAAATACCCTCATTCACCTTTAAGTTGGTCATCCTATGAGCCGATCGGACCACCTCTGAGTATGTAGGATGATTTCCCGCAGCCACCAACCCTGAGATATAATGCTCAATCCTCCTATATTCTGGCACATGCAGATCGGGACACAGCACTGCCAACTCATTACGCCTCACAGTATACTTCTCAATTTCAGACCCAGACATCTTGAGGTTCCACACTTCGTGCTCTAACTTCTGCACCTCTTCCCTCGGACAGTACTCTCGCTTCAATAGTTCAACAAAGTTTTCCCAAGGCATAGCATACGCCTCCCCAATACCCATATTCTGGGTGATGTTATTCCACCAGGTCAAAGCAACATCCTGGAATAACGCAGCAGCATACTTAACTCGATCCTCTGGGAGACAGCAGAAACACTGACTCCACCTTCTCCAGCCACCTAAGCAAGCTCACCGCACCCTCAGTGCCAGAGAATTCCTGAGGCTTACAATCCCGAAACATCTTGTAGGTACACATAGGTGGGGGTGGGTTAACAGGACCACCTGAAATGAAACGCGTGAGGAAACACGACGAATGTAAACAAGGTTCACTAATGAGGCAAAGAAAATGGATAAATCAACTTACCACCACCATTGTGCCCTAACTGGAAGGCAGCTTGTAGCAAGTTGTTCAGGTCCTCCTGTGATAGGTTAACACCTCCACGACCACCAGCACCACCGCGACCACCACCACGTCCACCATTGCGACCACCTCCACGTCCTCCTCGTACTCCAGACATGATTCTGTCAGAAAGAACGAGAAAATTTAGTTTCGCAGATAAAGATAACCACTAATGTTTACAAGATCAAAGCTAGATCCAATCCAGGACTATCCCTTCAAACCCAGAGCTCACTAGGGCTTCCATGCATTTCGGTTTATGATTTTGTGTGCACCCAAAATGATAAACCGCTCTACATGGTCCTCCAAGTGTTCTCCTAGTTCAAAGTTCAAATCACCGAACATGGACTCTTAGCTATACACCGTAATACTACGGTAGTTTATGGCAAGTGTTTCTATTGGAGTACGAAAGGGAGAAGTCCGAGCCTTGGACAAATCTCAAGAGTATACGAGTTACCCCAATATACTACACTGCCTAGAAAGCAAGTAACCCAACCTAAGATAGAACGGATGATGTAACGTAGAAAGACCAAATGATTTAGAGACACCCCGACAAGACCATACGTAAACCACCATAATGTTTAGTACCATGTGATCGTCTAGTGTGTGCGACTCGGCTATAGACTAGACCCTACATGCAGTCCTAGTTCACTATAACCATTGGCTCTGATACCAATCTGTCACACCCTCAAAAACCACTTGCGGAGTTTTACCGCGAGGCGCATGACAAACCAGGATCCAAACCAACGATCACAATAAACAAGTCTAAAATGAACATAATGCAATTTCAAAACAATGTTTAAAATTCCCGTTTACAGCGGAAGCTTATTCAAAACAATATTCAATAGTAAACCAATGTTCAACGTTTGTAAAACCATGCAACCCTAACTAGACGCCGTGCAGACGCGTGCGCCCTAGTCCAGTCGTGCTACCTTAGCGACCTAAGAAAACATGTAAGAGAATACGTCAGCACAAAAATGCTGGTGAGTTTACAGGTTTTGTAATCCAAGTACCAAGTCAACCTGTCCATACTATAACAAATCGAAAACTAGTGTACGCTAGCTAGGCGTATGTTTTGTTACTACCACGATTGGAAAACCATTACTAACTCGTAAATCAAATGTGTGCCCGATGTAGTAAACCTGTTGTTCCTGTTTGAGACAATATGCACCCGCCGACCCTCCAAGTCGACGAGCGGGGTTGGTCACTCCCAATAGTGCTATTCACATTTCCCCGTTGTGCAAACCCGCACATTCATGGTTCCCCCCGGACTTCCAAAGATCGTGTAGTACACAATAGAAACCCATAGTATGACAGTAGTTACCAAATAATCGTTTTAACACATGTTTTCTCCCCGAAAATGTGAAACCAGTTTAAAAGAGGGGCCGTAAACTCACCTTAAGTTGCGTTACTTCGTAATACGAATAACTCAGCAGCTATGCTAGTCCCGTAAAGCGGCGACCTAACATATGACAGTTACAAGCACTTAGACTAATAACCCGCAGGTTAGTTAGTCCCTAGATGTCCAGACCATAACCAAGTTCGTTTGAAAACACCGTGACTGTTTAACTGACCCAAAGTACAAGACTCGACATCCCATTGGTGACCCGAGACTCCCCGTGTTATGTTTACGCTCTCAAACATACAATCATGCAACCACACTTAACATACGTTAACGCACAACAAGTTATAGCACATAGCTCACGTATCACCTAATTACATCCAAACATATGTTACCAAGTTATTAGATATGTTACGGGGTTCCTAGCATGTTCCTACAGGTCAAATCGGGTCTCGGAATGCTAATTTACACTTACAGCAGCAGTACACGCGATTAGGAAAAGTCAACTAGCATTTAGGTTGGTCAACTGGCATTTAGGAAGGCTAATCGCCTCTATTATAGGCGATTAGGGCTATACCACATGTAATTACTAGCAATTAGGTCATAAGACATGTATCTACTAGCAATTAGCTCATAAGACATGTATCTACTAGCAATTAGCTCATAAGACATGTATCTACTAGCAATTAGCCTCTACTCGCATGAAAGATAGGCGATTAGCCTCCTAATCGCCCCTAACATAGGCGATTAGGGTTGCTAATCGCCAGTAACCCAGCTGTTCCGGTTTTTCGCGCGTTTAACGCTCCAAATCAGATCCAGAACGTGTGTAACCATCCAATATCATCCCAACAACTATTCTAAACATGTTTAAACTAAAATCCTTCGTTTTGCCTCGTATTATCAGCCCTGCATGCACCCATGTAGTCCAAACACCATACACATAGCACGAATCATCACCTTAACATGCACAACTATAACCCTAATGAACAATTACTCAGATTTTATTATCATGACATCAATATTATTCTGAAACTAACTTAATAACATGTTAATCACTCATCTTGAATCATAAAAACCCTAGATATTAATCATAAACACACATAACACATGTATGATTGTTAGAATCTGATTAACAACACTTATTAACGATTTTCAGAAAGCTTTTTCGTTTTAGAACAGGTCTGGACCATTAGGGATTAAATAAAAACGTTTATATAGATTTCATGGATGGAAACCAAACCTTAGATTTGTGAAAGAATGATGAATTAAGCTTGAAACCTTGTGTTTTGATCAAAAATCGCGTTCCAGAGGTTGTGTGTGTGTTGGGGCGGGTTATGGGACGACTAGGGTTTGTATTATGAAGTTTAGGAGGTCAAGCATTGTATTTATAGTCGTTTTTAGTCGTCCAGCCCGTAACTAGCGATTGTGCAGACTTACACGCGATTAGGGATCCTAATCGCATGTAACTTCATGCATTTGGGCCTAATCGCCACTTAGGTCATGCATTTAGCTCCCCAATCGCCCCAAATGAAGCCTACTCGCCTCCCCTATAGGCGATTGGGCTTCCCTAATCGCCTATAGGGGCTGGTTTCGTGTGTTTTGCGCGTTAAACCCCGTTTTAACATATGTTAACACATATTCACATACCGACAAGTCACATAATGATTGTAAACACATAACACTTGCAAATACACATATTCACACTCGTTCACCAATTCCCGGACTCGAGACTTGTATGTTCCGTATGACCTGACGATCCTACAAATCGTCACCATTTGTACACTTGGTTAAGGACTGACATCTAACGAACCTCTAGACCAACATCCAATGATCTTCTAGACTAAACCGATAGTTCCCGAACCATAACCCGACTTAACTAACCCAGTTAAGTGCAATATACGCGTGACTCGCTAAGGTAGACTTTCATCTAGACAACGTTGTTAACCAGAATTTGCCGGGTGTCACACAATATAACATTTTGTTGTTGCTTTGAATCCGCGGATGAGTAATCCAATACCAAAAAGTCGACCGGGTAATAAAATTCATCAATTTTAACAATGACATTTTGAACCATCCCCCCGAGGTAACTTATGAGACAAATCGGCTAAAACATGTAACGCCCCAAAATTTTCGCCTATAATGTCATATCATTTATAATTTATAAATGAAATGAAACCATTGAGGAGATTATTTAGATGCCATCTTGAAACAACAAAGTTTCATAGGAGGCAATATGGGTTTTGTTATAAAATATTAAGGCCATCGTTATTTTCCATGCATGGTCAAAACTTATGCTATGAAATTAATAAAAAGCGACCCTTAATATAATCCATTATTTCAAGCCTTTCCTAAATGAAATTTACACATTGTAAACTTTACGTTGTTTATATAAATGGCAAAATACATTACTCTTACAAGATTTCTCTATAAATCTTGTGGATATGTATAGATGTGTAGATATGAAAGGAAAGTGTAGTATTCACTCTCAATTACAAAGAAATAATAAAGTGGTGTAAATAACATCCGTAAGTTTTGCTAAGTCAATAATTTGAGGCGAGAATGTCGACATAACTAGGTGATTTATGAGCCATGATCATCGGATATTAATAGGGTGTCAAGTCTTATGTTTTAAAACCCACACCTACTCACCGATTAAACTCGACTGAAATAACCTACCGTCGCGCCCGGCGTCAGTCAACTTCATCGACCACCCTGCTTGGTTTCCACTCGAACTAGAAGACACCGTCCTTCCTGTAGTGATCAGGCTCGATTCGATCTCGTCTCCACGCGTGAACCAAGTTGAAGTTCCTGGCCGTGTGGTTTATGACAAAGGTCTGGTTATGGTTATGGAGTTCGAAAGAGGAGGTGTCTGGGGCAGTGGTTGTGGGGTTGTGTGGACGGTAGCTGCGAGAGAGATGTCGACGATATAGCCTGTGATGAGAGTGGTCGTTAACAGTGACGGTGTCGTTTGTCGAAATGATCGGTTTGGTCACGAGCATAGCAAGATAGGGTGATTTGCGGCAGAAACAAAAATGGATAAGGTGTTCATGAAGACGAAGATGACTCGAGTTCTGACTTTTGTTCGGTCTATGGTAAAACCTTTACGTTTTGTTCGCATTCGGTTATTCATTTTTGCATGGTTTCGGGATAGAGTCGGTTTTATGGTATAGTGATGATGGTGATTCTTGGATCTTTTGGTTTCGGTTCATGGAATGTCACCGAGAGTCGTTCGTAATCGATGATTGTTCAAGGTTGGGATGTTTTCCTTGTTTCACGATTATGGTCTTCTGTTTAATGATGTTCGAGTGCCGCTGATATGTTGGTTGAAGATCTGTAGCCGTTCATCGGCATTAGATCGAACTCCACAACTAGTTTTGTATCCGGCTAAGTCTGTGGTTAACTATCACCGTATGGTTCATGAATTGTAATATTTGGATTGTTATGGATGAAAAGATCAAATGATGCGTAGGTCTTGAGATGCTTGAAGGTGGAAGTGGCCATGAAGTTGTGGAAATGATGCTATGTGTGGTTAATCAACTGTGATGCTTCATACATGAAATCTCACAAGGGGTTTGTTTAAAATCTATTTTATTTTTCATTTACAAGAAAAATAATGTTTGACGTGAAGGCTATTTCACTAATTACTTGGAGCTTCGTCCAGTGGCCTAAATCAACATGTTGTTCAAGCCTTTGATTAACATCTTTTAGCTTGTTGGGAGACAAGCAGTTCAATGGGGTGAGTTCTTGTGCCCACTCTTTTAGTTATTGTTTTTCTAAATATTTTGGGCTAACGTGCATGCTGATTTTTATGAAGTCACGAAAATATTTTTTATGAAGTTATAAATAATTTTGTGTACAAATGAAATTCATGTTAATAAATATATTATTTTGGCATTAAACGTAAGTAGGCGGAATGCGCCTAATGTGAAGTTATAAATATTTTTACGTATGAACGAAATCCATATTAACTCAAATATATTTTTCTAGACTTAAAATGCAAGTAGGTTATTATGTTTTTATACCTACATGTTTGAAGGCAACTAGAATAAAATATATATTTGGATAGTTGTATATGTTTATACGTATATAAAAATGAATGTACCTATATGTATATGTGTATATATAGCTTTAAGTTATGTGAGTTCCTATAAATATATAAACTATGTTTGGCGACTACCTGACCTTATAAACTGGGCTATGACAGAAGTGGGATATGCCTGCTCTGATCTAAGGTATTGGTTTTGTGTCAAGGTTGTTGCTTAATTTATGTTATACTTGTTATTATTTTTAATAGACTATGTTGAGAGCTACCTGATATGTCGAACTGGGCTATGACAAAAGTGGGATATGCCTACTTTGATCTATGGTCTTGGTTTTGAGTCAGGAATGTTACGTAGTACATATTATATGTATTCTTATAAACTGAGCTATGACAGAGATGGGATATGCCTGCTTTAAATCTCTAGCTTTGGTTTCGCTTACATAGACGGGATTGTACTTTGTGTTGATAAGCGGGATGCGCTTATTATATATAATTGGTAAGTGAAGTCTTGAGGTAAATAGGCATATTATGCCTATCCTAGACTTTAATTTTTGTTTTGCTTGGGGAAAAACAAATTAGCGGATTGCGCGTATTGTTAACTCTGAGGTTGAGGTATTTTGTTAATTCTTATTTTGACAAAATACTTGTTTATATAAATTTATAAAACCTGAACTCACTCAGTGTAGCTGACTTTTGCATACACGTTAGATTGATTTCAGGTTAATAGAGAGATGGATGGATGAAGGCTTGGCGATGCAAGAAGCTACCTGGCAATTGAAGGCATTTCTAGTGGTAGACAACTTTTGTTTACACATGATAAATTTTAAATTTGATTTACGATTGGATAAGTATTTGTCATGTGTTTTGTAGAATTTTATTCTAAATGATTTTCCGCTGCGTATACATACTCTTTTAAAAGAAAAAATTTCCCATGCTTTTGCATATTTAAGAGTTTTAACCCAACTGTTTGACACCGGTTTCGCGGGTCTTACAAGTTGGTATCAGAGCAATAGTTCAAGAGAACCGGGCACCCTTTTATTGCCAGGACTTAAGCTGAGAGAGGGACCGAAGCTAGAAATGCCATTACGGGTAGCTGCACGCCAAGAGGTAATCCTATAATTTTGAAATATGCCTATATATTTTCCTTCTAAATGCTTAATGGCAAGAGATGATATGTAGGAGGATTATGCCTTTACATTTGGAGGTAGTATTTGAAGTTTAGGGAATAAATGCACAATATGTTAGGTGGGACATTTACCTCAATGCATCATATTGTCTTTATTCTTTGAAGTATGTGTGGATGTTATTCTTTGAATTTCTATGTTCAATACGTGAAAGGTAGAACCCTAATATGACGTGTTGGGAAACGTTTAGAACATTGTAGTGGCATAGACAACCGATCGCACTTGATCAACGTTGTTGGTGGTCTATTGTTACTTTTCTGTTCTGAGTTGTAGCCTAAAATGATCATACAAATGTTCAGTAAATGGACTGGAATAGCAGTTTAAGGCTACTTGTCTCTACCTGTAGTTAATATTTCTTAGAAGGTTATTCTTAAAACATCACATTTGGTGGTTTCTTATCCAAGAGGATTCGAGGACGAATCCTATTGTAAGTAGGGAGACTTGTAACGCCCCAAAATTTTCGCCTATAATGTCATATCATTTATAATTTATAAATGAAATGAAACCATTGAGGAGATTATTTAGATGCCATCTTGCAACAACAAAGTTTCATAGGAGGCAATATGGGTTTTGTTATAAAACGAGTTTACGCCACCCCGCGCGTTGCAGCGGATCGTTGATTATGAATGTGTTTTTTATTGTTATATGATATATATGCGAAGATTTCTAAAATCTATCTGGTTGTTTTTCGAATTGTGAATTAATTGGTATTCATGATTTGAGCAAGAATGGTAGGGGTTCGCATGGGGCTAGACAATTGGCGAAGTTTGTTAATGGTTATCATATATGTAAATTTGGTGGTTTTGGGTAAGTTAAAGATGTTAAAAGGATCGGACTATTCAACTTTTTTAAGATAGGAAATAAATAGACGGGTAAATTGAGTGGAGAAGAAGGAGCGGGTGAGATTGGAGAAGAAAAATGGTACCGACTCATGACTACATCATCGACTATGGCGTTTCAGTGTTATGTGAGAGGTTGTATCGGCTACTGAGAAGGCGGCGATTGACGTAACAAAATGGTTACCCAGCTTGATTACCTAAAAGTATATAGATTCTTGCCTGATGGATAAATAGAGGTGGTTGTCGGTGATGTATATTGATTGGCGACTACGGCCAAAGTCGGTGTACAATTGCAACAACGAAACAAAGAGCAAGGTAGATCGAATGACATAACCGGTGAGCGTGTAATTGATATTTAGATGACCGACGATTAGAAAGTAGTCCTAAATGGATGGCGGTTACCAATCGTCGGAGTTTTCACACCGATTCAAATTCCTTGAAAAATAAAATTAATATATTTTGTTATTATTTAAATTTTTTAAATTCCTTTTTTTTTCTTACAAAAATTGTCGAAAATAATCTAAAAACGGTTTATTTATGGATGTTGATTTTGGATTCAATATGCTTCAGAATTTTGATGAGCAAAATAGGGGGAAATTTTAATTGATGTGTTCTTCGTTTTTAAATCTTAAATAAATGGGTTAAAATTAATTAAACGTAATAAATCGTAAGTAAACTTTTTTTTTTTTTTTTATGGATAGATAATATATAGTTTGTGAAACGGTGCCAATGGATGGGTAAAGGGTCGTGACTATTGAAGGAGATTCATGTTAAATTGTGAAAATGTGGGTATTGGACAACAGAAAGGTGGTGATGGCTAGAGGTAACCGAAGTTGCAAATTGTATAGTTTGTGAAACGGTGCTAATGGATGGGTAAGAGGTCGTGACTATTGAAGGAGATTCACGTTAAATTGTGAAAAAGGTGGGTATTGGACAACAGCAAGGTGGTATTGATTAGAGGTAACCCAAGTTGCTAATTGTATATATACGAGTTGACACAACCCGCGCGTTGCTACGAGATGTTGATTAGTTAGCATATAATACAAAATGCCAATAATGATAACAACTACAAACAATAATATTTAGAGGGTGTTTAGGGTTGAGTTATGAAATGGATTTTTAGATTATTGCGTTTTGAAAACGTAAATAATCAGTTTTTAGTGTTTGGGGTTGAGTTTTGAAATAGATTTTTATGCTACCAAAACATAATAATCTAAAAGCAGTTCCACCTCTACTGCAACAAAACACATAATCAGTTTTCAAAAGCAATCCCAAACACCCTCTTAAAAGCAAATGAAATAAATAGTATTGATATATAAAGTCTTCGATTTTACTATATTATCAAAGAAATTGTATATGGATTGGAGAATTTTTGTAGAGATTTTCGCAAGTATATTCACAAACAATTACCGTTCAAAAAAATTTTGCAAAAAAAATAATCTACTATTATAGTATTATTTCTAAAATTATGCAAATACTTCAAATAAAATCATACAAAAAGAATAATATTCTAATCGTTTTAGTGGATTATAGCTGTGATGCAGGTAATCTGTATATATATTTAAAATTTTATCATAATATTTTGCCATTTCCCAATTATTTAGCTGTAGATGACGATGTTGACAGAATTCGTTCAGAAATCGCCACCAAGCAAAACATCACTACATCGTTTGAAGATCGAGTAAAACATTGGTCATGTGTTGTCGTCGGTTTATTGTTGCATATAATCGTCGGAGGAAGATTTTCGGGTCATATTTGTGTGGCAGTGACCACCGTTTGTAGAAGAAAACAACAATTTGTGGTTTTTGTTTCGACATGGTAAGATCTAAAAATCTATTTTTACGTGCTCAAAAGATCAGATTAAAAAAAATCCTAATTGGGGCATTCTAAAAATCCATATCGAAGACCTAATTATGTGTGTCTTCTTTTTGTATATGTAGATGTATATATATATATATATGACACTACCTAAAGCAATACAACATTGAAACATATTCTCTACATATTAGAGATTGGGACGTGTATCGGGATATGATGAATATAAACTTTTCTAAATTCGCAAAGCACGTGCGGATGAATCTGTGATGTGGTGTTGAAATTAGGTTCACAAAACACTAATGGTGCGAAATTGTTGAAGATTAAAGGACATACAAGTATGATACAAATCTTAATCGAAAGTTGGAATAACAACACTATAACAGTTGATTATTCCGAAGGGAAGAACATATGAAATAAATATCGTGGTAAGCGAGAATCGGAGAAACCGTGTGGTGGAAAACGGTAAAGACGGTTAATTCCGTAATGGACGACAATTAATTTGATAACTAATTTGATAACGGAAGATAGACGTGATGGTTGACTTCATAACGGAAGTTAAGTTCGTGGCAATTGATTTCGTAACGGAAGTTAAAGTTTCCGTTAAGTTAGTTTTTGTATTATATATATAATATTAAGCCATCGTTATTTTCCATGCATGGTCAAAACTTATGCTATGAAATTAATAAAAGGCGACCCTTAATATAATCCATTATTTCAAGCCTTTCCTAAATGAAATTTACACATTGTAAACTTTACGTTGTTTATATAAATGGCAAAATACATTACTCTTACAAGATTTCTCTATAAATCTTGTGGATATGTATAGATGTGTAGATATGAAAGGAAAGTGTAGTATTCACTCTCAATTACAAAGAAATAACACTACTAGAAAACTGAGCAATTGCGACCGCAGTTTCAGTCGCAAAACGGTTGCAATTGCCCTTTTGCAACCGTTTTACGACTGGAAATGTAGTCGGAAAAACACTCGACGCAAATTCCCTATTGCGACTAAGTTGCGACAGCTTCTACTTTTTGCGACTCGGATTTCGCGACTGTTAGAATGATCGCAAATATTGCGACCACTCCACATTGTTTTGAGACGATCGTTTTGCGACGTTTTTGCGACCGCATAAATTGCGACTGTTTTGTGACTGCTTGCATTTTACAAAATTGCGACCGTCTTCGCGGTCGCAAAATGTATTTTGTATTATTTTTTAGCCATATGCTATTTTGACTTGCTTAATGTCATATTTTTTAAATTTAAGCATTTATCAAATTTTCACAATTATATAAAACATTCAACTCAAATAAAGTATTTATATCCTAAGTCTATGATTAGATTCCTTGAAACCTAACTTTTAAAATTTCTTTATTGTTTGCCATTCTTTCGTTCATAGTCTCTTTCTCCGCCTTATCTTTCTCTTTTTCCATCACCAACTCCGCAATAATTCCGTTCATCCTTTCTTTCTCTTCTTCTTTTTCTTTCATTATATCTTGGATCATCGCGTTCAACTTTTCAATCTAATAAACCAATGCAAAGTGTTAAGATCAAACTTATTAAATTCAAATTGGAACAAGCTACTCGAACCCAAACCAATGTAACCCGTTATGACCGACCACCCAACCCAAATCTGTTCTGAACCGACCCTGTTTTGACTCGGCATGCCACCCAATTCTAGACTTGGTAAAAAAACATAAAAACGTAACGAAGGTTACAACATATTGGTTTTAGTTTATAAAGGCACTCACAATTAAACAAGCTCTACAACAAAAGCTGATGCACCTCCTGCATCGCACACCTCCTGCCTTAGAAATGTTTACTTAAGGAAGTTAGAAATCTCTAAAGATATTATGTTGGTAATCTACGTGAGGGTTAGAATTTTGTATCATTAAACAAGAGTCCTAATCTGATTTGTATCAATATACGATGGTAATTTATTAAATGGGTGATAAAACCTCACCTTATCATGTTCCAATTGGAGGCAAGCACTTGACAGAAGAAGGTCTAGGGCGTCGTAAAACCTTCAAACTGTAGCATATCTACATTGGGACAGGTATTGTGCAATAAGAATAGACTGCTGAAAACTTTCAACTTGATTTCTAGTTCAACCCGTTTGGGATAAAACACAGTCAGAATTGGAATATTCAGAAGTAAATGGGTCAAAAATAGTACCTCTATTTATATTAAAGGTTGCTGATCTATCCAAATTCCAAAACACAAAATGGATATAGAATTGTAAACTGGTAAACTTTAATTATTTAAACTTTGTTATCACATTTAAGTTGTGACAAAACAAACACATACAGAACCAAGACCTGAGACAACTTACAAGTACACTCGCCAAGATATTGCTGATCATCCAGCTTAAGTGTCTGCAAAAGCACCAGTCTAGTTTTAATCATCAGTGACTGAAAACTATTGACGTAACATTCTTAATAGAGTTACTTGACCAAAAATTTAGTGATATACCTTTACTTCTGGGCCATGAAACTGGGTATCAACATCATACACACGGAACCTGTGATGTAATATAATTAGTGGTATACATAATATAGCTAAAAGATGTGCATCTGTATAAAAATAAAAATATGATCTGCTAGCACTTACACGAGTGTTTGAACTGTCTCAAAACAATAACTCATTTTTATTTTTGTGATCCACTGAGGATTCAATGAATTTAAAACAACTTCTGTATGCCCAACTTCCTGCAGCGAACCGTCTTTTCCTTTGATATAAACAACTGCCAAAGGATCACTCTATAAACAGAAAACACGTGTGAGAAATTAAAAAGCTTTAAAAAATGCAATCTTTTTTATGTCTCCTTTTCGTCTTTATTTTTACAAAGAACTACATTTTACGGGTCCATAATAGTATAATACCTTTCTATTTTGTTGTGAAAAAAGTGATAAACTTACCTTGGAAAGCACATCTCTGTCACGCAAATTTGAAGCAGACAGAGATAGAGATAGCTGCAAAGGGTTTGTTAACAACGTCCATTAGTCACTATGACTAACACTTAGCTTATCAAGTAAAGTAATTTGATTACAACATCTAACTAGTACTATACCCGTCCGCTAGGACGGGTTACTGAATTTACTACATTCAAACTATGTGTATATTGAAGATCTCGGTAACGTTTTATTCGACTGGGATTAGTAGGCGCTGAAATTGTTTAACTCCTGTACTTGTTAATGTAAGCGAAAGATTTTGACTAAAACAGGATTAAATGATCATACAAGTTACAAAACCAGGTGCGGAAACCCTAGCTTTGAACAAACTGATAAGAACTCAAATCAAAACACAATCAACATCATTTTCAAAGCTTTTCATAGATTAACTTGTTCATAAACTTGATTACAATGACACTTTGGTTAATCTAGATCAATTACAGACACTCTCAAACAAAACTGGAACCTGACCTCAAAACACACACAACTAATAACTCTCTTTTTCTCAAAAACTCACAAAATCTATTTATAGGCTCTGCAAGTTCGCCCCTTTGCATGATGCGAATGTGGACACTTTCCACATTCGCCCAATGTAGATGGTCGAATGTGGAATCTTTCCACATTCGCCCAGTATGATTCTACATTCGCCCACTTTATTTCTACCTTCGCCCACTTTATTTCTACCTTCGCCCACTTTTCCACTTTCAACCCATCAGCACTTTTTAACACATGTTAACTTTGTAGATCCAATCACTAATCGCACTTCGTGCATCTACAAACTCCCCCTCGACTATTGATTGGATTGTCTTCGTGTTTAAGTCTTGGTCGTTTTCTGATTATCTGAACCTTCGACATTCTGTACCGGATCACTAGCTAGGGACATACATGAATAATGCACTAACAATCTCCCCCTTTGACATAGCTAGTGATGTACCAAAGCAGAAAGTTATCAAATCTTCAAGTCTTGATTGAAAACTTCCCATTTTCATGCACGTTTGTGTCGAAGTTCCTGTCTATCTCTCCAGTAAGCTTTGAAATCTCAGACAGACTCAAGAAATCTTGGCTTTGTCATTTGATGATCCAGAGATGAATATAGACGATAATCTTGATTTCTTCAATCTTCATCATTTCTTTAACCTCTTACTAACTTCTGTTGTTCTGGTAATCTTGATGTTCAGGTTTGGGTCTTGTTCAGTTATACACTTTGTCGATGAATCTTGAGTAGTGCACCTGTTGTATTTGATTCTGCAGAAAAATTTACTAAAAACTGCACAAACTACAACCGGCGTTAGACACGACAAAAATCTAGGAAGTACTCTTCACATTCCTTTTCACCCTCAATAGTTCTCCCCCTGAACTATACAACATTTTCAATATGTACCAGAAACTTGAAAATTTGAAATCTTTTTCAACTTTTAAGAATCTGAGCATTCTCATACAGTATCCCAACATCGGTTATCGAAAATAAAGTTGAAACAAAACTTTTTGATTTTTCAAAGTTTAAGCTAAAACACACCAAAAATCTTTTTGAATTTTCCAATGTAATTGCATAAAAATAAATTCAACATATTTTTGTGAATTTTCCGGTAAGAGGATCATATCAGTTTTTTAAACAGTCAGTCATAACTCTTTTTGATCTGTTTTTGTCATTGAGCATCCTACAACCATTACCAGTATGTTTGTCCACTTAAACTCAAAATCATCATTCATTGCTCAGCACTTTAGATACATTATGGTAATATTAGATACTGAAAAATCTATGGTCCCCGCACACGTGACACATTCCCGTATCAAGAATTGCGCAAAGTTTCATTGTAACGCGTGATTATACTGTAGTTATCCGTTAGTTTACAAGGTATGAGGCACAGTGGTGACAGGTCAGCAAATTAATGCTTCAAAGCGACTTATGCACTCAACCAGGGTGAGGACTAATATCAATCATGATTTGCATCAATGATTGGATACGATGCATTAGATAATCTTTGATTATCATCACACATGTTAAGTTCCTCATTCGGTAACTTAAGGTTTTGTCATTAAAGATCTTTTAATAAGATACCATGACTGATCTAGGTCCGTAAATCAATACGACAAAAGATCAGTTAGGCTATCCCCAGATAACTTTCAATATAACGACCCGAAACCTCCGATTTTGGCAATCTATCAAACGAAATTTCGGTACTAAGACCATATGCCAACGATACGTTGATCCACATGATCATCAGTTATTGATTTTAAATTTATATCACCATGCTGAACTTTAAATTTTGATTTCAAGCCTACCAATATATAATTGTAGTGGCTACTCAATGTTTATCAAATTATTTTTGTTTTTAGAGTAGTCTGACAGTCCACTGATGTACTATCATCTCCTCTTTTTCTCCAGGAAAAATTCATTTTTGATTTTCTAATTTTTATTTTGATTTTTCTGAAATTTTCTCCCCCTAAAAATCTAAAAATAAGCATATTTTTGGATTTTTTAAACTTTTTGAAGAAAAACAAAATAAAATGATATCCGATGCGGTTTACCCACTGAGTTTTAAAAACCATTTTCCACTCAGATTACTAGACTCATTAAGATTTTTCAATTAGCAAACCATTTTGTCGTATCTGTTATTGAAATCCAACACCTGAGAGCAATTGCAAGAGATTGCAACTTTTTCCGGCTTCACAGGTTGGAGACAGACTACAAACACTCTCCTCTCTGTTGAAATCATGTTTTCCTTCTTCAATAACCCTTCCTTGACCTTCACCTCTCCAATAAACAGTGTGTATACAGATGCTCCACTATCAACTATCAAAGAATAGCTAATAGGTCTGTCTGGAACAATCTGCACACTTATTAAACAATTAGCATGAGAGAGGCACCCATCCCTTCACAATGATGGGTCGTCCAAGGTCATCAATTCTCGGAACATCAATCCATTCTCCTTTTGAAAAATCAATTGGTTTTTCAATGGATTGATTTGAAGTAGAAATTGCTATTGATTTAGAAAGTGATTTGGGTTTCCAAACACGTTCAGAGTTTATTTTAGATTTTGTTGAAATTGTTTTAATTTTTGACTTTTCAAATTTCTTATTTGAAACCTGCTTCTGAACTTTGTTTGGAATCTTCTCAGACTTAACTGATGAAGACCCAGGTTTAGAGTTATTTTTAGGCTTAGCCTTAGAACTCCCCCTTACCTCAGCAACCCATCCACAATCTCCATTTTTATTCAAGGCAATTTTGTTACGATTGTCATACACAACCTGTTTCCCCTTTTGCTTCTTGATTGGTTTTGGGGATACAGGCTTTCTGACATTGCCTGAATTTCTAGAAAATTTCACTTCGGTCTGTTTCTGTTTAACATACGGACAGTAAGCAACTAAATGCCCACACTCTCCGCAGTTATAACAAGACCTATACTCTTCAAAATCACATGCATACCCGTCATCCCAATACCAATAGGGACAATGAGCTGCAATATGACCAACTTCACCACATTCAAAACAGCTTCTCCGTTCAACATAACCATGGGAATACTGTGGTGAGTTGTTTCCCCAATAACCATCAAATCGAGATTTATATGAATAATCATAATAGTCATATGATCTAGATGAAAAATTTCTTGAATTCTTTTGATAAGAATTTTTCGCCCATTAAAATTCCAGGTTCGCCCATTCAGTCCAGGTTCGCCCAGTTCAGTGTCAGATTCGCCCAGTTCAGGTTTGAAAAAACGGTTACTTTGATCTCTGATTTTCAAAAGTTTGTGGATTTGAATGATCTTAATCAGGTTATGATTCGGAATTGATTTGGAACAACTTTAATTCTTGGAATTTTAGATTTTAACCACAAAATCAACTTCAAATCAATCAAAAACACTCAAAAACCATTTTCATGCAAAAACAGATGTATTTTGATCAAAAATAGATCCAAATCAGCTCTGAGTTTATCAAATTTGTTGTTGTATGATCCGTATAGCTCTGATACCACTTTTTAAGCGAAAGATTTTGACTAAAACAGGATTAAATGATCATACAAGTTACAAAACCAGGTGCGGAAACCCTAGCTTTGAACAAACTGATAAGAACTCAAATCAAAACACAATCAACATCATTTTCAAAGCTTTTCATAGATTAACTTGTTCATAAACTTGATTACAATGACACTTTGGTTAATCTAGATCAATTACAGACACTCTCAAACAAACCTGGAACCTGACCTCAAAACACACACAACTAATAACTCTCTTTTTCTCAAAAACTCACAAAATCTATTTATAGGCTGTGCAGGTTCGCCCCTTTGCATGATGCGAATGTGGACACTTTCCACATTCGCCCAATGTAGATGGTCGAATGTGGAATCTTTCCACATTCGCCCAGTATGATTCTACATTCGCCCACTTTATTTCTACCTTCGCCCACTTTATTTCTACCTTCGCCCACTTTTCCACTTTCAACCCATCAGCACTTTTTAACACATGTTAACTTTGTAGATCCAATCACTAATCGCACTTCGTGCATCTACAAACTCCCCCTCGACTATTGATTGGATTGTCTTCGTGTTTAAGTCTTGGTCGTTTTCTGATTATCTGAACCTTCGACATTTTGTACCGGATCACTAGCTAGGGACATACATGAATAATGCACTAACAGTTAACTTGTATTTTGTTATTTGTCAAGCGCAGTTAACATCTTTACTTTGATATGTATAAATAAAATATAAACTGAAATTTATTAAATATTAAATAAATGATTAAATTAAATATTAAAAAAATATTGAACGACTAAACCCAGTGCTTCAAGTCCCCAACTATTGAGGATGCTCAACCATGAAAAGTCAATCAATTGCAACATACATTATGAATTATGATTCTTACCAAAGTATAATTAACTTTCGACAATAGTAATTAAAGAGACGCGAGTAGTACCGTATGATGTATTGAACGATGAAAAATTATATAAACACGCCTAAAGTATGCAACTTTTTGACATACTCAAAAGAATATCTTCAGTGAGAGAGAGAGACTCACCTGCTGATAAGTGATATTAGCCTGTCAATCCAACAAAAAAACCAACTGTAGATAACATTGAACTGATTGAAGCTTCATAATCAGATAAAATGGAGATGATGCAGACAGATATACCTGCGTAACAGAAAAAAAAAATTAAATCTACAGAGATGAAGAAATCAAGCAAAGAATGAACATTACCCGGAAAATAATTGAATATTACATGTCACAAATAGATTTTCTCTCTCTCTCTATCTGATGAAGGGAAGGATCTAAGACCCTATAGGTGGAGGTTATCGACTTTATAGGCGACTTTGCTAGCGTAAAAAGTGGAAGCGAGGAAAGGAGTTGAGATAGTGGATGCGATAAAAGGGCAATTATAGGTAACCGTCTATATAAAGAAAAAACCGTCAAATTTTGGTGAAAACTACCGAATTATTACGGTGGAGATTAATTCTTACAAATAACCGAAAAAATTCAATGGCCAAGATCATCTCAAAATCAGTTACTAAAGGCAAAATTGATGGTTTCTACCTTGGTGAACAATATAATAATAATTTAAAGCTAACCACAATCTGAAAATATATCACTACTACAACAAATTATGGACACAAGTCTCATAAACGGAGATGCCATATTCACAAATTAACCTTTCAACCAACAATCACAAGTGCTAAAATGACAAGCAAAATATCAAAGTTTTAATAATTGGCGTAGATTCTTAACATTGTAATCTACTTTGAGTCTAATTACCAACTATTCAATAAAATTAATTGAAATAATGAACCAAATTTCCAAAAAGAATTGGAGTGCAATCGAATACCGGACAAAATCAATGAATTGGACTGTGGTCGCCTTGGATGTGGAAACGCCGAATAACCAAACAAAATCAACAAATCTGTATCAACGAGGAAGAAAATCAATGATACGTCATCAAATATCCTCTAAACAATACTAATCAAACAGACGCACATTCACAGTTCACAGATCCATATTCTAATAAAAAAAGCATGATTCTATAGTAGCGAGCCCTAACACGATGTAAACAAAAACAACTAGTATCTGAGACCAATTCATGTCAATCACCTAATTCTCGTATCCTCTAAACAAAATTAATCAAACAAAACTTAAGCTCCAGATCCGCATTCTACTATGAACGAGCCCTAAAAACCTAAAATCAATTCAACAAAACAATCGCCATTTCAGATTAATTCAATCGAATAAACGATAGAGGCACACGCTTTCAACAACGAATTAGGTTAACAGGAACTTACCGTCACAAACTCTCGCATATCATCCCAATCGTAGAAGGAGACAGCGAAGAATCTGAGCATCGATGATTGAGGCGAAAATCAACAGTCGATGAACCTCTGGTGAAGAATCATGTAACCACAGTCAATGATTCAGATGAAGATCAATAGTTGATGATTCAGACGACGAATCAATGGAGTTAGGGTTAGGGAGTTATTTTTGAAGAAGTAAAGTATTAAGCGTGACATGATTCAGACGAATGAGGTTGTAAATAGTGATGTCTGTTTAGTGGAGTTGGTCTCTTCAATTTATTAGGTCTATGACAACTGCATTAATAAAAAAAGAAACGTGACTACGTGAGCCTAAATAGTTACGCTGACATATATTGGTTTTCTCCAGCTTAATAATTTAGCCATTATTGCGACCGCCAAGACAGTCGTAAAACTGAGCGGTCAGAACACGGTCGCAACTCCCACGTTGGTGACAATGTTTTAACATTTTTTGGTTGTTTTGCGACCGAAAATAATCAGTCGCAACCTTTGCAACTGTTTTACGACCCTTTTATTGTTAATCGCTAATGTTGCTACTAATAAATAATTGGTCGGAAACCGATTGCTAATTTTGCGACCGTTTTTCCAGTCGCAAATTCTGGTCGCAATTGCTCATTTTTCTAGTAGTGTAACAAAGTGGTGTAAATAACATCCGTAAGTTTTGCTAAGTCAATAATTTGAGGCGAGAATGTCGACATAACTAGGTGATTTATGAGCCATGATCATCGGATATTAATAGGGTGTCAAGTCTTACGTTTTAAAACCCACACCTACTCACCGATTAAACTCGACTGAAATAACCTACCGTCGCGCCCGGCGTCAGTCATCTTCATCGACCACCCTGCTCGGTTTCCACTTGCACTAGAAGACACCGTCCTTCCTGCAGTGATCAGGCTCGATTCGATCTCGTCTCCACGCGTGAACCAAGTTGAAGTTCCTGGCCGTGTGGTTTATGACAAAGGTCTGGTTATGGTTATGGAGTTCAAAAGAGGAGGTGTCTAGGGCAGTGGTTATGGTGGTTGTGTGGACGGTAGCTGCGAGAGAGATGTCGACGATATAGCCTGTGATGAGAGTGGTCGTTAACAGTGACGGTGTCGTTTGTCGAAATGATCGGGTTGGTCACGAGCATAGCAAGATAGGGTGATTTGCGGCAGAAACAAAAATGGAAAAGGTGTTCATGACGACGAAGACGACTCGAGTTCCGACTTTTGTTCGGTCTATGGTAAAACCTTTACGTTTTGTTCGCATTCGGTTATTCATTTTTGCATGGTTTCGGGATAGAGTCGGTTTTATGGTATAGTGATGATGGTGGTTCTTGGATCTTTTGGTTTCGGTTCATGGAATGTCACCGAGAGTCGTTCGTAATGGATGATTGTTCAAGGTTGGGATGTTTGCCTTGTTTCACGATTATGGTCTTCTGTTTAATGATGTTCGAGTGCCGTTGATATGTTGGTTGAAGATCCGTAGCCGTTCATCGGCATTAGATCGAACTCCACAACTAGTTTTGTATCCGGCTAAGTCTGTGGTTAACTATCACCGTATGGTTCATGAATTGTAATATTTGGATTGTTATGGATGAAAAGATCAAATGATGCGTAGGTCTTGAGATGCTTGAAGTTGGAAGTGGCCATGAAGTTGTGGAAATGATGCTATGTGTGGTTAATCAACTGTGATGCTTCATACATGAAATCTCACAAGGGGTTTGTTTAGAATCTATTTTATTTTTCATTTACAAGAAAAATAATGTTTGACGTGAAGGCTATTTCACTAATTACTTGGAGCTTCGTCCAGTGGCCTAAATCAACATGTTGTTCAAGCCTTTGATTAACATCTTTTAGCTTGTTGGGAGACAAGCAGTTCAATAAGGTGAGTTCTTGTGCCCACTCTTTTAGTTATTGTTTTTCTAAATATTTTGGGCTAACGTGCATGCTGATTTTTATGAAGTCACGAAAATATTTTCTATGAAGTTTTAAATATTTTTGTGTACAAATGAAATTCATGTTAATAAATATATTATTTTGGCATGAAACGTAAGTAGGCGGAATGCGCCTAATGTGAAGTTATAAATATTTTTACGTATGAACGAAATCCATATTAACTCAAATATATTTTTCTAGGCTTAAAATGCAAGTAGGTTATTATGTTTTTATACCTACATGTTTGAAGGCAACTAGAATAAAATATATATTTGGATAGTTGTATATGTTTATACGTATATAAAAATGAATGTATCTATATGTATATGTGTATATATAGCTTTAAGTTATGTGAGTTCCTATAAATATATAAACTATGTTTGGCGACTACCTGACCTTATAAACTGGGCTATGACAGAAGTGGGATATGCCTGCTCTGATCTAAGGTATTGGTTTTGTGTCAAGGTTGTTTCTTAATTTATGTTATACTTGTTATTATATTTAATAGACTATGTTGAGAGCTACCTGATATGTCGAACTGGGCTATGACAAAAGTGTGATATGCCTACTTTGATCTATGGTCTTGGTTTTGAGTCAGGAATGTTACGTAGTACATATTATATGTATTCTTATAAACTGAGCTATGACAGAGATGGGATATGCCTGCTTTAAATCTCTAGCTTTGGTTTCGCTTACATAGACTGGATTGTACTTTGTGTTGATAAGCGGGATGCGCTTATTATATATAATTGGTAAGTGAAGTCTTGAGGTAAATAGGCATATTATGCCTATCCTAGACTTTAATTTTTGTTTTGCTTGGGGAAAAACAAATTAGCGGATTGCGCGTATTGTTAACTCTGAGGTTGAGGTATTTTGTTAATTCTTATTTTGACAAAATACTTGTTTATATAAATTTATAAGACCTGAACTCACTCAGCGTAGCTGAATTTTGCATACACGTTAGATTGATTTCAGGTTAATAGAGAGATGGATGGATGAAGGCTTGGCGATGCAAGAAGCTACCTGGCAATTGAAGGCATTTCTAGTGGAAGACAACTTTTGTTTACACATGATAAATTTTAAATTTGATTTACGATTGGATAAGTATTTGTCATGTGTTTTGTAGAATTTTATTCTAAATGATTTTCCGCTGCGTATACATACTCTTTTAAAAGAAAAAATTTCCCATGCTTTTGCATATTTAAGAGTTTTAACCCAACTGTTTGACACCGGTTTCGCGGGTCTTACAAAACTACCGTTGTCTCCACCCTAGCTAATGGACCAAAGTCATATTGATCATACAAACCCCCCGGTAAAATGCTCACCCCGGCTCCAAGATCTAGCAATGCCTTTGCCATTTGAAAATTTCCAACTTGAATATTTATTAATGGCGTGCCCGGATCTTGGAGCTTAGGAGGAAGCTCCCCATTTAAAACCGCACTTACTTGACTGGTAACATTTAACCGCTTAGGCATTTTTTTCTTTTGTTGCCTCTTTTGTGTACACAATTCTTTGAAAAATTTAGCATAGGCGGGTACTTGTTTTATTGCATCAAGTAAAGGAAGAGCTATTTTTACTTGTTTAAACATGTCCCACATTTCTTCTTTTTGGGGACCTCTTGATGCAATAAAATTTTGCTTACCCGGGTCAAGTAGAGCCGATGGAAATGGAACTTGACTCGGCTCATTTTCCACTTTTTCATTTTTTTTCATTTTCACTCGCTTCCGGTTTTTTAACATTTGATTCTTTTTGTAAAACCGGTGGAGCTTCATCATTTTCACTTTCATCACCCGTAACATCCTCAACTACCCCCTCAACAAAACCCGGTGACAAATTAGCCTTAAACTCTTTACCACTTCTTAACACACTCACTTGATTAACATTAACATTATTACCTCGTGAGGAGCCATGGGACGGATTTACCCGAGTATCACTAGGAAGCTTTCCTTTACCTTTTTTCAACTCCGCCACATCGGTTTCTAATTGGCCCATTTGGGTTGTCAATGCTTGAATGCTTTTGTCACGAACCTCATCCTTTTGTATCCAAGTTTCATCAAGTTGGTTTCTCTTTTGCATGTCTTGTTGCATAGCCCTAAGCATCTGTATGACTTCATTTCCACTTGATGAATCTTGACCCGAATTCCTTTGACCCGTTTGAGCTTGTCCTTGGTATCCACTGTTGTATCCACCTCTATAGTTTCCTTGATTGTATTTTTGACGAGGTACATAATTACCTTGAGCAGCTTGAAAATTCGGGTTGGATTGATTTGATGCATTTCCATACCGAAAATTTGGATGATTTCGTAACCCGGGGTGGTATACATTGGAGTTCATATCATAATTTCTTCCACCCCCTTGAATAGCATTCACCTCTTCAGTTTGTCCCTCATTTACCACCACTTGACAAACCTCCGCCGTGTGGCCTATTTCTTGACAATTGTTGCAAACATTGTACAATTGATTTGAGGTTTGCGCATTACTACTTTCTACCCCATGTACTTGAGGTCTTTGAATTACATGCCTCGTTCGTCTCGATGATTGAGCCTTTCTTTTCGAAGTTACCGCCATTTGCTCTAAAATGTCCAATCGTCTTGCTCATAATTTGTACCAAACGTACCATTTGTGATGGACATTAAATCACGTGCATCCTCCGAACTCAACCCTTCATGGAAAGCATTCAACAATTCCCAAAGTTGAATACCATGGTGAGGACAATTTCTTAACATCATATTGAACCTCTCAAATGCTTCATGAAACATTTCCCCGATTGTTGTTGAAAACTTCTCAACCCTCTCCTCGCATCATTAGTCTTTTGAGAGCTATAAAATTCATCTAAGAATATTTGTTGCATGTCAGCCCATGTAAAGATAGATGCGGATGGTAAAGTGTGAAACCATCTCTTTGCCTTGTCTTCCAATGAAAATTGGAAAAGAACCAACTTAACATCATCTGCAGAAAAACCTTGTCCCCCAATAGTGTTGCAAATAGAATCATATGTCTCCAAATGAAAATAAGGCTCTTCCATTGCTAGCCCCTTGAATTTTGGTAAACTTTGGAGTGCGGTTGTTCTAACTTCAAAAGTTCTTCCATTTGCATTTTGAGGAATCACTATTGGTGATGGATTATTGGTGATAATCGGCCGAAAATGCGCTTCAATTCCCCGTACAACATCACGGTGAAGTCTTCTAGGTGCTCCCAATGGCGCTCTTGGTTGACCCATTTGACCTTGCATTGGCCCTTGTGGTGCAAATTGTTGTTGATGTAGGTTTTGATGCATCAGTAATGGTTGTTGTTGAATCGGCCTCTGATTTTGAGCTTGCATGTTTGGAGGCCGCATTTGGTTAAGTGGTGTAGGACGTTGCAATTGCAATCCTTGAGGTCTAACATGTTGCACCCCAACCGGTAGTCTTCCCGGGTCTTGAAATTGTAAAAGTGGTTGACTTACTTGACCCGTTTGAGCTTGAGACCCCACAAATGCACCATCACCTCCATAGTAGTACCCTTGTTCATTATACCAACTAAACTCTTCTTCATCATACACATCATCATACACATCCCTTTGAAGTCTCGAATTTTGCCCACCTGGAAAAGATGAGTAGTAAAAACCCGATTGGTTTGGTGGTTGGTAAGTAGATGTGGTGTGGACAATTGTTGATCCTTGTCCTTGTGGTTATGGAATAGTAGAAGATGATTGACCCGTAGTCGGGAAAAAATGAGAAAAAGGTGGAATGGTGTTTGATGGACTATAAGTAATGTTTGGTTCAACTTGAGTGGAACTCGGTTGGGTGGTATGAATTGGTGTAGCAGGATTGTTAGAAAGGTTAGGCATTGTGGTGTTGGGTGAAAGTTGTGAAGAAGTAGACATGAATGATGAGGTCGTTTGACCCGTTGTTGGTATGTGGGAGTCTTGCATTATGTTTCTTGGTGTAAACGGTGAAGTAGGTGAATCAATGATTCTGTTCCTTCTTATCAACACTCGGTTCTGTCTCAATGTCCTTTCAATCTCCGGATCAAACAATAGCGGTGATGACTCGTGAGAGCCTCTAGTATGCATACACTTGAAGTACCTGCACACTAAACACAACCAGTGTAAACCCGAAAATAACAAAACAAAACTAAAAGATTAACACACATTGCGCACTACTCCCCGGCAACGGTGCCAAAATTTGAGGTGCTTGTCGTGGTACATGTAAAATTTCCCAATTACAACTAAAGAATAGTGGCAAGAAGGTATCGAACACAGGGAGTTTGTGGAAAATGTGTGAATTCTAGTTTTGTTAATTAACTAAAATTAAACTACTTAACAAAAAGTAAATGATTAAGCTTTTGATTGTTTTGGTTTATAACTAAAGTAACAACTAAATATCGATTTAAACTTAAGAGTGTTTCTTCAAATTATGGGACAATAACCATTCAAGGATCTGGTTTCTCTAAACACTTGTATGAATTTCCACTAGAAAGAGTTACATAGACATAACTCATGTAAAAACAATTGTTGTGATAAAAGGGGACAAAGTACTCGGATTAAATTGACGCGAGGTTGTTTCCCGATGACCTATTAATCAATAACCAACCCCAATCCTTCCCGTGATATCTTAGTTGTTAGCAACACTAAGAACGTACGATAGAGACTAAGAATTGGTAAATTAATCAACACACTACAAGCAATTGTTCATACATCATAATAACAAAGCAAAATACCAAGTCATTATTCTAGAAATGCAAGAAATCACACACAATAGTTCAAGAAAAACCTTCACCAAGAATGATCACCAAATGTTTAGCCTAGCATGACTTGGTGAATCATCAACACATTCATGGAATTGTTCATAAGAATCAAAAACTAAAACCAAATGTTTGTGATAAGCCTCCAATGATCAAAAGCAGCCAAATATCGCCCCAATGATGCTCTAGAAACTTCCCAAGTTGAAGATAAATGAAAAGACACCATAAAACAATCTTTAATAGTGGGAGTTACACTTTGATGCAGGGTCCACCGTACTTTACGGTGCCCACCGTAAGGTACGGTGGGTTTAAGAAAACCAACGGTGGTTCAAGACTGTACAACGGTGGGATTTTTGTGTCCAACAGCCACCGTAAGATACGGTAGCAGCCGTACCTTACGGTGGAGACCCCCAAAATTTGATATTTTTCCTTTGTCCAATTCTTTCTAGTTCCAGCCCGTTCCGATCCGTTTCAAAGCTCGTATTTCCTTGTTTTAAGCTCCTTATCATACCTGCAACCCACATACTCTTTGTTATCCAATCTCAAGCAATAACATGATCAAATGCGGATAAATTAAGCGTTTTATCAATGTAAAGGGTTGTTCCTTGAACCACCCGTCAATGACCACGTTCGACCTAAAACTCTCAGATTCGACCTAAAACTCACACGATCGACCGTTCTCCCCTAGGTTCGACCCTGTTCATTTGTAAAACGGTTATTCTTTGAAAATTAGTTAATTTGACCTAAATTTTTCAAACTTTGATGAATTTTGATGATGTTTTG
Organism: Ambrosia x helenae; assembly: GCA_030844895.1. Classification (NCBI taxonomy): domain Eukaryota; kingdom Viridiplantae; phylum Streptophyta; class Magnoliopsida; order Asterales; family Asteraceae; genus Ambrosia; species Ambrosia x helenae. The sequence continues at coordinate 82,147,050 of CM061223.1, forward strand.
CAGGTTTTGCTTCGGAATTGATTTGGAACAAGTTTAATGAAGAGAATTCTAGATTTTATCCTTGAAAACTAGTCCGAATCAATCAATGTTCATCAAAAACCATTGTTCTTTGAAAACAGAAAAATTTCAATCAAATTTGGGTCCAAATAAGCTCAAATATTATCAATTCATAGTTGTTAGATCCTTATGGCTCTGATACCACTTTGTAGGAGGATTGATTTGTCAAAAACAATTGGTTTGATCAAACAAGTCTACCAATTCAGGTGTGGAATCCCTGAATCAGTTACGAAATGATAATACAACCAGCAAAACACACAAATCACTTTAAACATTCCTTTTCATTCATAAACATACTTGATAAACTTTACAAAACCTTGTTTATAATGATATAATCACAATTCAGACTCAAACAAAACCCTAGTGAGAAAACCAGATCGAAGGAGGAAAACAAATGACCAAAAACTTAACTTGAAAATGAAAATCAACCTATATATAGCCTGCACATTCGCCCCTACGTAGGGTCGAATGTGCAGGTTCGCCCCTTTGTTTGGGCGAATCAGCAAACATCCCTACAAAACTCTTCCTTCGACCTGGAAGTTCTTCCTTCGACCAAACTTAGTCACCTTCGACCCTTCTGAGTTCCACATTCGACCTTACGATTTCAGCAAAACAGAATTGAATGCGCAATCCAATAGCACTAGTCGCAAAACGTGTATCAACAGTTAGCAAGGTATTGGCGGGTCCTGTGTGTTTAGCACTAACAGGTTATCATGGTTACCAAAAACATTACATGTTTTTTTACCTGAATTGGCATGACCAGTTATCCAAACTGCCCATTGCTCTCATTGTCATCTCTAAAATAAGTTGCGTACTAAAGAGTATATATTTTGCTTTGTTGTTAAGTGTTAATTCATATGTAGGCTTGGTTTAGGGAACTTCCAAATGGTGTACTGGACTTGATAGAGCCCCAGCAGGTGATGCAAGCCCATTCAAAAGAAGAGTGTGTTCAGCTTGTAAGTCTGCTCCCACCAACTAAAGCTTCTGTGGTGAATTGGTCAATGAACCTAATGGTTGATGTTGCTCAACTTGAAAGCCTCAACAAGATGAATGATCAAAAAATTGCTATGGTGTTTGCCCCCAACATGACTCAGGTACAACTATTTATCCATATCTTACAAGTTATAAGTTAAAACCTTTGTACTACACAGGCTAGAGGGTAGATCCATTGACTGCATTTATTTATGTTGTTCAACATATGAACTTTCTTAAGACTTTGATCATCAAGACCAGGGCTGTATACGAGCTGAGTCGAGCCGTGCCAGACTAAGCTCGAGCTCGAGCTCAAACTTAAACGAGCCAGCTCGGCTCGGTTCATTTTTCTGGCCAAACTTAAAAGCCGAGCTCGAGCTCGGTTCGTTATTTTTTTACTATTTTATTACCAAATTTTATTAAATGAAAAACAAAAAAAATTGCTGAAAGTAATTACCAGAAAAACAAAATTATGCATATACATCTATATATTTTTTTTTATTTTTTCTTATATTTTAAATAATGGAAGTCATACTAAAAGTATTATATGTATAATTTGTGTTTTTTTCAATTAATTTTCATATTTTATTGATTAATTAAACTTAAAATGTTAACACTTCAACCTCCTCTCACATATTTTTCTATTTAAAAACTTAAAAAAAAAATTAATACATATAAATAAAGTAATTCGAGCCGGCTCGCGAGCTCACGAGCCGAGACAGGCCTAGCTTGAGCTCGAACTCATTTACAATCGAGCCGAGCCGAGCTTACTCGTTTTTTTTTAGCTTTTTTGAGCCGATCTTTTTTCGAGCGAGCTTCGAGTTGCGAGCTTTTTGTATAACCCTAATCAAGACTCTACAGGAAGGAGAAGATGTTATATTTGAGGCGAGACATGCGTCACTGTTTGATCATCAGGATGGAAACAATGGGCCCCACTGTTTGTTTATGAAAGTCAAAGTCAAACTATTGTGTATCAAGAATAAAATTGTGTTAGTGTGGTTGAAAGTGGTGTTAGGATGGTTGAAAGTGGTGCTAGGGTGGTACTAGATTCTACGAGTAGAAATTTGTAGTCAAGCAACTTGAATAAAAAAAAGAAGTATAGAGAAGATCTAAGGAATCATGTTTGTGAGTCTGTTAAATTCAAGAACATAGAGGATCAAAGTATGGCGGTGAAGTAATGCCCCGCGAGTGGTTGGATGGGTATCTATTTCTAAGGAAATTAAAAAAGTTTAAACTTTATAATGTAATTTGGTTTGGACATATATATATGTTGGTATATGCTATGAATACCAATGTGTTGTTTGTTTATGTTAAATGTGCATTTGAAGTTGATCCTGTTAATCTTTTTGGTGGCGTCCTAAATATGACATGATATTATAAGACGTGAAAATGTATTTTATGTTGGATAACTTACACATTAGTAAACAAATAAAAGGGTTTATCGAAATGTTATAAATGAATAAATTTGTATACAAAATATATTTCAATATGTGAAATATGCAATATGTGAAAAATGCATTTATCTATAATTTGTATCTTATATAAAGAAGTAATTATGCATTTATCTACAAAATTTATTTTCAACTATGTTTATTTACTTAGAATTTTCCTCTTCATTTGGATGTCGTTTAAATAAATATGACTGCATCTTTATTTAATTATTTTTTTTGTTGACGTCAAATCAAACATTACATAATTCATACATCATTTATTGGGTAACATTAAACTTTTTATGATATTTTCCAAGTAACCAAAATTCATAGGTATTGTAACACGTAAGTTCCAATAATTAAAACTTGTATAATACAATCTTTATAAAATAATTATGTCATCTGACTTGGGGATGTACCGTGTGTATACACAGGGCTCTAAGTTCATATATGAATTTTTAAAATCACTTTTAATTATATCCATTACTTGTATTTCTAACTATTCACCATTAGTTAGGAGACAAATGACATCAAATAGTATGTTTCTTTATTCTTTATTAATGTAACTGTTTCAAATTGTAAAAATTGTATGTTTTTGCGTGTCTTGGTTTTGGTGGTTTTTGTTAATGGTATGTCAACTTGAGTGATATGATAAGGATGCAAGAAGGGTCTGCTTTCTTCATTGTTTTTTTCTAGGTTCACATCACAACTTTATAATGTCTTGAGAAAGTGACAAAGTTGTACGAGACTTCACTCGAGCAAAATGTGCACACGTGGAATTAAAAGCAGGTTTATGAGTTATCAAGTGTTGATCCTTTAAAAATATTTCTGAAAAAAAACGATCTATTTCTTTTACGATACACATTTATCACTTCATATTATATTTCTCTATCGTGGGAAGCACTGGGGATAATCTAGCGTATATATATGTTAAAATTTATGGTAGCCGTAAATTCAAAGTTTAATGTAATTTAGTTTCTTCTATTTTGATGAACTTGTTATATCATTCTTTCAATCTGTTTCCATGTATGATACAAATATTGTATCTCTTATTTGTTTATATCATTTTAAATGATATTTTACTTAAAATGTTATTCAGTTATATTTAAAATTAATGATTATTGAATATACATATACATATATGTTAAAATTTTTATGGTAATTGTAAATGCAAAGTTTAATGTTATATTAATAAAAATAGATATTTTCTTATATTTTGATGAACATTACTTTTATATTATTCTTTTATTTTTATTTACATGTATGATACATATATTATATTTTTTATTTCAATATATCTTTTTAAATTATTATTTTACTTAGAATGTTTATTAGTTGGGTATTTTGTTTAGTAAAATGCAACTAAAATTCAAACGAGAAATGAAGGTAAGTTCTCTGCTAACCATACCAATGATAATAAATTGGTTGAGTGTCTAAGTGAAGAATTTAGAGAAATATACCTCCTGGTTGATCCCGAAACGCCAACGTCTGATGTGCGTTACATCGACCTAAACGCCGAAGAAAAAGCGTATTTTGCAGGGGAGGAAGGGGCGGACGAGATACCCGTCCGCCCGGTCAAAAGGCTGCTCAAGCCGCCCAGGCGGACTCTTTGTCAGGGTTGAGCGAGTTAATCCCGGCGTTTGCTGAGATGAACGAACACCTGCAAGACATACACGACATTGGGGCTCAACGTATCCAAGAAAACTGAGAGGTGGTTAAGCTTATGCGGGATCGACAGTTTCAACGCGACTTTGAGTTTTATACCAAGTCGCACGACCACTTAACCGGCAAAGCATTTGAAATGTGTTTGAAATGAAAGGCCAAAATTGAGAAAAAAATATGATCTATGAGTATTTGTATTTTTTTTAGCATTTGTAATTTTTTTTAGGATTTCTAATTATTTTTTAGTATTTTATAATATTTTTTTAGTATTTGTAATTTTTTTTATTTAATGAAATATTATTTGCTATTTAATACAATCATTTAAATAAATAAAAGATAATTAATCAATGATTACCCAATCATTTATAAAGCTCCATGGAGCCCATTCCCACTACACCCCTCTTTTCCTATAAAGCCTCATGGAGCCCCTTCTATTGCTTTATATTATTTTACTAGGTGGAATCCCGTGTGTAAACACACGGGAGGAGTGAAGCCAGCCTTATCCGCTGTTTGGTAAATACCAACACATCAACAACCCAACCGTCTAAAACACTCGATCTATTGTTAAAAAAAACTGTATTTCGTAACGTCTGTTCCTTTCACAACATCAGTTAATAATACTGAGGCAATAGACGGTTTGTAATTCAACGTCTATTCCTTTCGAAACTCTGTTCATTACATCAATTAAGCAGATTTTTTAAAACACCTGTTTGTAAAAAACTGTTGATTCAAACAGTTGTTAATTCAACGGTTTCTTTCAAACAGTTGTTGCATTAAACAGTTCCTACAAACAATGACATCACATATATATATATATATATATATTGCTAAATACCAATCATATGTTGACTTTAACACTTGACTATTGATATATTCTAATTGGTATTCTACTTTATAAGTAGACTATTGATATATTCCAATCGCTATTTTTCATCATATAAGTATAAATCATTAAATAAAAATGACATAATATATAAAATAAAATTTTCAATATATTTATAGCGATAAAAATATAAAATACATTTAAATAACTATTCCGTGGTATTCACCAATTCCTTCAATTTCTTATTCTTCTCTTTAACAAAGTTTATGTAGGACATACATATTTTTTGTATGTCCTCACTGAACTTTTCATTTGACCTTATGATTTCCAGTATAAATGAAGAGGCCATCCATCTTTCACTTGATACATCGGTAGCAATGATCTGATTCAATTTGAGATTGGTCTTCCATATGTGATGTTCCAACAGGCGTGTAGCACCTTCAATAACTTGAAGAATCTCCAACTCTTCATCTTCTTTAAAACAATCCAAAACGATTTTTAGAACCTCTGACATTTTAGACCACTGGCTGCTGCTGGAATCCATGTTGATAATATTTTTAGAAGATTGATAAACCTATACACATGTAGAAACTATGTATGAATAGTGTGCTATACAAAGAAATGAAAATCGAGTTTTATAGTAAAAACAATCCATTAACTATAATGAATCTATTAACTACAATGAATTAACTATAATGAATTTCGTAATTACAATGAACTTTTATTAATCTTGGATACACACAGTATTAATTCGTTTATTTTCCCACTGAGAAAACTTTTAAAATTCTTTTTCTTTTTTTTTAATTGAAACTTCAAGATAAAAAGAAATACTATTTACCAATATTTGTAGAAATATGAACATGAAATATTTAGGTTTTTTATATTATAAAACATTGTTTAACTTATGATTTATATAAATTGAACATGAAAAGATTGTTTGATTTTTTATTTGTGTAAGTAAGTAAGATAATAAATATAAGTATATCATCTGTCAATACAAAATATTAATATTTATTTGAATGCAAAATAATGCATTCTTATACTTGAATTTATTTCCAATATAGGAATTGAAAAAAGATGTATTAGAACATCATTTGATAAAAAGACGTTGTAAGTAACAATGGTTATCTAAATATCGTTACTTAATAACGGTCCATCAATATTTCTTAAACGTCTGATAAGTTATATTTAAATTAATTTTAAATTTAAATTACGTTGTTATGATTTTAAATTATTACTCATATACGTCTATTTGCAAAATAAAATAACCCCACTATCATAATCATTATATTTGGAATTCATCCCACACAAGCTGTTACAAGTTACAACCACGAAGAGAAAAATCAACATACGAATGAAAATATCAGTTGGAAAATTGATATTAAAACTTGTATAATACAATCTTTATAAAATAATTATGTCATTCGACTTGTGGATGTACCGTGTGTACACACAGGGCTCTAAGTTCATATATGAATTTTTAAAATCACTTTTAATTATATCCATTACTTGTATTTCTAACTATTCACCATTATTTGGGAGACAAATGACATCAAATAGTATGTTTCTTTATTCTTTATTAATGTAAATGTTTCAAATTGTAAAAATTGTATGTTTTTGTGTCTCTTGGTTTTGATGGTTTTTGTTAATGGTATGTCAACTTGAGGGATATGATAAGGATGCAAGAAGGGTCTGCTTTCTTGGGTTGGGGGATCTAGACTATTTTGGGGGTGGGTTCGGTATATAATGGTTGTGTGTGAGTCTTGGTGTGTGACCGGTTCTCTGCTTAGGGTGGGACTTTCAATATATATTGTGCGTTTTACATGGGTTGATCTTTGCAAACCCTTTAGCTTTGTTTTTAGGGTTGTTTTTCTGTTATGCATTTGAAAATTGATATATTATTGTTTCTACAAGTGAGTTTTATGGGTTCTTGATATGGGACTCAACAAAAATCATAAATTTTGATCTTTGTTAACTCATCAGGTTTATGCATATGGGTTATGTAGGTTTTTGAGTTAGGTCTCAACAAAAATGTTGAAAGTTTTAGGTTGGCTACATTTCATGTTGATGTTTCTTGGTTGGTTTGGTGAAGTGATAAGAAGGTAAAGACATAATGGGTCAGATTGGGACAAGTTATGATATATTATGCATTCAGAGTAAGCATGTAGTTCATAGCTTTGGCTTCAAAACTTCACATTAAGACAATATGCACCCGCCCGACCCTCCAAGCCGTCGAGTGGGGCTTGTCAAACCCAATAGATCTATCCACATTTCCCCCGTTGTGCATCCCCGCACATTCATGGTTTCCCCGGGACTTTAAAAGATCGTATAGTACACAAGTTTAAAACCATAGTATGACATATGTTACCAAATTAGTTTAGTGCATGTTTTCTCCCCCAAAAGTTAAAGCAGTAAAAGTGGGGCCATGAACTCACCTTAGATAGCGTTCTTCAGTTATAAGTAAAGATGTTAAGCCCTTGATAATCCCTCTACCGGAGATTTATCAAAATGTTCACATAAGTGTTCCGACTAGTAACCATAAGGTTATCTAGTCCCCGATTGTCCAGATCGTAACCAAGTATGTTTTAAAACGTGTTTAAATATTTAACCGACACACTAGACCGACCCGACATTCCGTTGGTGACCCATTACCCTAACTAATCAAGTACACATAGATTACACACAAGGTTCAAGCATAAAACACTTAGTTTGTATCAAAAATCTCATTTCTGCATCAGAACGGTCAAACCAGTCAGTTTAAGTCTCCTTCGCCCGTTTTACATTTCGTTCGACCGTTTGATGCCTCCTTTGCCCGTTTTACCACGTTCGCCCAAACAAAACCCAGGTTCGACCCTGGATTCTCTCCTTCGCACCTTCGATCGGTCGAAGGAGTCCAGGTTCGCCCCTGTTGTGCAAATTTTCCTAAAAATGCTTCAAACACATTCAAAACGACTCGAAACAACATCAAACACAGCAGTCAAGCATGAATAACTTATCCCTACAAAACCCCACCGATTTCCCCCAATAATACGTCCGTTTCAGCCCTTTCCTAAAATGGTAAAGATTATGGAAACATCACTTTCATGCATGAATAATTTACCCAATTTGGAAACTTTTGAAATCGATCCATATTCAACATAAAATGCTTAGTTTGTCGAGTGTTCGATCTTTCCTTATTAGTTCTATTGATCATAAATATCATGCATCAGGTCTAGATTCATTAAAACCCCCAAATACCCATAATATCATCATTTATCCAATCCTAACCCTAAACAACATTAATCTAGCATTAATAACAATCCTATATCATGTTTCTATCATAGATACAGCAGCAAATCATTGAACAACACATAACACCACATAATACACAATTTTACATATGTTTAACATCATGAAAACCTATGTCAAATGATAATGTTTTGGTTTAGAAAGATGTTTAAAAGGTTTTTAATCATAAAAACACCCTTAGAACAGATCCGGACAATTAGGGTTAGATGAAAACGAATTAAAATGCTTTTAAAAAGGTTTAGGATTAAGAACACACCTTGGATTCTTGTTTAGATGTTGTAGATAGGTTAGATTATGAAAAAGAAGAGCAAAAACTCCTTCCTTAGTGATGAAGATCGTTTGAGAGTGTTTTGGGACGGTTAGGGTTTGTGAAATGATGAAAAATGACATCGTTTGGTATTTATACTAATTCTCCTTCGCCCCATATGAATGGTCGAAGGTGGCCTCCTTCGACCCTTTCACAGGGTCGAATGAGCCCTGTCCTGGTCGAAAGGAATTCTTTCAATTCTACACCCCAGGTTCGCCCATTTACAAAGGGTCGAACCAAGCAATTGTTCTCCTTCGACCACTCGAAGTGGTCGAACCAGATGTGACACCCGGCATGTTTGGCTTAAACATATTAGTAACATCTAAGTCTACCTTAGCGAGAAACGTTTATAAACAGACTTAACTGGGTTAGTTGAGTCGGGTCAAGTTAGGATCGTCCAGGGTACAATGATCTGGAGGATCATTGGGAGTCGTTTTGGTAATACACTAGTACCGGGTTCCGTTGTTGGTGACATTACACGAACTAATTAAGTATATGTGTAGATTATGGGTCGTGTGGTGGATTATATACATAGATGTGTTTAAATGATGTGTAAATGATTATCTATGCTTAAATATGTCAAATATAGATTAAGGATGCATGCTTATGTGTTAAGAGATGTTAGAATGCGTTAAACACGACAAACTGGAAAACTGGTTAAAAAAAAGGAATTCTGGTTCGACCACTTCGAGTGGTCGAAGGAGAACATTGTGCCTGGTTCGACCGTTTGTAAATGGGCGAACCTGGGGAGTGAAATTGAAAGAATTCCTTTCGACCAGGACAGGGCTCATTCGACCCTGTGGAAGGGTCGAAGGAGACCACCTTCGACCATTGAAATGGGGCGAAGGAGGATTAGTATAAATACCAACCTTTGTCATTTTTCATCATTTCACAAACCCTAACCGTCCCAAAACGCTCTCAAACGATCTAAAACACTAAGGAAGGAGTTTTTGCTCTTCTTTTTCATAATCTAACCTATCTACAACATCTAAACAAGAATCCAAGGTGTGTTCTTAATCCTAAAACTTTTTAAAAGCATTTTAATTCGTTTTCATCTAACCCTAATTGTCTGGATCTGTTCTAAGGGAGTTTTTTATGATTAAAAACCTTTTAAACATCTTTCTAAATCAAAACATTATCATTAACATAGGTTTCATGGTGAATAACATATGTAAATTGTGTATTATGTGGTGTCATGTGTTGTTCAATGATTTGCTGCTATATCTATGATAGAAACATGATATAGGATTGCTATTGATGCTAGATTATTGTTGTTTAGGGTTAGGATTGGATATGATGATATTATGGGTATTTGGGGGTTTTAACGAATCTAGACTTGATGCATGATATTTATGATCAATAGAATTGATAAGAAAAGATCGAACACTCGACAAACTGAGCATTTCAAGTTGAATATGAATCGATTTCAAAAGTTTCCAAATTGGGTAAATTATACATGCATGAAAGTGATGTTTCCATAATCTTTACCATTTTGGGTGTGACACCCCAGGAAAATCCCACATCGGCCGTGGCCAGGAGAGATCCTTGGTTCATAAGTAATGTCTTGCCTCTTAAATCACCAACGCGTTTTGGGGCTTAATGTTAGTGGATGAGAGGAGAACTCCACAGTTAAGCGTGCTCAGGTGGGAGCAGTTTCAGGATGGGTGACCTCCTGGGAAGTTTCCACCGGGGCACCCAAAAACAAATCCGTGAGCTCTGGGTGGGCAAAGCGGACAATATTGGTGATGAGAGGGGCAGGGTGTTACAGATGGTATCAGAGCCACTCCTGTGCCGTTCGGGATGGTGGGTGCATACCTCATCAGGGACGATGAGACTCTACCCTCATCAGGGACGATGAGACTCTAACGGGGGGTGAATGTGACACCCCAGGAAAATCCCACATCGGCCGTGGCCAGGAGAGATCCTTGGTTCATAAGTAATGTCTTGCCTCTTAAATCACCAACGCGTTTTGGGGCTTAATGTTAGTGGATGAGAGGAGAACTCCACAGTTAAGCGTGCTCAGGTGGGAGCAGTTTCAGGATGGGTGACCTCCTGGGAAGTTTCCACTGGGGCACCCAAAAACAAATCCATGAGCTCTGGGTGGGCAAAGCGAACAATATTGGTGATGAGAGGGGCAGGGTGTTACATTGGGAAAGGGCTGAAACGGATGTATTATCGGGGGAAATCGGTGGGGTTTTGTAGGAATAAGTTATCCATGTTTCACTGCTGTGTTTGATGATGTTTCGAGTCGTTTTGAATATGTTTGAAGCGTTTTTAGGAAAATTTGCACGACAGGGGCGAACCTGGCCTCCTTCGACCGATCGAAGGTGCGAAGGAGGGAATCCAGGGTCGAACCTGGGTTTTTGTTGGGCGAACGAAGTAAAAAGGGCGAAGGAGGCATCAAACGGTCGAACGAATGTAAAACGGGCGAAGGAGACTGAAAACGGGCGAAGGAGACTTAAAACTGACTGGTTCGACCGTTCTGATGCAGAAATGAGATTTTTGATACAAACTAAGTGTTTTATGCTTGAACCTTGTGTGTAATCTATGTGTACTTGATTAGTTAGGGTAATGGGTCACCAACGGGATGTCGGGTCGGTCTAGTGTGTCGGTTAAACATTCAAACACGTTTTAAAACATACTTGGTTACGATCTGGACAATCGGGGACTAGATAACCTTATGGTTATTAGTCGGAACACTTATGTGAACATTTTGATAGATCTCCGGTAGAGGGATTATCAAGGGCTTAACATCTTTACTTGTAACCGAAGAACGCTATTTAAGGTGAGTTCACTGCCCCACTTTTACTGCTTTAATCTTTGGGGGAGAAAACATGCGCTAAACTATTTTGGTAACATATGTCATACTATGGTTTTAACTTTATATTGCTATACGATCTTTGGAAGTCCCGAGGGAAACCATGAATGTGCGGGAATGCACAACGGGGGAAATGTGGATAGATCTATTGGGCGGACCTGCCCCACTCGTCGGCTTGGAGGGCCGGGCGGGTGCATATTGTCTCGAACAGGAACATTGGTATCATGCTGAACGTACGGGCTGCTTAAACATGCTAAACATTGCTAAACATGTCTAGTAATGGTTTCCAATCGTAGTAGTAATAAAACATACGCCTAGCTAGCGTACTTGGTAACATTGATATAGTATGGACATGGTGACGTTTTGGTAACATATTGAACAAACCTGTGAACTCACTAGCATTATATGTTGACGTCTTTTTGGCATGTTTTTCTCAGGTCGCTAAGGTAGCAATGAATGGAACTAGGCGCACGGGTCTGCATTGGCCTCTAGGTTTAGATCATGTTTTGTAATAAACACTTGGTACAATTGGGTCTATGGTTTGTAACATGTTTTATGCTTCCGCTACTGGTTTTGAGCTTACAAAAACTATGTCTTTTGAATGTTATGTATTTCATATAGAGTTGTTTATTGTGACCGTTGACTTGGATCCTGGTTTGTCATGCACCTCGCGGTAAAACTCCGCAAGTGGTAATTTGAGGGTGTGACACCAGAACTCACTTTTAACTAGTTTTCCAGTTTGTCGTGTTTAACGCATTCTAACACATCTTAACACATAAACATGCATCCTTAATCTATATTTAACATATTTAAGCATAGATAATCATTTACACATCATTTAAACACATCCATGTATATAATCCACCACACGACCCATAATCTACACATATACTTAATTAGTTCATGTAATGTCACCAACAACGGAACCCGGTACTAGTGTATTACCAAAACGACTCCCAATGATCCTTCAGATCCTTGCACCCTGGACAATCCTAACTTGACCCGACTCAACTAACCCAGTTAAGTTCGTTTATAAACGTTTCTCGCTAAGGTAGACTTAGATGTTACTAAAATATTTAAGCCAAACATGTCGGGTGTCACATCATCCCCACTTCTTCAAGTTAGACACATGGAAGACGTTGTGCACACTACCGAGCTCCGCCGGTAAGTCAAGTCTGTATGCCACCGGTCCAATCCGATCCAGGATTGCGAATGGTCCGACATAACGAGGGTTAAGCTTGCCACACTTTCAAAAGCGTATGACGCCCTTCCATGGTGAAACTTTCAGAAATAACATGTCCCCAACCTGGAACTCCAAAGGTTTTCGACGGCGATCGGCATAGCTCTTCTGACGATCCCGAGCAGCAGCCAAACGCTGACGAATTTGTACGATTTTCTCCGAAGTTTCGTACACAAGTTCCGGACCAGTGAGCTGGCTCTCGCCCACTCGGCCCAACAAAGTGGTGATCGACATTTCCGTCCGTAAAGAGCCTCGAACGGAGCTGCCTTGATACTAGAGTGATAGCTGTTGTTGTAGGAGAACTCCGCTAATGGCAGGTGGATCTCCCAACTTTTGCCAAAATCGATAACACACGCCCGGAGCATGTCTTCCAAGGTTTGAATCGTCCGCTCACTTTGTCCATCAGTTTGCGGATGATAAGCTGTACTCATATCCAACTGAGTAACCAAAGCCTTGTGCAGAGCCTTCCAGAAACGCGAAGCAAAACGAGAATCACGATCAGAGATAATAGAGACAGGCACCCCGTGCCGAGCAACCACCTCCTTAAGGTAAAGTCGAGCCAACCGCTCGAGTCCATCGGTTTCCTTAATAGGTATGAAACGTGCTGACTTTGTCAGCCGGTCAACAATCACCCAGATCATATCGTAACCACTAGGTGATCTTGGCAGCTTGGTGACAAAATCCATCGTGATTCGCTCCCACTTCCATTCCGGAACCTCTGGTTGTTGCAAGAGACCAGACGGCCTCTGATACTCCACCTTGACTTTAGCACAAGTCAAACATTTGCTGACATAAGAAGCTATATCAGCTTTCATGTTTGGCCACCAATAAAGTATCTTCAAATCCGGATACATCTTATCGGAGCCATGGTGAATAGAATACCGGGATTTGTGAGCTTCATCCAAAACAAGCTCGCGCAATCCCCGATCAATGGGACCCAAGCACGTCCCGCAAAATAGTGTAAGCCATCGGTCCTGAGCTCAAGATGCTTGTCAGCACTGTGCATAGTCTCAGCCTTAAGGTTTTCCTCCTTCAAGGCTTCCAACTGTGTAGAACGGATTCGGTCAGGCAACGACGAATGAATGGTGGGCTGTAAGGCTCGAACACGGTGAGGATTCGCAGACTCCTTCCTGCTCAAGGCGTCCGCCACAACGTTCGCCTTGCCAGGATGGTACTTGATAGCACAGTCATAATCGTTCAGGAGTTCAACCCAGCGACGCTGCCACATGTTCAACACCTTCTGGTCGAAAATATGCTGAAGACTCTTGTGATCGGTGTACACTTCACACTTGGTACCGTACAAGTAATGTCTCCAGATTTTCAACGCAAAGACTACTGCACCCAGTTCCAAGTCATGAGTAGTGTAGTTCTTCTCATGAACTTTGAGTTGACGAGAAGCATAAGCAATAACTTTCCCGCGTTGCATCAACACGCAACCGAGACCACGAATAGAAGTGTCACAGTACACAAAGAAGTCATCCGTACCCTCTGGTAAGGATAAGATAGGTGCAGAACAAAGTTTAAGCTTAAGCATCTGAAATGTCGATTCTTGTGGTTCATCCCAGTCGAACTTTCGGTCCTTCTGGGTAAGAGCAGTGAGGGGTTGAGCGATCTTCGAAAATCCCTCAATGAAACGACGATTAATAACCCGCAAGGCCTAGGAATTGCCGCACCTCAGATGGCGTCTTTGGTGCTTCCCAGTCCTTAATAGCTTCGATCTTAGCCGGATCGACATGAATTCCCAGTTCATTCACCACATGTCCTAGGAATTGAACTTCACATAACCAAAAATCACACTTTGAGAACTTAGCATACAACTGCTCCTGTCTCAAAAGTTCCAAGACCAACCGCAGATGTTCCTCATGATCCGCCTTGTTCTTGGAGTAAATCAGAATATCGTCAATGAACACAATGACGAACTTGTCAAGGTAAGGTTTGCAAACGCGGTTCATTAAATCCATGAACACCGCCGGTGCGTTAGTGAGACCAAAAGGCATGACCAAGAACTCAAAATGGCCATAACGAGTGCGAAAAGCGGTCTTCTGAATGTCAGCTTCCCTGACGCGCAACTGGTGATAACCGGACCGCAAATCAATCTTCGAATAGTAGCTGGAGCCCTGAAGCTGGTCAAAGAGATCATCAATGCGAGGAAGAGGATAACGATTCTTGATGGTCACTTTGTTCAGCTCACGATAATCAATACACATGCGAAGACTTCCATCCTTCTTCTTCACAAACAAAATAGGAGCTCCCCACGGGGAAGAACTCGGTCTGATGAAACCCTTTTCCAAGAGTTCCTGTAACTGGCTGGATAACTCTTGCATCTCGGGAGGTGCAAGACGATACGGAGCTCGGGCAATAGGAGCTGCGCCCAGAGTGAGATCAATACCAAACTCAACCTGACGATGGGGAGGAAGACCAGGTAAATCATCAGGAAACACATCAGGAAAGTCACGAACCACCAGAATATCCTCGATCTTCTTATCATCGTTAGTAGAAACGTTAACAAGCGCCAGAATGGCCGAACAGCCCTTCCGAAGGTACTTACGGGCTTTCATGCTAGAAATGATATTCAGCGGAGCACCGCTTTTCTCGCCACGAACCGAAAGAATCTCTCCATCAGGGAGAGGGATCCGAATAACCTTGTCGAAACAAACGATTTTCGCACGATACAACGATAACCAATCCATGCCGACCACGACATCAAAACTACCCAGGGGCACCGGCATAAGGTCAATGGGGAAGGACAAACCCGACAGTTCCAAGCGACATTCCCTAATGGTGTGTGTCGCTTCGATTTTCTTACCATCAGCCAATTCTATTAAGTACTTAGCCTCTAAAGGTGTGGGTACTATATCTAGCAATCGACTAACATCCAAAGACACGAAACTCTTATCGGCACCAGAATCAAATAAGACAGAAACATAGCGATCATTAAGAAGGAACGTACCGGTAACTGTGTCTGGATCCTGCCTAGCCTCTGCAGATCCAATGACGAAAGCACGTGCAGTCCTGCCTCCGCCGCCATTGTTCCCGTTACCGTTCCCGTTCTTCCCATTGTCGCCCTGTTTCAGCTTGGGACAGTCACGCTTGAAATGTCCCGTGTCACCACAGTTATAACACCCCTGCCTCCCTTGGGTTCCTTGAGCAGCAGGAGCAGGAGCAGAAGTAAGGGTACGAGCCTGGGCCGACGGAAGTGTTGCCCTGCAGTCCTTAGCCAGGTGTCCAAGCTGGTTGCACCGATGACAGCGTGCCTTATCACAGTTCCCCGAGTGATGGTAACCACACCAGTTGCACTTGGGATGCTTCCCGATATACCCACCTGTCTTCTGCCCCGAAGACAATTCAGACGACTCAAACTTCTTTGCCGGCTGAGACGGTGCCGGTACAACACTCTTCCCCATACCATCCCACTTCCTCTTGTTCCCCTTAGTAACCTTCCCAGCAGCACCCTTGGGAGGCAAAACACCTTCTGCCACCTTCAGGTTAGTCATCCGATGAGCTAATCGGACAACTTCAGCAATAGTGGGAAGATTCCCAGCAGCCACCAACCCAGCAATCTCCGGCACCAGTCCAGACACATAGTGCTCGATCCTCCTGTACTCGGGTGTGTGCAAATCAGGGCACAACACCGCCAGCTCATTCCTCCTCACTGTGTATCTTCAATCTCAGACCCAACCATCTTGTAGCTCCAGACCTCATGTTCCAACTTCTGTATCTCCTCTCTCGGACAATACTCACCTCTCAATAGGTGCACAAACTCCGCCCAAGGCATAGCAATAGCCTCCCCCAATCCCATGTTCTGAGTAGTAGCATTCCACCACGACAGTGCAGGCCCCTCAAACGTCGCAGTAGCATACTTAACCCGATCCCTAGCAGGACAGTTACACATGACGAAAACAGACTCAACCTTCTCCAGCCATTGGAGCAGATCTCTAACTAACAGTTCCCGAACCATAACACGACTTAACTAACCCAGTTAAGTACAATATACGCGTGACTCGCTAAGGTAGACTTTCATCTAGACAACGTTGTTAACCAGAATTTGCCGGGTGTCACATCATCCCCACGTTAAAAGAATTTTCGTCCCGAAAATTGCACAAGTACCAAAAGGAATAACGAAAGAAACAAATAAAGATAGAAACCAAAAGAGAGATTTACCCGAGTTGTCACACATAATTCACCAACGTTTGGGATACAGGACTCATGTGTGTGTTTAACAGGGATTTTCCTACTTATAACATATGTTATCATTTTCTAACATATGTTAAGCCTACTTAACTAACCCTAGTTAAGTATCTAGCCATGTATGAACATGTAAGTTAACTAGAGTTCAGTAAAAAGTATTTAACCTGAAAATGCGGGGTGTCACATCACACATGGTATAGTTATTGACTTATTTCATCCAAAGAATAGTTGTACCTACATCAAACAAAAGGATGAGAAGAATTTAACCTTGCTTCCCCAACATCTTTGGCAACATTAGACATGCTTTCCATACCACCAGCCACAACTATATTTTGACCCAGTTGAGTACTCTGTGCTGCTAGCATGGTTGCTGAAATACCAAGAACATTATGTTACATTGTTATACTCGTTATGGAGTCTCTTCCTTAATTTTTAAATGCAATTTTCAAGATGGATGACACCCACTGTAACTTGGGTGGTCATTCATATATATATTCCCAAATACAAAATGAATTTTGTTTCTAAACTCTTGAGTGGAAAATACAAACCTTTTTCGTTAATAGGGATGGCAACGGGTTGGGTTTGGCTAATACCATACCCGTCAGGTATTTGTCGGGTATTACCCATCGGGTATAGAGCATACTCGCGGGTATCGGGTATACCCGTTGGTATTTGCATGTATATATATATATATATATATATATATATATATATATATATATATTTTATAGTCTTATGTTTTAAAAAATCTAGAATATATAAATTGTAATAAGTAACATATATATATCATCACCATAATAATCTTTAATACATTATAAAATTAAATATATATATATATTATAGTATAAATTTTGAAAACTATTTTTATATTTCATAGCATATAAATATAAATAATTTTGAAAACTATTTGTTTCTTCAAACCTATTAGAATATATATTTTAGACGAATAGTTTATTTGGCAAATAATAAATCTATTAGAATAAAACATTACAAAAAATGGTTAAGAAACGATATATATAAAACCTAAAAGTCTTAAGGTATATGTTTCGGGGTAGACGTGTATTTAGTTTCTGGTAATTTGGTCGGGTATCACCTAATACCTTACCCGTCCCAAACCCGTGAAATATTTTTTTTTCAATACCAAACCCGTCCCACAACCGTCGGGTATCGGGTATATCCGTCCCAAATGCTTCGGGTTTCGGGTTATACCAGTCGGGCTCGGGTTTTTTTGCCATCCCTATTCGTTAACCATTATTTCCATCTCTTTGGAAAGAGTATCATCCTATTTAGTGATTTCCATGTGAAACCCATAATCCATACAACATATCTTTGCTTTTT
Organism: Ambrosia x helenae; assembly: GCA_030844895.1. Lineage (NCBI taxonomy): Eukaryota > Viridiplantae > Streptophyta > Magnoliopsida > Asterales > Asteraceae > Ambrosia > Ambrosia x helenae. The sequence goes on from CM061223.1 coordinate 82,165,173, forward strand.
AACATATGCTTCATAGCCTTTACTTCTTTAGGTAAGATACTGTTGACAGGATTTATGTAAATAGTATAGGCAAATCTAATATGGTTAGCCATAAAGTAACCATTCAAATGTTGTGATATGCTACAGTGGGTACTCTATTATTGGATTACAAAACGCATACACGTTTTTTCCGTAAGATAATGGTTAAGATAAGTTGAACAAAGGAGTAATGGATTTAAATAATCCTAACTGTTGACTATTGGGCAATAGCAGTCCCAACTACAAAAATAACCACTAGCGGTCCCAACTTTCAGAAATTTTGCTGTCAATGGACCCCGTTAACTCACAGTAACACTGTTAGCTAAAACTCACAATTCTAGGCGATTTTTCACAGGGTTTGAAATATGGAATCAAGACGATGATATTGGTATGTTCAATTGCAGAAATGAGCATCGTTCGTCGGTTGTAGGTTGATGTTCTCCTCGGATGGGATGACCGGAAGCGGCGATTAAACCATCAAACTATGCTTATTTATGCAGTTGAACATACCAATATCTTCATCTTGATTCCCTATTTCAAATCGGTGAATAACCGCCTAAAATTGTGAGTTTCAGCTAACAACGTTAATGCGAGTTAGCGGGGGTGCATTAAAAGTAAAATGTCTGAAAGGTGGGACTGATGAGAAGAATAAACTCAGGTGGGATTATTATTGGCCAACTGTAAAAGGGTGGGTGTGACACCCGGCATGTTTGGCTTAAACATTTTAGTAACATCTAAGTCTAACTTAGCGAGAAACGTTTATAAACGAACTTAACTGGGTTAGTTGAGTCGGGTCAAGTTAGGATTGTCCAGGGTGCAATGATCTGAAGGATCATTGGGAGTCATTTTGGTAATACACTAGTACCGGGTTCCGTTGTTGGTGACATTACATGAACTAATTAAGTATATGTGTAGATTATGGGTCGTGTGGAGGATTATATACATTGATGTGTTTAAATGATGTGTAAATGATTATCTATGCTTAAATATGTTAAATATAGATTAAGGATGCATGCTTATTTGTTAAGATGTGTTAGAATGCGTTAAACACGACAAACTGGAAAACTAGTTAAAAGTGAGTTCTGGTTCGACCACTTCGAGTGGTCGAAGGAGAACAATTGCTTGGTTCGACCCTTTGTAAATGGGCGAACCTGGGGTGTAGAATTGAAAGAATTCCTTTCGACCAGGACAGGGCTCATTCGACCCTGTGAAAGGGTCGAAGGAGGCCACTTTCGACCATTCATATGGGGCGAAGGAGAATTAGTATAAATACCAAACTTTGTCATTTTTCATCATTTCACAAACCCTAACCGTCCCAAAACACTCTCAAACGATCTTAATCACTAAGGAAGGAGTTTTTGCTCTTCTTTTTCATAATCTAACCTATCTACAACATCTAAACAAGAATCCAAGGTGTGTTCTTAATCCTAAACCTTTTTAAAAGCATTTTAATTCGTTTTCATCTAACCCTAATTGTCCGGATCTGTTCTAAGGGTGTTTTTATGATTAAAAACCTTTTAAACATCTTTCTAAACCAAAACATTATCATTTGACATAGGTTTTCATGATGTTAAACATATGTAAAATTGTGTATTATGTGGTGTTATGTGTTGTTCAATGATTTGCTGCTGTATCTATGATAGAAACATGATATAGGATTGTTATAATGCTAGATTAATGTTGTTTAGGGTTAGGATTGGATAAATGATGATATTATGGGTATTTGGGGGTTTTAATGAATCTAGACCTGATGCATGATATTTGTGATCAATAGAACTAATAAGGAAAGATCGAACACTCGACAAACTGAGCATTTTATGTTGAATATGGATTGATTTCAAAAGTTTCCAAATTGGGTAAATTATTCATGCATGAAAGTGATGTTTCCATAATATTTACCATTTTAGGAAAGGGCTGAAACGGACGTATTATTGGGGGAAATCGGTGGGGTTTTGTAGGGATAAGTTATTCATGCTTAACTAACCCAGAGAAAATTTGAATAAATTAAACAGTATTTAGAATAAATTAAACATAGTCTCTAGAATTTGAATATATAAAACAGAGACAATTTGAAGAAATCGATAACTATATGAGTACTATAGTATGGGTCAAAGTTATTATTATTTGACTTCTTTTATATTAAAGCCCATGTTAACCGCTGTTAACCGAGACAATTTGAAGATATCTATCACTATGAGTACTATAGGTGGCAGTTTCTGTTGGGTCTGCTGACCTGGAGAAGAACAGATGATTGATAAGCCAAAACATGCTAACAGTTGATCCACACAATAAAAGTCCTTACAACATACTTCTCCCAAAAGACTGCTGACTCTAACAACTGTTCCATCCAAACAACTGCTATGACAACTGCTGATACAAAGGACTGCTGAATAAACACTGATGAAGAACAACTGCTGACCAAAGGTCTGATGAAGAACAACTGCTGATCCAAGTACTGAAGACTAAAGCACTGATGGAGCCAACAGCACTTAGGCTCCAGCAGAGGATACAAGACCATCAGAGTTTTCCTTACAACAGTAGTTTACCTTCAGTGTTTTCAATGTAACAGTAGTTTGTAATAGGCAGATGTTTTATGTTTGTTATTCTATTAGAGGTCACTGTCTTAAGGTGACGTCAGCCTAGGTCATCAGTGGTTTAGGTTTGTCTATAAATAGAACAGTGCTTGTACTGTTCTATCGCATCACACACACAAACAATCACTGTGTGATCAGGCTGAGGGGGAGTACTTGTATGATTGTAATCTTTTAGATAAATGAAAGCATTCGATCAGAAAACAATTACTCTCATGTTTTGATTAATAGTTTATCATTCCGCTGCACTTTCCATCTATATTCATATCACTCTTATCATTTTAGTTAAACATAATCAAAACAATCAAACTCAGATCCTAACAATTGGTATCAGAGCTTGGTCAATTAAATTCGATCTAACAAATCAATTTAATATAAACATATCAGCTCACAATTATTGATATCGTTTTTTCTGTTGGATTGAAAACAGAGTAATAGTTTAATTTCATTTCAACCGTTTTTAATTAGACTTTGTTTTTTGAAAAATCAGAGAATGGCTTCAATCAATCACGATCCACATAACACTGGCACGAACAACAAGCCACCGATGCTTGTCAGATCTGAATACAATATCTGGCAACGTCGGATGAGCCATGTTCTAGCTGAACAGAACACTGGGTGTTGGAAGTCGGTTATCTTCGGACCACATGTTCCGATGGTGCCGAGTACTGAAGATCCCAAGGTTCAGGAGCCAAAGAAACTTGAAAACTACTCCGACCAGGATTTTCAGAAAATTGAGTTAGATGCTAAGGCCTTCAGTATTGTGGCCATGGCTCTACCCAATGATATATATGTTGGGCTGTTACACTGTAACAGTGCAAAGGAGTTGTGGGATGCACTGAAAGAACAATTTGGTGGGACTAAGGAGGTTATTGAAAACAATCGTGAAATACTTAACCAACAATATGAAACATTCAGTCATGTCAAGGGAGAGTCATTAACTCAACAATTTGAGAGGTTTAACTGTCTCATTAGTGAACTAAAATTGGTTGGTCTTACTTACCCTCATTCAACCCTGAACCATAGGTTTTAAAGATCATTACCAGACAAATGGGACACTATTGCTATTGTTATGAGAAACTCGATTGGATTTAAGGACCTATCACTGACCCAGCTTCATGGTAAGCTCTTGACCTATGAGAGAGAGCTTGACCAGAAAAAAAAGCTCCAGGACTCTGGAAAAGTGTCTGATGATTATGTATTTGGGAATACAGCACTTTTGGGTCATGATGAGGTGCCTGGAGATATTAAGGATCAGAGTTATGATCATTTCATCGACATAACTTCAGGTTTTAACTCAGGTTTTAACTCTGATTCTTATTCACCTAATTATGCTTTCACAGCAAGTGGTGGTGATATCCAGGCATCTGATAACATATCCTTTGAGTATGATGACCTGAAATACTTTGACCCTGATGATTTGGAAGAAATGGACATTATGCACCAATTGGCCCTTCTCAGTGTAAAAACTAACAATTTTTACAAGAAAACTGGGAGAAGGTTTCCAGGGTTAATTGGCAGATCAAAGGTTGGGTTGGATAAATCAAAGATAAAGTGTTACAAATGTCATAGACTTGGTCATTTTGCTAGGGAATGTAGGAGTTAACATGGTACACCTATAATCACCTATCCAAATCAAAGACCTCAGACCAACACTTATCAAAATTCCTATAATACCCCTGGACCAAATGTGCAAAACACTGCTCATTTTGCACAGTCCTCAAACACTGTTCCTGTCCAGTATGTCCAAACCACTATTCCTCGGATCCACTATGTGCAAACACCTGTTGCTCAAGCACCTGTGCAAACGACTGTTGCTTCATCCTCTGCTCCTGAAGAGACCAGTCAACAGAGCTTCTTTACACAAGGCTTTGTTGATTGGAGTAGTCTACCAGATGAGTTAACAGATGAAAATTTTGCATTAGTTGCCAAAGCTGAAAATGAACCAGAAAACTTTTGTTTCATGGCTATGGTAGATGAGGTTGAATCTGAGGAGGTGGTGACTGAATCTAATGTTGTGACTAATGATGTTGTTGATGAAGTTGTTACAGGTGAAAAACCTGAAGAAGAGGTTGTGAATCTCTCAGATCCCTGGGGTGCATCTGATGATTGTGAGTGCAAGTGTGATTGTGCATTGATGGCTGCTGCTAAGGTATCTCCTCAAATTCTTAAGGATTTATGTTCTGACAGATGTGTAATAGCATTTGCCAACATCAAAGAGGTGAATGAAAACCTTAGAAAGAAAATTTTAGATGATGAAGTTAAATTTGAGAAACTTTCAAAAGACTTAAAAACAAGTTTAACTGAAAAGGAATCTGAAATAAGCAGCTTAAAACATGAAGCAACCATAACCAAAGACCAGCTCCAAACTATGATAGCAAAATATCAGAGTTGTAAAAGTCAGCTTGAGTCCACCCAAGTTGAATGTGAGAAATGGGTGGAATCATGTAGAGGATTTGAGATGCTACTCAACAAACAAACCAAAAGTCATGTGAAGTTTGGTTTTGGTTTTGAAACCACTGCTCCAGCTTTTGAAAACACTGACAAAAGGGGTCAAAAGTCTGTTGAGATAGTTCCAACAAACCTGCAGGGTCAAGAGATTAAAATCACTGAACCAAATGGTAAGACAATTGTTCTTGAAAAACCAGAAGGTTCCTCACCATTCACTGAACTTGAAAAGTATGAATTTAAACCTACCTGGTCTGATGAGTGTGATACTCTTGAGAACTTTAAACCTGTTGATTTTAAAACACCTGAAGGAAAGACAACTCCTCAGGCAAAAGTCATTCCCTTGAAAAACCTTCCAGCAGATGCTCAAACATCTGCTGAAAAGAAGGCTGAAAAAGGGAAGAAGAAAGAAAAGACTGTCCACTTGTTCTGTGATTTCTGTGAAAAGAAGAATCATGTCACTAAAAACTGTTTTCTTCTAAAAGCAAATGACATTAACAAAGGAACAAGTGTATGTGATTCCAAAGCCACATGTTCAATATGTGGGAAAAAGAATCACAAGACCAAAGAGTGCTTGTATCTCAAAAATTTTGATGTGAAAATACAAGAATACAAAGCTAAAACTCTTGCAAATCCTGGGGTAAGTACTTCAAAAGGAAAGCCCAAACAGACTTTCACCCCTGTCCAAACATCTGTTACTAAAAGTCTTGAAACATCTGTTTCTAGGGATGTCCAAGTAACAGATGCTCCACCCACAAGCAAATACCCAAGAGGATATGGACAACCACCATGTCATAGTTTGCCACATGTTTATGAGGAGCCAAAAAGACCCTCTAAACCAAGAGTGAACAGAAATCCCTATGGGTATTATCATCTGTCTGGAAGTGATCAAACAACTGTTGCCCCAAGTGTTGACATTCAAGCACTGGCAAATGGTCAGCAGCAGTTGTTGAACTTGATTCAAAAATTAGTTCAAACCACTGATCATCTTCCAAAGCTTGAGTCTGAAAAGTCTGAGGACCCATCCAAAGCCAACTTGGCTTTGGACACTCACCAAAACTAATCCATTACTGCTGTGCAGGGAGCTTCTGCTTGTTTAGATAGTCTTTAGTATGTAGATAGTGGAGGCTCCAGGCACATGACAGGATGTAGAGCCCTTCTTCTGGACTTCTTGGCTCATGGAGGGGGTGATATATCCTTTGGTAATGATTCAAAAGGTAAGGTGCTGGGGTCAGGGACTGTACAAGCTGGGAAACTCAAGTTTGAAAATGTCAATCTTATTAATAATCTCAAGTTTAATCTTCTGAGTGTTTCACAAATGAGTGACAAAGGTTATGGCTCGTTCTTCACAAAGAAAACTTGCAAGATTATTGGGCCAGAAGTGGTGAAAAAGATTGATACCATCATTGCTGAGAGCAAAGCACAACTTGTTGCTCATAGAAGTGGCAATGTGTATGTTGTTGATATGTTATAGGACAATCCTATGGCAAATGTCTGTCTATTTTCTGCTGCCTCCACAAAGGAGACAGAATTGTGGCATAGGAGATTGGGTCACACCAACCTTAACACTATCAACACACTCTCCAAACAAAGCCTTGTCAGAGGTTTACCATCAAAAGAATTCAAATGTGATGAGCATTGTGTTTCTTGTTTAAAAGGGAAACAACATAAAAGCTCTTACAAATCCATTGATGAGTTCAAAACCAGTCAATGTCTACAATTGTTGCACATGGACTTGTTTGGCCCTGTTAAAATCATGAGTCTAAGAAGAAAAAGATTTTGTCTTGTCATAGTTGATGATTTTTCTAGGTTTACATGGACTTACTTTTTACATTCTAAGGATGAGACTACAGGTATATTGAAGGACTTTGTCACCAAAGTTGAAAAACAATATGACTTGCCAGTAAAAGTCTTCAGGAGTGGCAATGGAACAGAGTTTAAAAATAAGGAGTTGGATGATTTCTGTGTGTCAAAACGGATTGTGAGGCAGTACAGCATCCCAAGAACACCAGAACAAAATGGGGTGGTTGAAAGGAAAAATAGAACTCTTATAGAAGCTGCAAGAACCATGCTAGCAGATTCTGGTTTGCCATTGTCCTTCTGGGCAGAAGCTGTAAACACTACTTGCTATGTTCAAAACAGAGTTTTGATCAACCCCAGACATCAAAAAACTGCTTATGAAATTTTGTTCAAAATCAAACCATTAATTTCATTTTTCAAAATCTTTGGCTGCCCATGTTTCATTTTAAATCTCAAAGATTCCATTTCAAAATTTGCAGCCAAAGTAGATTGTGGTTATTTTCTGGGATATTCTTCTACTGCCAAGGCTTACAAAGTGTTTAACACAAAGACCAAGACAATAGAAGAAACTCTGAATGTAAAGTTCAATGAACTTTCATCTCTAAAAATCCCAGCAAATCCTGCTGAACTATTTGATTTAGATAAATTCAAATTTGAAGATATCACTGTTAAAACTAACAATGCAGGTATTCCACAGTCTCCACAACAAGATTACAGAACCGATGTTGTGATCCCCAGTCACTACAAAATCTATTCTGCTTCAGAGGGAGCAGCTGTTCAAAACAATTGTCAAAACTTTGCCACAGCTGAGTCAACCACTGTTGGCCAGTCTTACCCTCAAACCACTGTTTCACCTCTCACAACCACTGAACAATCATCTGTTGACAAAAGTCAATCATCTGTTGACAAAAGTCAGTCCAGCTTTACACCACTTGGACCCATTCCCCCACTTCCATTCCAAACATCTGATGGCACTACAGAAGTGCAAACAGATGTTACATCAACAGAGTCACCAAACCTCTGTCCTTCACCTCAAAATGCCATCATACCATATCAGGGAGATCTTATCTACTTAAGAGCTCATCCACCAGACCAAATCATTGGCAACATCAGAGAGGGTGTGCTCACAAGAAGCCAATCCTCCAATATCTGTCTTTTTGAAGGTTTCCTATCTCTCACACAACCTGTCAAGTACCAAGAGGCACTGAAAGACAACAGTTGGGTAGAAGCTATGCAAGAAGAACTCCTTCAGTTTAAAAGACAACAAGTATGGGAGCTTGTACCATTACCTAAGGATGTTTGTCCTATAGGAACAAAGTGGGTCTTCAAAAACAAAACTGATGAAAGGGGTATTGTTGTCAAGAATAAAGCCAGGCTTGTGGTTCAAGGCTTCAGACAAGAAGAAGGAATAGATTATGATGAAACTTTTGCTCCTGTAGCAAGACTAGAAGCCATCAGACTATTTTTAGCCTTTGCTGTCAACCACAACATAAAGGTGTATCAAATGGACATCAAATGTGCTTTCCTTTATGGCAAAATTCAGGAGGAAGTCTATGTATGTCAACCACCTGGTTTTGAAGACACATTCCATCCTGACTATGTCTACAAGCTCAACAAAGCTCTGTATGGACTCAAACAAGCACCAAGGGCCTGGTATGAAACTCTTTCCACATTTCTCTTATCCATTGGCTTCACAAGAGGTAAAATTGACAAAACTTTATTTCTAAAATGGAAAGGGAAAAACTTAATGATTGTTCAAATATATGTGGATGACATCATTTTTGGATCCACATGTAACCAAATGTGTGAAGAGTTCAGAAAACTCATGACAGCAGAGTTTGAGATGAGTGCCATGGGTGAACTTCAGTGTTTCCTTGGTCTTCAAGTGAAACAACTGCAAAATGGCACATTCATTCACCAAAACAATTATGTAAAGAATTTATTAACCAGATTTGAGATGAATGATTGTAAGCCATGTAGTACACCCATGAGTACAGTCAAGCTACTCACTATAGATGACAAGGATGAACTGGTTGATCAAACACATTATAGATGCATGATTGGGTCTTTACTGTACTTCACTGCATCTAGGCCAGACATTATGTTTGCTACCTGTGTCTGTGCAAGATCCCAGGCTTCACCCAGAAAGTCAAACCTAATTGCTGTGAAAAGGATATTCAGATACCTCAAAGGTGCTCCCACACTTGGTATCTGGTATCCTGCTAATGGAAACATTGAGCTTTCAGGTTATTCAGATAGTGATTTTGCTGGCTGTCACACCACAAGAAAGTCCACATCAGGAGGGTGCCAATTTCTAGGAAATGCCTTAGTCTCCTGGCAATGCAAAAAGCAGGCAGCTGTTTCAACCTCAACAACTGAAGCTGAATACATTGCTGCTGCAAGCTGTACAGCCCAACTCATGTGGCTTCAAAATCAATTACTGGATTTTGGGATAACTGCACTACAGACTCCACTTATGTTGGATAGTCAAGCTGCTGAAAATATCATCAAGAATCCAGTCTCTCATTCCACTACCAAACACATTGACATCAGACATCATTTTGTCAGAGACAGCTATGAAAAAGGTTTGATTTCTCTGCACCGTGTTCCAACAGAGGATCAGTTGGCAGATGTGTTGACAAAAGCTTTAGACACATCTACCTTTACAAATCTGATTTCTAGAATTGGTATGTTAAACATGGATTAAACAAACAAAATGTTTTTTTAAGCATTAAAATGTTTCAGAAAATCAAAATTTCTCCTTAAAAATAGCTTTTTGGTTGAAAAATCTGTTTCAAACATCTGATCAGATAAAACAACCACTGTTTCATTCATATCCACTGTTGGTTGAAAAATCTGTTTCAAACCTCTGATCAGATAAAACAACTGTTTTATTATTCATATCTATAATATATATATATATATATATATATATATATATATATATATTGCAATAAATAAAAAAAAACTGTTGTTTGCATCAGTTGTTTGCATCAGCTGTTTGCCAAAAACAGCTGTTCCCACCAGATGCTTTATCCATCAGATGTTTGCCACGTCTGCTCTTACAAGCAGAGTTTTGGCTACATCAGCGGTTTCCCCTAAGCCTATAAAAACCCTGTTTTACCACAACAGATGTTACACTGTCTCATTGTATTCAAAATACTGAAACCGCCTTCTCCATTCTCAAACCCTCAATCAGATTTCATTCATTTTCACCTTCGGAATCCATTAAAATGGATCTTCAAGCCAAAGCCACCCACAATTGTCTCCCATATCTGGTTAAAACAGATGATAACACATCATTCCATTCCACCATTGACATTCTTCTAAATTCCAAATATCTACCCATCTTAACCGCTGACGCTCCCATCTACATTGATACTCTCCAAGAGTTCTGGTTGAATGCTGAGTTCTTATTACAAGACAAAAAGCCTACTTCCATTATTTCCAAAATTGGAGAAACAAGTGTTGTCATTACCCCTGAAATCATATCCACAACCTTCTCACTAAATGACCTGGCAGGTAAGGACTCCTTCACAAAAACAGAGCTTCACACTGAGTTTCAAGAATGAGGGTATGATGGTCAGATGACTGGGTCAACTCTTTTCAAAAAGTTTTTCCCACCAGTCATGAAATTTTTCTTCCATACCCTTCTTCTATGTGTCTCCGCTAAGTCCACATCCTTCAATGAAATCCCATTAAGGATGCAATATCTGGGTTATGCCATGTTGTCAAACTCTGACTTCAATCTTTCCCAGGGATTGTTCATGGACCTAGTGTCAAATGTGAAAGCAATTAAGTCTGGGTTAAACAATGCTTTTCTAATTTACCCAAGAATTCTTAGTGTAATCCTACAAAAGGCCTTACCAGAAAAAGTTTTCAAAAAGGGTGAGGCAATGCAAATGAAAAGCTTAACTGATGAAACTTTCACTCGAATGCTGGGTGGAAGCACCCAAGAAAAAGTGTCAAAAGTGTCCAAAGTTTCAAAAACACAAACAAAGAGGACAAAGACAACAACTATTGTCAAAACCTCTGTTGTTGAGCCCACTGCTCCTGGTGATCATGGCACTACATCCAGTGCTGTGAAACCCACACCAGCCACTTCCAAAAGAAAACGTCCATCCACAAAAACCACCACTCAACCACAAATGAGACTTCTGGATGATGAGGTACCAGAAGATAACTCTGTTGCACCACCAAAGCAACCTGAAACCACTGTTGTTACTTCCTCACAACAGTCGGACATACCTCAACCTGACCAAACTCCTCATGAATCCTCCCAGCCAAGGGGAAACACATCATGATACATTTGAGTCACTTGGCCAAATGTTCCCAAGCCCCTCTCCCAGGGCTAATTCTCTTCTTACTCCTCCACCATCACCATCACATGTTCAACAAACCATGCAACCTCTGTTTGAGGCAATTGAGAAATCTCAGGAAAATCTTAGTTCCTCTCTTCCACCTATCACTGAGAGCATACCCCCACAAGTAACTGGTCCTGAGAACATTCAATCTGCCATCCCACAAACAGTAGAGGAGGTTACACCACCTGAGTTCAATGCAACTCTAGGTGAGTTTTCAAGTGGAGCAACCACTACTGATGTAGAGACCATTGTCTCACACCAGGACAGTGGTTACATAGCTAAGACTCCCTTGAAGGCAACAACTGATGAGGCCACTATAGTGTCCCCAAAATCAGTTGGAAGTCCCCAGTACCAAGAAAAAGGGGCATCTGATTCACCTCTTAGGACTGAATCAGGTAGAACTACCACTGGTAGGGACTCAGATGATCCTATTAACTTAGGAGATGGGTCAAAATACCAAGAATTGACGGACAGAGTTCAAGCAATTGAAACCTCTGTAGCTGACATCAAATCTGATGTTAAGCTGATATAGCTAGTGAGCTATGGAAATCCGTTTCCCCCATCATCATAGCTCACAGAAAACTAGCAGATCAGAACCATGAAACATATATGGCTGAAATCAGAAACATGGTGGATGCAAGGTACAAAGATACACATGCAGACATTAAAGCCATCAAAGATCACCTGCTGAAGACCACTGGCTCTGCCCCTACCACCATTCTCAGGGATGAAGATGATGATGTCTTCACGGCTGATGATGCCAAAAAAGGGGAGAGTGGCCGAGATAGGCTACCAAAGCTAGATCCCTTTGGTTGTCCACCTTCTAAAAAGGGCAAAGCCAAGTCTGCCAACAAACCAGAGGCTAGTCAAACAGCACCACAACAAGCAACACCATCAGCACCACAACAAACCACTGATAGAAGCAAAGCAGTAGACAACTCTGCAAACAAAGAAGCTGAAAAGGCTGCTCAGGCTAAACAAAAAAGGGCTGACACCTTGGAAGCTAAAGCAGAGTTGTTGGTGAACCTCAAGAAGGAACAACAGCAGGAGGTTGAAGATGTGGGATCCTCAAAAAGGATGAAAATGCCTGCTAGACATGTCAGAAAACCACCATCTAAGCTAAAAACCTCTGTTGACAAAACCACTGCTGCTCCATCCACTGCCACCCAAAACACTGAAACCACCCAAAACACTGCTCCCCAAACCACTGCACCTAAACCTACAAACACATCTGAACATACAACCACCAAACCTACACCCAAACCTACATCACCAACCAAATCCCAAACAGCTGTTGGTCCTACTAAAAGGTCAACAGATGTTAATCCAACCACTGCTTCCAAATCACCATCCTCTAAAATCTTGTACACAAGGAAGAGAAAATCAACCTTTGTTGTACAGGATGAAAACATACACACATCACCAAATACCACCTCAACTGCACAATCCACCCCTATTACAGCTATTCCACTTTCATCATTCTCACCACACACATCCAAATTCAGTTCCCATAGACCACCACCAACCATTACACCATTGGTTGTTCAGTATCCCCTTGAACTTGATCTACTCAAGGGGGAATTACAATCCTTCTACAATACTTAACAACCATCTGACAGATCTTTCCCTTCTCTCCCAAATTTCCCTGTTCCCCTAAACATTGATACATATCTTAAATACAAGGGTGAACAGGTAGATGCCATCATTAAGGAGAGATGCAAAGGGAAGGATGACAGGACTGCTCAGGGCATCCATTCAGCAGAGCTTAGCAAACTCAGAAGGATTGAGGACTTTGCTAAGACCCTGAGCAACTCCATGTCTTCCATGCCTCTCAGTGTAGACTTGGAAAAGGAGGTTAGGGATTCTCTTCTGGAACAGATCTTGGCAACCAAGCCATATAAAGCAACCAAAAAGCAGTTTGCTGGCTGGACCACTCATGCACTAAGAGAAGAACTTCTCAGAATAGAAGAGTTGGCCAAAGACCCCAAAGCTAAAGTCTCTACTCCTAATTTTGGCAAAGGCAGAGACCCAGTCAGAGCCTTAAAGTTTAAAAGAATGAGACAAGAGATAGTAGCTGCTAATTATGGGGAGATGAGGTCTGTTTCTAGATGGTCTGAGCTGAGGCTGGTTGAGACATACAAGAGTCTTGAAGAAAACAGAAAGAAGGATCCCAGCCTACCTAGAAAACCTGTCTATCCTGATGAGCCACTGATGAAGAGACCTCAGCAGACTTTTACCTTAGACAGCTTACTTGAAACTTCTGATCTAACAGCTGCTGCAAGAAGACAGTTCAAGAAAAAGAAGGAAATGTCAGAAGAAGATCAGAAGAAGTTTGCTGATACATTTATCAAAGAAGGGCTCTTCAATCAGATACATTTCTTCTCTGATCCCACAACAGAGAAACTCAGGGAACTCATTGGAAGACCTCCATCACCTAACTCATCCCAAATAAAAGTTCATCTCAGCAAATCCACTGACTCAAAAATTCTAAAATGGAAAGTCAACAAAGACAACCATGAATTGACTCTGCTCAGGTCAGATGGAAGAGTTCAGAAAATTAGCATGGATGATGCTTATTTGCTCTGAAGTTTGCTCTGAAGTTCAAACATTGCTAAATCTAGAGCTTGAAAGAGATGAAGAAGACTTATTTGCTCTGAAGTTTGAACTACAATTCAAAGGTCAAATCAGAGAAAGTCTGATGAGGAATAAAGATCAGAAAATAAAGCTGAGTTTTGGCATCATCTGTTCTAGGGGGAGATTGTTGGGTCTGCTGACCTGGAGAAGAACAGATGATTGAAAAGCCAAAACATGCTAACAGTTGATCACACAATAAACAGTCCTTACAACATACTTCTCCCAAAAGACTGCTGACTCTAACAACTGTTCCATCCAAACAACTGCTATGACAACTGCTGATACAAAGGACTGCTGAATAAACACTGATGAAGAACAACTGCTGACCAAAGGTCTGATGAAGAACAACTGCTGATCCAAGTACTGAAGACTAAAGCACTGCTGGAGCCAACAGCACTTAGGCTCCAGCAGAGGATACAAGACCATCAGAGTTTTCCCTACAACAGTAGTTTACCTTCAGTGTTTTCAATGTAACAGTAGTTTGTAATAGGCAGATGTTTTATGTTTGTTATTCTGTTAGAGGTCACTGTCTTAAGGTGATGTCAGCCTAGGTCATCAGTGGTTTAGGTTTGTCTATAAATAGAACAGTGCTTGTACTGTTCTATCGCATCACACACACAAACATTCTCTCAGACAAACAATCACTGTGTGATCAGGCTGAGGGGGAGTACTTGTATGATTGTAATCTTTTAGATAAATGAAAGCATTCGATCAGAAAACAATTACTCTCATGTTTTGATTAATAGTTTATCATTCCGCTGCACTTTCCATCTATATTCATATCACTCTTATCATTTTAGTTAAACATAATCAAAACAATCAAACTCAGATCCTAACAGTTTCCCTTGAAGCTTTCATTATAAGCTTCCTTTTATTTTTATATATTTTGTATTTAAATAATGTATGATATACGTAGTAATCTTGAATTCAAACAATAGTCTAAATGGATTTACATTTGTATACACAGACGTATAAAGCTTTCAAGAACAATGAATTTCGTTATTCAGATGAAATCTTCTTAATGGAAATTTTGAGTCAAACTGTCGTTGATCAAAAAAATTTTAAGTCACTTCATGTTGTAAGTTGGTTTTACTCTCATGAATTTGATATAGTAATAGCTAACTTTGAGCATGGTTTTGAAAAACTATTCCTTTGAGGGAAAATAGAGTATTCCAATGATTTGCAGTTTCTTGAAGAACATGACCAGAAAACAATGAGCAACATTAATCGGAATACATTTCATTTTAATCTGGAACAAATGATCAGATTAAGGATAATGTATTTGAAGAAGGTGGTACAAGTTATGGAAGAATCAATCTCTTATTGGAGTTCAACTGATGAAGATGATCAAGTTTAAATGTTTTTATATGTTTGCAATTTCAAATATGAATATTATTGTAATTTAGTTAGTTTTATTATTATGTTTATGATTTCTTATTGAAAAGTATATTAATATTAAACTTGATATTTATTATCTATAAAACTTCTAAGGAGTAATTACCGATGCATTTCCTGTTTTGCTTCATCATATATTGCACATATCAAGATTTAATTTATCGACTTGAAAAGATTTCTAATATTTAACTTTATAGTGATACTTTAATATCAAGTTTAATTGTGTAATAAAGATGTTGTTACAGTGAGTCTTTTGACGGTTTTTTTTCCTTCTACAGATTACACAATCCGCTGTTAAACACTGAAGGACTTTTTTGTTTCAACAACTGTTGTAAACTCAACAGACTTTATAAAAAGGCCCAAAAATAATGATTACGCTTTTGAAGTTACTTTATTAATAATATTATTTTATTATTATTGTTGTGTTGCAATTGTCTTTCATTCTATTAAAAATATATAAAAAGTACCGAAAGTAACTTGCAACTTTATATGTACTTGAGATCCAACTGATAAAGTTGAAAACCAACTTTACGAATAGTTAGTATATTCATCCTATAAAAGGGGAGAAGTTTTCAAAATTCATTTTCCAACTTTATATATTTTCGTTTAACTGTTCTCACTTTACATCTCTCCATCACATATGCATAATGATATTATACTTTCAAATGGATTTCCACAAATTTTTTGAAAGGTTCTTACAATCAAAGGAAAATACATTAGCAACAAATCGTTGGTGAATAAATTGGAACTGATGTTTTTTTATGATTCTTACAATCAAAGAAAAACATCAATCCATACTTTCAATAGTTAAGCTTTTTAGAACTGGATGATATTATATACGAGCAAGAAAGATCATTCTCTAGGATTTGGTTGTTAAAAGACTTTTATTTATGTTTTCCTATATTTTTATGAAGTTTGTAAAGTCAAACATTGTAGTTTTTTAGAGATTTTTGTATTTTTTTCTTTTACAAGTCTTTCCATTTTGTATTTATTTTTGTTAAATTAAATATTTAATACCAATTAAGGAATTGTGGAAATAAGATTGAATCCTATAACAACTGTTTGACAAAGTTGTTCATTAGCCAACAGAGTTTTGGTAAACAATGTCACACCCTCAAATTACCACTTGCGGAGTTTTACCGCGAGGCGCATGACAAATCAGGATCCAAGTCAATGGTCACAATAAACAACTCTATATGAAATACATAACATTCAAAAGACATAGTTTTTGTAAACTCAAAACCAGTAGCGGAAGCATAAAACATGTTACAAACCATAGACCCAATTGTACCAAGTGTTTATTACAAAACATGATCTAAACCTAGACGCCAATGCAGACACGTGCGCCTAGTTCCATTCATTGCTACCTTAGCGACCTGAGAAAAACATGCCAAAAAGACGTCAACATATAATGCTGGTGAGTTCACAGGTTTGTTCAATATGTTACCAAATCGTTACCATGTCCATACTATATCAATGTTACCAAGTATGCTAGCTAGGCGTATGTTTTATTACTACTACGATTGGAAACCATTACTAGACACGTTTAGCAATGTTTAGCATGTTTAAGCAGCCCGAATGTTCAACATGATACCAATGTTCCTGTTCGAGACAATATGCACCCGCCCGGCCCTCCAAGCCGACGAGTGGGGCAGGTCACACCCAATAGATCTATCCACATTTCCCCCGTTGTGCATCCCCGCACATTCATGGTTTCCCCCGGGACTTCCAAAGATCGTATAGCAATATAAAGTTAAAAACCATAGTATGACATATGTTACCAAAATAGTTTAGCGCATGTTTTCTCCCCCAAAGGTTAAAGCAGTAAAAGTGGGGCCGTGAACTCACCTTAAATAGCGTTCTTCGGTTACAAGTAAAGATGTTAAGCCCTTGATAATCCCTCTACCGGAGATCTATCAAAATGTTCACATAATTGTTCCGAGTAATAACCATAAGGTTATCTAGTCCCCGATTGTCCAGATCGTAACCAAGTATGTTTTAAAACGTGTTTGAATGTTTAACCGACACACTAGACCGACCCGACATCCCGTTGGTGACCCATTACCCTAACTAGTCAAGTACACATAGATTACACACAAGGTTCAAGCATAAAACACTTAGTTTGTATCGAAAATCTCATTTCTGCATCAGAACGGTCGAACCAGTCAGTTTAAGTCTCCTTTGCCCGTTTTCAGTCTCCTTCGCCCGTTTTACATTTCGTTCGACCGTTTGATGCCTCCTTCGCCCGTTTTACCACGTTCGCCCAAACAAAACCCAGGTTCGACCCTGGATTCTCTCCTTCGCACCTTCGATCGGTCGAAGGAGTCCAGGTTCGCCCCTGTTGTGCAAATTTTCCTAAAAACGCTTCAAACACATTCAAAACGACTCGAAACATCATCAAACACAGCAGTCAAGCATGAATAACTTATCCCTACAAAACCCCACCGATTTCCCCCAATAATACGTCCATTTCAGCCCTTTCCTAAAATGGTAAAGATTATGGAAACATCACTTTCATGCATGAATAATTTACCCAATTTGGAAACTTTTGAAATCGATCCATATTCAACATAAAATGCTCAGTTTGTCGAGTGTTCGATCCTTCCTTATTAGTTCTATTGATCATAAATATCATGCATCAAGTCTAGATTCGTTAAAACCCCCAAATACCCATAATATCATCATTTATCCAATCCTAACCCTAAACAACAATAATCTAGCATCAATAATAATCCTATATTATGTTTCTATCATAGATACAGCAGCAAATCATTGAACAACACATAACACCACATAATACAAAATTTACATATGTTTATCACCATGAAAACCTATGTCAAATGATAATGTTTTGATTTAGAGGGATGTTTAGAAGGTTTTTAATCATAAAAACACCCTTAGAACAGATCCGGACAATTAGGGTTAGATGAAAACGAATTAAAAATGCTTTTAAAAGGTTTAGGATTAAGAACACACCTTGGATTCTTGTTTAGATGTTGTAGATAGGTTAGATTATGAAAAAGAAGAGCAAAAACTCCTTCCTTAATGATTAAGATCGTTTGAGAGTGTTTTGGGACGGTTAGGGTTTGTGAAATGATGAAAAATGACAAAGTTTGGTATTTATACTACTTCTCCTTCGCCCCATTTCAATGGTCGAAGGTGGCCTCCTTCGACCCTTACACAGGGTCGAATGAGCCCTGTCCTGGTCGAAGAGAATTCTTTCAATTCCACTTCCCAGGTTCGCCCAATACAAAGGGTCGAACCAGACAAATGTTCTCCTTCGACCACTCGAAGTGGTCGAACCAGAACTCCTTTTTAACTACTTTTCCAGTTTGTCGTGTTTAACGCATTCTAACACATCTTAACACATAAGCATGCATCCTTAGTCTATTTAACATGTTTAAGCACAGATAATCATTTACACATCATTTAAACACATCTATGTATATAATCCACCACATGATCCATAATCTACACATATACTTAATTAGTTCATGTAATGTCACCAACAACGGAACCCGGTACTAGTGTATTACCAAAACAACTCCCAATGATCCTCCAGATCATTGCACCCTGGACAATCCTAACTTGACCCGACTCAACTAACCCAGTTAAGTCTGTTTATAAACGTTTCTCGCTAAGGTAGACATAGATGTTACTAATAAGTTTAAGCCAAACATGCCGGGTGTCACATCATCCCCACGTAGAAAGAATTTTCGTCCCGAAAATTGCGCAAAGCCCCCAAAAAGAAAGAAAACGAAAAATAACAGAACGAAAAGGAAATTACCGGATGTCACATCATTCCCACGTTGAAAGGAATCTCGACCCGAGATTCATTCCGCTTCAGCAGTAACATGCCTCGATTCAAACGCGCGTTTCGGAAAAAGATAAGGATACTTAGCTTTCATCTGATCCTCCCGTTCCCATGTGAAATCCGGTCCACGGTTCGAGTTCCAACGGACTTTAACGATGCGGATTTTACTCCGACGAAGGCTACGAATCTTGTAGTCGAGAATCTCGACAGGTTCCTCCACAATGTGAAGACGATCATCAACCTTGATCTCCTCCAGTGGTACAATGAGAGATTCATCAGCCAAACACTTCTTCAAGTTAGACACATGGAAGACGTTGTGCACACTACCGAGCTCCGCCGGTAAGTCAAGTCTGTATGCCACCGGTCCAATCCGATCCAGGATTGCGAATGGTCCGATATAACGAGGGTTAAGCTTGCCACGCTTTCCAAAGCGTATGACGCCCTTCCATGGTGAAACTTTCAGAAGTACTTTGTCCCCAACCTGGAACTCTAAAGGTTTTCGACGACGATCGGCATAGCTCTTCTGACGATCCCGTGCAGCAGCCAAACGTTGATGAATCTGTACGAATTCTCCGAAGTTTCGTACACAAGTTCCGGACCAGTGAGCTGGCTCTCACCCACCTCGGCCCAACAAAATGGTGACCGACATTTCCGTCCGTAAAGAGCCTTGAACGGAGCTGCCTTGATACTAGAGTGATAGCTGTGGTTGTAGGAGAACTCCACCAACGGCAGGTGGATCTCCCAACTTTTGCCAAAATCGATAACACATGCCCAGAGCATGTCTTCCAAGGTTTGAATCGTCCGCTCACTCTGTCCATCAGTTTGCGGATGATAAGCTGTACTCACATCCAACTGAGTACCCAAAGCCTTGTGCAGGGCCTTCCAGAAACGCGAAGCAAAACGAGAATCACGATCAGAGATAATAGAGACAGGCACCCCGTGCCGAGCAACCACCTCCTTAAGGTAAAGTCGAGCCAACCGCTCGAGTCCATTTGTTTCCTTAATAGGTATAAAACATGCCGATTTTGTCAGCCGGTCAACAATCACCCAGATCATATCATAACCACTAGGTGATCTTGGCAGCTTGGTGACAAAATCCATCGTGATTCGCTCCCACTTCCATTCCGGAACCTCTAGTTGTTGCAGGAGACCAGACGGCCTCTGATACTCCACCTTCACTTTAGCAGAAGTCAAACATTTGCTGACATAAGAAGCTATATCAGCTTTCATGTTTGGCCACCAATAAAGTATCTTAAAATCATGATACATCTTATCGGAGCCAGGGTGAATAGAATACCGGGATTTGTGAGCTTCATCCAAAACAAGCTCGCGCAATCCCCCAAACAATGGGACCCAAACACGTCCCGCAAAATAGTGTAAGCCATCGGTCCTGAGCTCAAGATGCTTGTCAGCACTGTGCATAGTTTCAGCCTTAAGGTTTTCCTCCTTCAAGGCTTTCAACTGTGCAGAACGAATTCGGTCAGGCAATGATGAATGAATGGTGAGCTGTAAGGCTCGAACACGACGAGGATTCGCAGACTCCTTCCTGCTCAAGGCTTCCGCCACAACGTTCGCCTTGCCAGGATGGTATTTGATGGCACAGTCATAATCGTTCAGGAGTTCTACCCAGCGACGCTGTCGCATGTTCAACACCTTCTGGTCGAAAATATGCTGAAGACTCTTGTGATCGGTATATACTTCACACTTGGTACCGTACAAGTAATGCCTCCAGATTTTCAATGCAAAGACTACTGCACCCAGTTCCAAGTCATGAGTAGTGTAGTTCTTCTCATGAACTTTGAGTTGACGAGAAGCATAAGCAATAACTTTCCCGCGTTGCATCAACACGCAACCGAGACCACGAATAGAAGCGTCACAGTACACAACGAAGTCATCCGTACCTTCTGGTAAGGATAAAATAGGTGCAGAACAAAGTTTAAGCTTCAGCATCTGAAATGCTGATTCTTGTGGTTCATCCCCGTCGAACTTTCGGTCCTTCTGGGTAAGAGCAGTGAGGTGTTGAGCGATCTTCGAAAATCCCTCAATGAAACGACGATAATAACCCGCAAGACCTAGGAATTGCCGCACCTCAGATGGCGTCTTTGGTGCTTCCCAGTCCTTAATAGCTTCGATCTTAGCCGGATCGACATGAATTCCCAGTTCATTCACCACATGTCCTAGGAATTGAACTTCACGTAACCAAAAATCACACTTTGAGAACTTAGCATACAACTGCTCCTGTCTCAAAAGTTCCAAGACCAACCGTAGATGTTCCTCATGATCTGCCTTGTTCTTGGAGTAAATCAGAATGTCGTCAATGAACACGATGACGAACTTATCAAGGTAAGGTTTGCAAACGCGGTTCATTAAATCCATGAACACCGCCGGTGCGTTAGTGAGACCAAAAGGCATGACCAAGAACTCAAAATGGCCATAACGAGTGCGAAAAGCAGTCTTCTGAATGTCAGCTTCCCTGACGCGCAACTGGTGATAACCGGACCGCAAATCAATCTTCGAATAGTAGCTGGAGTCCTGAAGCTGGTCAAAGAGATCATCAATGCGAGGAAGAGGATAACGATTCTTGATGGTCACTTTGTTCAGCTCACGATAATCAATACACATGCGAAGACTTCCGTCCTTCTTCTTCACAAACAAAATAGGAGCTCCCCACGGGGAAGAACTCGGTCGGATGAAACCCTTTTCCAAGAGTTCCTGTAACTGGCTGGATAACTCTTGCATCTCGGGAGGTGCAAGACGATACGGAGCTCGGGCAATAGGAGTTGCGCCCGGAGTGAGATCAATACCAAACTCAACCTGACGATGGGGAGGAAGACTAGGTAAATCATCGGGAAACACATCAGGAAAGTCACGAACCACCGGAATATCCTCGATCTTCTTATCATCGTCAGTAGAAACGTTAACAAGCGCCAGAATGGCCGAACAGCCCTTCCGAAGGTACTTACGGGCTTTCATGCTAGAAATGATATTCAGCGGAGAGATCCTTGGTTCATAAGTAATGTCTTGCCTCTTAAATCACCAACGCGTTTTGGGGCTTAATGTTAGTGGATGAAAGGAGAACTCCACAGTTAAGCGTGCTCAGGTAGGAGCAATTCTAGGATGGGTGACCTCCTGGGAAGTTTCCACTTGGGCACCCAAAAACAAATCCGTGAGCTCTGGATGGGCAAAGCGGACAATATTGGTGGTGAGAGGGGCAGGGTGTTACAGATGGTATCAGAGCCACTCCTGTGCCGTTCGGGATGGTGGGTGCATACCTCATCAGGGACGATGAGACTCTAACGGGGAGTGAATGTGACACCCCAGGAAAAATCCCACATCGGCCGTGGCCAGAAGAGATCCTTGGTTCATAAGTAATGTCTTGCCTCATAAATCACCAACGCGTTTTGGGGCTTAATGTTAGTGGATGAAAGGAGAACTCCACAGTTAAGCGTGCTCAGGTAGGAGCAATTCTAGGATGGGTGACCTCCTGGGAAGTCTCCACTGGGCAACCAAAAACAAATCCGTGAGCTCTGGATGGGCAACCCATCGGGGCAAAGCGGACAATATTGGTGGTGAGAGGGGCCGGATGTTACAAACAATGTAATGAAACCTCCGTTGAAGTTAAGATTAATTGTTTGTTTTTAATATCAATTTTCCAACATATATTTTCATTTGTCTGTTGATTTTTCTCTTCGTGGTTATAACTTATAACAACTTGTAAGGGATGAATTCCAAATTTAATGATTATGATATTGGGGTTATTGTATTTTGCAATTAGACGTATAAGAGTAATAATTTAAAATCATAACAACGTATTTTAAATTTAAAATTTATTTAAATATAACTTATCAGACGTTTAAGAAATATTGATGGACAGTTATTAAGTAACGATTTTTAGATAACCATTGTTACTTACAATGTCTTTTTATCAACTGATGTTCTAATACATCTTTTTTCAAGTCCTATATTGGAAATAAAGTCAAGTGTAAGAATGCAGTATTTTGCAATCAAAGAAAGATTAATATTTTGTATTGACAGATGATATACTTATATTTATTATCTTACTTACTTACATAAATAAAAAATCAAACAACCTTTTCATGTTCAATTTATATAAATCATAAGTTAAACAATGTTTTATAATATAAAAAACCTAAATATCTCATGTTCATAATTCTACAAATATTGGTAAATAGTATTTCTTTTTATCTTGAAATTTCAATTTAAAAAAAAGAAAAAGAATTTGAAAAGTTTTCTCAGTTGGAAAATAAACGAATTAATACCGTGTGTATCTAAGATTAATAAAAGTTCATTGTAATTAATAGATTTATTATAGTTAATTCATTGTAGTTAATAGATTCATTATAGTTAATGAATTGTTTTCACTATAAAACTCGATTTTCATTTCTTTGTATAGCACACTATTCAAACATATTTTCTACATCTGTATAGGTTTATCAATCTTCTAAAAATATTATCAACATGGATTCTAGCAGCAGCCAGTGGTCTAAAATGTCAGAGGTTCAAAAAATCGTTTTGGATTGTTTTAAAGAAGATGAAGAGTTGGAGATTCTTCAAAAAATCGTTTTGGATTACTTACAATGCCTGTTGGAACATCACATATGGAAGACCAATCTCAAATTGAATCAGGTCATTGCTACCGATGTATCAAGTGAAAGATGGATGGCCTTTTCATTTCTACCGGAAAACATAAGGTCAAATGAAAAGTTAAGTGAGGACATACAAAAAATATGTATGTCCTACATAAACTTTGTTAAAGAGAAGAACAAGAGATTGAAGGAATTGTTAAATACTGCAGAATAGTTATTTAAATGTATTTTATATTTTTATCGCTATAAATATATTGAAATTTTTATTTTATATTTTTTGTCATTTTTATTTAATGGTTTATACTTATATGATGAAAAATAGCGATTAGAATATATCAATAGTCAACTGTTAAAGTAGAATACCAACTAGAATATATCAATAGTCAAGTGTGAAAGTCAACATATGATTGGTATTTAGCAAATATATATATATATATATATATATATATATGTGATGTCATTGTTAGTAGGCACTGTTTAATGCAACAACTGTTTGAAAGAAACCGTTGAATTAAAAACTGTTTGAATCAACAATTTTTTACAAACAGGTGTTTTAAAAAATCTGCTTAATTGATGTAATGAACAGAGTTGCAAAAGGAACAAATGTTGAATTACAGAATAGTTGTAATGAACAGAGTTGCAGGACGCCAGGACGTGATGAAGGCGTTGGTCTTGAAGGTATGACTTTTCTTTTTGAAAAAAGAGTGTTTAAACTATTCTGCTATTTATGAAAATATAATTCCTAGTTTGAACATGATTTGTGACTTGCCTAGATATGATTAATGAATTACCTGACCACATTGTATTTTTTCCTGTATGAACAAAAACCCACAAAGAATTCATTGTTTTTCGTTTTTGTATAACACTATGGTACTCGCTGGAAATAATATAAAATGTTTGTTAATTTGGTGTAATTTTTTTTATAAAAATGTCAATTATTAACGTTTTAAATTTTGTGGGGGAAACATGAGAAAGAAAAAAAGACTTTTGGATGGAAATAAGTAGAAGGATGCCACATGGCACACCCAAAGGGAAGAACGGTCTTCTTGAGTGCCATGTAGGATTAAGGGGGAGGATAGCCTCAATGAGTGTCATGTCAAACCACATCTTTCCCTTTATATATATATATATATATATATATATATATATATAGTGGGTCAAGATCGTGTACAAAGGGTGTTTTGTGTGAGAAAGGTAAGAAGGTTTTATGACCATTAGATGACTTTAATCAAGGGTGTGGATTGATTGGATGGTATTTTTGTAATTAATGGTATAATTTTATTAATTGATTAGACCATTTAGGGGTATGATAGTAAAATAAACATTCTAATTAAATGACCTCATTAAAACCATTCATATACATAAAGTCATCTTTCACCTCTCTCCTCCTAAATTCTCTCACCTCTCTCACCTCATTACTTGCATGTTTTTTTTTGTATCCCCAAAACATAATCAAGACCAGTGGTCTTTAACCTCATGATGTATTAAATATAAAACACATATGTTTGTTGTGTTGAATATAAAACACATATGTTTTTTGTTCGTTGTTTGATATTTTGAATATAAAACAAACTAAGGTTCAATGTGTTATATGTAACATGTTGTTTCTATGTTTGATGTGTTGAATATAAAACACATATGTTTGTTGTTTGATATTTGAATATAAAACACACCACAAAGAATTACGTGTATAGCTTTTAACCTTGATGGCAAAACACACTATAAAGAATTTATAAAAAACATGTTGAATATAAAACACATTTCAGTTACGTAGCTTTCTGCCTTTCTCTTTGTTTCGTGTTTATATAGTATTTTCAAATTGTGACATGAAATCTGCATAATTTGATACTACATTTCTTAGTTAAGACTTAAAAGTCAAAGTATTACTTTCTGTAGTTGTATTATACTATTATTATTTTTTTTTCTACTTAAAATATCCTGTAGCATTGTTCTTCCAATCAAGATCTTATGGTAAATCATATATATAGAGAGAATGAATATGAGGAAATAGACAATTTAAATAAATATGAGAGAGAGATAATGAATGATACTTACCATGATTATAATTTTAATTATTTTTTATAATCTATCAAAATTACTAAATTGCCCAAAGATCATGAGCCACATGTCGCAACCAGAAGCCTTCTCACCCTTCTCACACATTTTGGCCTTTGTACAAGAACCCTTATCTATATATAGTTATAGATATATTCAATAGTAAAGAGTTCAAATAAGAAAAAAATGGTTTGTAAAAAGAAAAAAAAATATAACCAATAGAAATATTTCATTTAATAATTGTATTGAATGTTAAATTGATTATTAATTTTTTGTAACCCTCTAAACTTGTTAACTAAATGAAACTCTTAATTCAGTTTTTAAAATATATTCTTCCAAAGCAAACACTATTTTGTGTGAAGGGTAATTTTGATATTATGTAGGATGAATTTTTATATGTGTAGGATAAACGTATGATAATCTCGATATGTGTCAACTGATAATTTTAATAAATGTAAATTATAGAATGAATTTTTATACGTATATGACAAATTTTGATAATGGGTAGGATAAAATGTTAATGACTAATTAATTATATAGATTATAATTAATGTAAAAAAAGTTAAACTATTTAATGTTGGCAAAATGGAATTTATTAATCCCACCTTTTTGCAGTTGGCCGATAATAATCCCACCTGAGTTTATTCTTCCCACCAGTCCCACCTTTCAGACCTTTTACTCTCAATGCACCTTTCGTTAACTCGCACTAACGTCGTTAGCTGACACTCACAATTCTAGCTATTTATTCATCGGATTTTAAAGAGGGAATCGAGACAAAGATATTGGTATGTTCAATTACAGAAATAAGCATGCTAATATCTTCATCTTGATTCCCTCTTTCAAATCCGGTGAAAACCGCCTAAAACTGTGAGTTTCATCTAACGACGTTAGTGTGAGTTAGCGGGGGGTGCATTAAGAGTAAAACTGTGAGTTTCAGCTAACAACGTTACTCCTTAACCCATCCTTACCATGATTCGACGGTGAACAACATATTATTGAACCTTTTTGGCGGCGATGTACATTTGGGTAGCTTCGGCATACTCTTGAGATCTATCCAGGGATTCGGACATCTCCCTTCTATGCCCCAATAGACACGCTCGTCCTTACACATACTATCTTATACTTATGCTTATAATAAAACCATGATTGGGTGCTAGTGTCCGGTGACTTGAACTTCAAGCTTAAGGTACACCTGGAGGACCATGTAGAACAGTTTATCATGTCGGGTGCACACGAGATCATAAACTGGAATGCATGGGAACCCTAGTGGACTTTGCGTTTGAACGGATGGACCCGAACTGGACCCGGTCTAGTTTCTTGAAATTCCTAGTGGGTCATACCACGGGCAAGCCTAAGTCTTTTGTTTCATGTTGTGACAGAAGATGTCAGGAGCTCGTGGAGGTCGCAGAGGCGGCCGTGCCGGCGGCCGTGCTGGCGGCGGTGGCTGCGGAAACGTTAATATGACGCAAGCAGAGTTGGATAATCTGCTGCAGCAGCACGTGAACGTAGCCTTAGCAGCATTCCAAGCTGCTCATAATGCTATGGGTGGTAAGTCGATTTCCACCTATTCTACCTTGTTTCAGGGTACTGTACCTTTTCTTGTTAATTATCTGTGTGTTTTGTCCCAGGTGGTGCTGTCAATCCCCCTCCACCTAGTGTTCTTACAAAAAGTTCATGGATTGCAAGCCCCACAACTTCAGTCGGACTGAAGGGGTAGTGGGACTGCTGCGATGGCTGGAAAAGGTTGAATCAGTTTTCTCCATGTGCAGTTGCCCGGTGGGCGACCGGGTGAAGTACGCTTTTGCGACCCTTGAGGGTCAAGCTTTGACTTGGTGGAACTCCACCACCCAGACCATGGGTATTGGGGAATCCCATGCTATGCCCTAGGCAGAATTCGTGCAACTTTTGAAAGGCGAGTACTGCCCGAGGGATGAGATCCAGAAGCTCGAGCATGAGGTATGGAACCACAAGATGGTGGGGTCTGAGATTGAAGCTTACACAGCTAGACACAATGAGCTGGCAGTGTTGTGCCTGGATTTGCACACACCGGAATATAGGAGGATTGAGCACTATATTTCTGGGTTGGTGCCGGAGGTCGCGGGATTGGTAGCTGCGGGTAATCTTACTGCTTATTCTGAAGTTGTTCGGTTGGCTCACAGGCTGACCAACATGAAAGTAGCCGAAGGAGTCTTGCCTCCCTGAGGCGCTGTTGTGAAGGCTCCGGAGAACAACAAACGGAAATGGGAAGGCGTGGGTAAAGGCTCGAGTTCAGCTCAGCCTCAGCAGGTGAAGAGGTCTGATGTTGGGGGATCGTCGTCTGAGCAGAAGTCGGGGGGTTATTATGGGAAGTTGCCGAAGTGTGAACGGTGTTGGTTTCATCATACTGGTCGTTGTGATAAGAACTATTGTCGTCGGTGCAACAGGGAAGGGCACGTAGTTCAGGATTGCAGAGTCAATCTTTAGGGTAACCGGAACCCGCCTGCTACACCAACCCCGGCTCCTCAGGTTGCTGCTCCCCAGGGAAACCAGGGTAAACAGGGGTGCTATAACTGTGGTGAGCTTGGACACTACAAGCGTGAATGCCCCAAGTTGAAGCAGGGCGAGGTTGGGAAGAATGGGGCGGGGAATGGAAACAACGGGTGCGGGGGCAAAAATGCTCACGCCTTTGTGATTGGTTCGAGCGGGGTCCGACAGGACCCTGACACTGTTACCGGTACGTTTCTTCTTGATAATCGCTATGCTTCGGTTTTGTTTGATTCTGGTGCCGATAAGAGTTTTATATCTCTTGGATTTAGTCAATTGCTTTATAGGGTACCTACACCTTTAGAGGCTAAGTACTTGATAGAATTGGCTGATGGTAAGAAGGTTGAAGCGACGCATGTCCTTAGGGAGTGTCGCCTTGAATTGTCGGGTTATTCTTTTCCTATTGACCTTATGCCGGTGTCCTTAGGTAGTTTTGATGTTGTTGTGGGTATGGATTGGTTATCTTTGTATCATGCTGAGATCGTTTGTTTTGATAAAGTCATTCGACTTCCTCTCCCTGATGGAGAAATTCTGTTGGTGCATGTTGTGAAGAGCGGTGTCCCTTTGAGTATCATTTCGTGTATGAAAGCCTGTAAGTATCTTGGAAAGGGGTATTCTGCCATTCTGGCTCTTGTTTCGGTTTCATCAGAGGAAGAGAGGAAGATTGAAGATATTCCCATCGTTTGTGATTTTCCCGATGTATTTCCTGAAGATTTACTTGGTCTTCCGCCTTATCGCCGGGTTGAATTCGGTATTGAACTTACTCCAGGTGCGGCCCCTATTGCCCGAGCCCCATATCGTCTTGCACCTCCCGAGATGCAGGAGTTGTCTAACCAGTTACAGGAGTTATTGGAGAAGGGTTTCATCCGGCCTAGTTCGTCCCGTGGGGAGCCCCTATTCTTTTTTGTCAAGAAGAAAGATGGAAGCCTGCGTATGTGTATCGACTATCGTGAATTGAACAAGGTTACCATCAAGAATCGTTATCCTCTTCCTCGCATCGATGATTTATTTGATCAACTTCAGGGTTCTAGCTTCTATTCGAAGATTGACTTGAGATCGGGGTACTACCAGTTGAGAGTCCAGGAAGCCGATATTCCAAAGACCGCTTTTCAAACTCGTTATGGCCATTTTGAATTCTTGGTCATGCCTTTTGGTCTCACCAATGCGCCCACCATATTCATGGATTTGATGAACCGTGTTTGTAATCCATATCTTGATAAATTTGTGATTGTATTCATTGATGACATTCTAGTCTTTTCCAAGAACGAAGTGGACCACCGGGAACACTTGCGTCTTGTCTTGGAACTCTTGAGGCGGGAACAGCTGTACGCCAAGTTTTCTAAATGTAGCTTCTGGCTGCGTGAAGTTCAATTTCTTGGTCACGTGGTTAATGAAAAAGGAATTCATGTTGATCCAGCTAAGATAGAAGCTTTCAAAGACTGGGAAGCACCGAAGACGCCATCTGAGGTGCGATAATTCCTGGGTCTTGCCGGTTATTATCGTCGTTTCATCGAGGGATTTTCGAAGATCGCCCAACCCCTCACCTCGCTTACCCATAAGGACAAGAAGTTCGACTGGGGTGTTTCGCAAGAGTCAGCCTTTCAAATGCTAAAGGCTAAACTCTGTTCTGCTCTTATCTTGTCCTTGCCTGAATGCACGGACGATTTTGTGGTCTATTGTGACGCTTCTATCCGGGGTCTTGGTTGTGTGCTGATGCAGCGCGAGAAGGTCATTGCTTATGCTTCTCGTCAGCTTAAGGTTCATGAGAAAAACTACCCCACCCATGATCTAGAATTAGATGCAGTGGTATTTGCTTTGAAGATCTGGAGGCATTACTTGTACGGTACCAAGTGCACCATTTATACCGATCACAAGAGCCTCCGGCACATCTTTGATCAGAAGGTGTTGAACATATGACAGTGTTGCTGGGTCGAGCTTCTTAATGATTACGAGTGTGCTATAAAGTACCATCCTGGCAAGGCAAATGTTGTCGCAGACGCCTTGAGCAGGAAGGAATCCGCTAAGCCTCTTCGTGTTCGAGCTCTTCAGCTCACTATCCATTCTGGTCTACCTGACCAAATCCGTTCGGCGCAGTAAGAAGCTTTGAAGGAGGAAAACCTTAAAGTTGAAACCATGCATGGTGCTGATAGCCACCTTAAACTCAGGTCCGATGGCCTACATTATTTCGCTGAACGTATTTGGGTCCCTTTATTCAGGGGTTTGCGGGTGCTCGTTCTCGATGAAGCTCACAAATCTCGGTATTCTATTCACCCTGGCTCCGATAAGATGTATCAAGACTTAAAGATACTTTATTGGTGGCCGAACATGAAGGCGGATGTGGCTTCCTACGTAAGCAAGTGTTTGACCTGTGCCAAGGTCAAGGTTGAATACCAAAAGCCGCCAGGCCTTCTGCAACAGCCTGAAAAACCCGAGTGGAAGTGGGAACGGAATACAATGGACTTTGTGACCAAACTCCCGGGGTCTCCCAGTGGTTGCGACATGATCTGGGTGATCGTCGATAGGTTGACAAAGTCAGCGCACTTCCTCGCCATCAAGGAAACTGATGGCCTTGAGTGTTTGGCTCGTTTGTATCTTAAGGAAGTGGTTTCTCGGCACGGGGTGCCTGTATCTATTATTTCTGACCGTGATCCTCGGTTCGCCTCAAACTTCTGGAAGTCTTTGCATAGGGCTCTGGGTACTCAGTTAGATATGAGCACAGCCTATCATCCGCAAACTGACGGTCAAAGTGAGTGGACGATTCAAACACTAGAAGACATGCTTCGGGCATGTGTTATCGACTTTGGCAAGGGGTGGGAGAGTCATCTACCACTTGTGGAATTCTCCTACAACAATAGCTACCATTTAGTATCAAGGAAGCTCCGTTCGAGGCTCTTTACGGGCGGAAATGCCGGTCTCCTCTTTGTTGGGCTGAGGTGGGTGAGAGCCAAATCACCGCCCCGGAACTCGTGTACGAAACTTCCGAGAAGATTGTACAAATTCGTAACCGCATGGCAGCAGCTCGGGATCGTCAAAAGATCTATGCCGATCGTCGTCGCAAGCCTTTAGCATTTCAGGTTGGCGACAAGGTTTTATTGAAAGTATCTCCGTGGAAGGGCATTATACGTTTTGGGAAGCGTGGCAAATTGAATCCTCGGTATGTGGGACCGTTCGCAATTCTGGAACGGATTGGACCGGTAGCATACAGGCTTGATTTGCCAGCTGAACTCAGTAATGTTCATAATGTCTTCCATGTCTCTAACCTCAAGAAGTGTCTGGCGGATGAATCTTTAGTTGTTCCTCTCGAAGAGATCAAGGTGGATGATCGCCTGCGTATTGTGGAAGAACCGGTTGAGATTCTCGACTATAAGATCCATAGCCTTCGCCGGAGTAAAATCCGCATTGTTAAATTTCGTTGGAACTCAAATCGTGGACCGGAGTTCACGTGGGAACGAGAGGATCAGAAGAAAGCTAAGTATCCTCATTTATTTCCTAAGCGCGCGTTCGAATCAAGATATGTCCCTGCTGGAGCTGAATGAATCTCAGGTCGAGATTCCTTTCAACAGGGGGATGATGTGGCAACTGGAAAAATTTTCTTCTCTTTCGTCTCTTCCTTTTGGCCTTGGGCAGTTTTCGGGACGAAAATTCTTTCAACAGGGGGATGATGTGACACCCGACAAACTCAGGTTGGTAACATTGACTAAACTAGTAAGTCTACCTTAGCAAGTCATGCATATTACGTACTTATCTGGGCCAGTCGAGTCATTACGATGATCCTGGGGAATCATCGAGAGTCATTACAATGATCCGCGGGATCATCGGGAGTCGGTCCATAACCATGTGTACTAGGATTGGTGATTCGTGGAATCACCGGGTTTAACATACACGCAAGTCTCGAGTCCCGGGAATTGGTGAACAGACGTAAACGTGTTAGTTATCGTGCATTATATGTTTGTAATGATTATGTGACTTATCGGTATGTGAATACGTGCTTATATATGTTAAAATAGTGTTTAACGTGCCAAAAAACCCAATCTGGAATGTTGTATGCGATTAGGCATGAGTGAGTAGCCTAATCGCCAGTTTTATAGGCAATTGGAGAAGGATTGTGGCGATTGGAACCCTAATCGCCAGTTGTATAGGCGATTAGGCTTCCTAATCGCCTGATCTGTTCTCCAAATCTCCTGATCTGTAGTGCACGAGTCAAAACACCTATAAATACAACCCTTGACTCCCCAAACACCCTTAGTGCAACCCTAACAGATCCTAAGCCTCCCACACACCTCAAAACACTTCTAGAACTCGTTTTGCTTCAAAACCCACCATTTCCAAGCTTACACACCTTTCTTTGTTAAAATCCAAAGTGTGTTCTTCATCCCAAACCTTTGTAATGTTATTGTTTTGGTTCCCCAAAAGTCCAGACCTTGTTTTGCTAAGTATGTGTCTTTAAAAACCTTTGAAATGAGTTCTAAAACAAGCCTACACCATAATACTTGCTATATGTGAAGTATTTATTCATATGATGATTTTTGATGGTTAGAACATGAATGTTTCCATGATATTGATGTACTTCTGATGTGTAGGAGTTGTTAGGATGATTATCTAAGGATTTGAGCTATTGGTATAGTGTTTTGATGAAACTATGTATTTTGACCCATTTGGATGATTCTTGAAGAATTAGGATGTTATGATATGATTCAATGCTTGTTTGTTGTTAGGATTCACATTAGAATGCTATTATAACAAAGGGATGATGATTTGCAAGTTGTAGGAGGTGTAATCTGGTTATTGCCATTTAAGGAAAGATTTCATAGTTAATGAAACCTAGTACTTTGCCATTTTTGGAAATAATCGCACCGAGGTCATTAGAGCAGAGATAAATTGGGGGTTTTTGCTTGAAATGGGTTGGTTAATAGTTTAGGTTTGATACTGGGCGATTTTACATGTTTCAGATCTGATTTGGAGGGTTAAATGCGCGAAAACGCGCCACGCTACTGCAACAGGAGATTAGGCAACCTAATCGCCTGATGCAGGGGCGATTAGGAAGCTAATCGCCTGAACATCAGGCGATTAGGCTGCCAATCGCCTCTTTACTCTCCCCAATCACTAGTTGACTTTTCCTAATTGCATGTTAGTTTCCTAATTGCGTGTATTGCTGTTGTAAGCGTATTTTGACATCCCGAAACATGATTTGACACCTGGGAACATGATAGGAGCCCTGGGATACGTCCAATGACTTAGTAACACATATTCGGACCCGTTTATGCGTTAATTGAGCATTATGCTAGGCTAGGTGAACTCTTGCGCGTATTAAGTGTTTAACTACATATGTTGCATGATGTCTTGTATTTGGCTAACACGTGGGATGTCGGGTCACCAATGGGATGTCGGGTCTTGTCTGGTACGGTCGGTTTAACAGTCAAAGGTGTTTTCAAACGTTTATGGTTATGGTCTGGACATTCGGGGACTAGTTAACCTGCGGGTTATTAGTCCGAATACTTATACACCTCTTATGATAGGTCGCCGCTATTTGGGGCTATCATAGCATACTTATTTAACTGTTTTCAAGTAACGCAATCTAAGGTGAGTGTCACAGCCCCACTTTTACTGTTTTACTTTCGGGGGAGAAACATGCTACATACTTACTTACTAAAGGTCATGTTATACTATGGTTACTTTACAATACTATACGACTTTTATGGAAAGTCCCAGGGGAACCATGAATGTGCGGATCGCACAACGGGGGAAATGTGGATAGATCTATTGGGCCTCACAAACCCCACTCGACGGCGGGGCCGGGCGGGTGCATATTGTCTCTTTTTACGGGCTCACCGAGGCACCGGTAATAGCCAAATCGTCTGGGCATGATTCAACTACTTACACACGTTTAGTAATGGGTTCCCAACCATAGTAGTAAAAACACTTAACGTCTAGCTAACGTTCTTATAACCTAGTAGTAACGGGAATGATCTTTTCAAACATATAACAACTCTTTTATAAAAGAAAACCTGTGAACTCACCAACATTATATGTTGACATTTTTGGCATGTTTTCTCAGGTCGCTAAGGTAGCAGTTAACGGACTAGGCGCACGGAGTCTTGCACAATGTCTAGAGTTTTGATGCATATTAAACAATGTTTTGTAAACTGTAATATGCCTTTTGGTTGTAAACAAGAAATGCTTCCGCTGCTGGTTTATGGCTCAAAGCATAATGTTTTGGTTTTAATATATATATGCATGTTTAGTGCTTGGTTATTGTGATCGTTGACTAGGATCCTGGTGTGTCACGCGCTCGCGGTAAAACCCCGCATGTGGAATTTGAGGGTGTGACAAATATAAGGGGTTCCATGAGGCTTTATAGGATAAGAGGTGTGTATTGGAAATGTGCTCCATGGAGCTTTATAAATGATTAGGTAATCATTGATTAACTATTCTTTATTTATTTAAATGATAATATTAAATAGCAAATAATATTTCATTAAATAAAAAAATTACAAATACTAAAAAAAATATTATAAAATACTAAAAAAGAATTAGAAATCCTAAAAAATTTACAAATGCTAAAAAAAATACAAATACTCATAGACCATATTTTTTCTCGATTTTGGCCTTTTATTTCAAACACATTTCAAATGCTTTGCCGGTCAGGTGGTCGTGCGACTTTGTGTAAAACTCAAAGTCGCATTGAAAATGTCGATCCCGCATAAGCTCAACCACCTCTCGATTTTTTTTTGGATACGTTGAGCCCCGATGTCGTGTATGTCTTGCAGGCGTTCATTCATCTCAGCAAACGTCTGGATTAACTCGCTCACCCCTGACAAATAGTCCGCCTGGGCGGCTTGAGCAGCCTTTCGACCGGGCGGACGGGGTAACTCTTCCGCCACTTCCTCCCCTGCAAAATACGCATTTTCTTCGGCGTTTAGGTCGATGTAATGCGCATCAGACGTTGGCGTTTCGGGATCAACCAGGAGGTATATTTCTCTAAATTCTTCACTTAGACACTAAACCAATTTATTATCACTGGTATGGTTAGCAGAGAACTTACCTTCATTTCTCGTTTGAATTTTAGTTGCATTTTACTAAACAAAATACCCAACTAATAAACATTCTAAGTAAAATAATAATTTAAAAAGATATATTGAAATAAAAAAAATATAATATATGCATCATACATGAAAATAAAAATAAAAGAATAATATAAAAGTAATGTTCATCAAAATATAAGAAAATATCTATTTTTGTTAATATAACATTAAACTTTGCATTTACAATTACCATAAATATTTTAACATGTATGTATACGTATATTCAATAATCATTAATTTTAAATATAACTGAATAATACCATTTTAAGTAAAATATCGTTTAAAATGATATATACAAATAAGAGATACACTATTTGTATCATACATGGAAACAAATTGAAAGAATGATATAACAAGTTCATCAAAATGGAAGAAACTAAATTACAATAAACTTTGAATTTACGGCTACCATAAATTTTAACATATATATACGCTAGATTATCTCCAGTGCTTCCCACGATAGAGAAATATAATATGAAGTGATAAAATGTGTATCGTAAAAGAAATAGATCGTTTTTTTAGAAATGTTTTTAAAGGATCAACACTTGATAACTCATAAACCTGCTTTTAATTCTAAGTGTGCACATTTTGCTCGAGTGAAGTCTTGTACAACTTTGTCACTTTCTCAAGACATTATAAAGTTGTGATGTGAACCTGGAAAAAAACAATCAAGAAAGCAGACCCTTCTTGCATCCTTATCATATCCCTCAAGTTGACATACTATTAACAAAAACCACCAAAACCAAGACACACAAAAACATACAATTTTTACAATTTGAGACAGTTACATTAATAAAGAATAAAGAAACATACTATTTGATGTCATTCGTCTCCCCAATAATGTTGAATAGGTAGAAATACAAGTAATGGATATAATTAAAAGTGATTTTAAAAATTCGTATATGAACTTAGAGCCCTGTGTGTACACACGGTACATCCCCAAGTCAGATGTCATAATTATTTTATAAAGATTGTATTATACAAGTTTTAATTATTGGAACTTACGTGTTACAATATGTGACACCCGGCATGTTCGGCTTAAACATATTAGTAACATCTAAGTCTACCTTAGCGAGAAACGTTTATAAACAAACTTAACTGGGTTAGTTGAGTCGGGTCAAGTTAGGATTGTCCAGGGTGCAATGATCTGGAGGATCATTGGGAGTTGTTTTGGTAATACACTAGTATCGGGTTCCGTTGTTGGTGACATTACATGAACTAATTAAGTATATGTGTGGATTATGGGTCGTGTGGTGGATTGTATACTTATACTTGCTTAAACGATGTACAAATGATTATACGTGCCTAAATATGCTAAATATAGACTATGGATGCATGCTTATGTGTTAAGATGTGTTAGAATGCGTTAAACACGACAAACTGGAAAACTTGTAAAAGTGGCTTCTGGTTCGACCATCGAGTGGTCGAAGGAGAAGTTGCAGCTGGTTCGACCCATTATTGGATGGGCGAACCAGGGAAGTGGAGTTGAAGAATTCCCTTCGACCTGGACAAGTCTCATTCGACCCTGTGAAAGGGGCGAAGGAGACCACCTTCGACCAATCAATTGGTGCGAAGGAGGATCAGTATAAATACCAACCTTAGTCATTTTTCATCATTTCACAAACCCTAGCCGTCCCAAAACACTCTCAAACGACCTAAAACGCTAAGGAAGGAGTTTTTGCTCTTCTTTTTCATAATCTAACCTATCCACATCATCTAAACAAGAATCCAAGGTGTGTTCATAATCCTAAACCTTTTTAAAAGCATTTTGATTCGTTTCCATCTAACCCTAATTGTTCGGATCTGTTTTAAGGGTGTTTTTATGATTAAAAACCTTTCAAACATCTTTCTAAAACAAAACCCTATCATTTAACATGAGTTTTTATAATAAATAACATGTGTTAATTGAGTATTATGTGATGTAATGTGTTATTCAATGCTTTGCTGCTTTATCTATGTTAGAGACATGATGTAGGATTGCTTTTAATGCTGATTGATTGTTGTTTAGGGTTAGAATCGATTGGATGATGATATTATGTGTAAATTGGGGATTTTGACGAATCTAGACGTAACATGTGGTGTTTATAATCAATAGAACCCATAGGGATGATCGGATGATCGACAAACTGAGTATTTTAAGTCAAACATGAGTCGATTTCAAAAGTTTCCAAATTGGGTAAAGATTTCATGCATGAAAGTGACGTTTCCATAATTTTTACCATTTTGGGAAAGGGCTGGAACGGATATGGTTTGGGGCAAAATCAGTGGGGTTTTGTTAGGATAACATAATCATGTTTGACTGCTGTGATTGGTGATGTTTCGAGTCGTTTTGAATGTGTTTTAAGCGTTTTTAGGCAAAATAGAACAACAGGGGCGAACCTGGCCTCCTTCGACCAGTCGAAGGTGCGAAGGAGGAATCCCAGGGTCGAACCAGGCTTTTCAGTGGGTGAACGTGGCAAAACGTGCGAAGGAAGCATCAAACGGTCGAACGAGAGGTAAAACGGGCGAAGGAGAGTAAAAAGGTGCGAAGGAGACCTTAAACTGACTGGTTCGACCGTTCTGATGCAGAAATGAGATTTTTGATACAAACTAAGTGTTTTATGCTTGAACCTTGCGTGTAATCTATGTGTACTTGATTAGTTAGGGTAATGGGTCACCAACGGGAGGTCGGGTCGGTCTAGTGTGTCGGTTAAACACTTAAACACGTTTTAAATCATACTTGGTTACGATCTGGACAATCGGGGACTAGATAACCTTATGGTTATTAGTCGGAACACTTATGTGAACATTTTGATAGATCTACGGTAGAGGGATTATCAAGGGCTAAACATCTTTACGTATATTTGAAGAACGCAACTTAAGGTGAGTTCACGGCCCCACTTTTACTGCTTTAACTTTTGGGGGAGAAAACATGCGCTAAACGGTTTTGGTAACATATGTCATACTATGGTTTTAACTTTATATTGCTATACGATCTTTTGGAAAGTCCCGGGGGAAACCATGAATGTGCGGGTTTGCACAACGGGGGAAATGTGGATAGATCTATTGGGCGTGACCTGCCCCACTCGTCGGCTTGGAGGGCCGGGCGGGTGCATATTGTCTTGAACAGGTACATTGGTATCATGCTGAACATACGGGCTGCTTAAACATGCTGAACATTGCTAAACGTGTCTAGTAATGGTTTCCAATCGTAGTAGTAATGAAACATACGCCTAGCTAGCGTACTTGGTAACATTGATATAGTATGGACATGGTAACACTTTGGTAACATTTTGGAACAAACCTGTGAACTCACCAGCATTATATGTTGACATCTTTTTGGCATGTTTTTCTCAGGTCGCTAAGGTAGAAATGAACGGAACTAGGCGCACGGGTCTGCATTGGCGTCTAGATATTAGTGCACGTTTTGTAATAAGTGTCTTGGATACTTGGGAACACTGTTTTGTAGAGATTAAATTCTTTAAATGCTTCCGCTGGTTAAATTAATGGTTATGTTTGTTTACGTTTTTCATATAGAGTTGTTTATTGTGATCGTTGACTTGGATCCTGGTTTGTCACGCGCCTCGCGGTAAAACCCCGCAAGTGGAAATTTGAGGGTGTGACACAATACCTATGAATTTTGGTTACTTGGAAAATATCATAAACAGGTTTAGTGTTACCCAATAAATGATATATGAATTATGTAATGTTTGATTTGACGTCAACAAAAAAAATAATTAAATAAAGATGCAGTCATATTTATTTAAATGACATCCAAATGAAGATGAAAATTCTTAGTACATAAACATAGTAGAAATAAATTTTGTAGATAAATGCATAATTACTTCTTTATATAGGATACAAATTATAGATAAATGCATATTTCACATATTGCATATTTCACATATTGAAATAAATTTTGTATACAAATTTATTCAGTTTTAACATTTCGATAAACCCTTTTATTTGTTTACTAATGTGTAAGTTATCCAACATAAAATACGTTTTCATGTCTTATAATATCATGTCATATTAACCACGCCACCAAAAAGAATAACAGGATCAACTTCAAATGCACATTTAACATAAACAAACAACCCATTGGTATTCATAGCATATACCAACTTAAATATATGTCCAAACCAAATTACATTATAAAGTTTAAACTTTTTTAATTTCCTTAGAAATAGATGCCCATCCTACCACTCGCGGGGCATTACTTCACCGCCATACTTTGATCCTCTAAGTTCTTGAATTTAACCAACTCACAAACATGATTCCTTAGATCTTCTCTATACTTTTTTTCAACTCGTAGAAGCTAGTACCACCCTAGCACCACTTTCAACCATCCTAACACCACTTTCAACCACACTAACACCATTTTTTTCTTCATACACAATAGTTTGACTTTGACTTTCATAAACAAACAGTGGGGCCTATTGTTTCCATCCTAATGATCAAACAGTGACGCATGTCTCGCCTCAAATATAACATCTTCTCCTTCCTGTAGAGTCTTGATTATGGGTGTACAAAAAGCTCACAACTCGAAGCTCGGCTCAAAAAAGCTCGAAAAAAACGAGTCAGCTCGGCTCGGCTCGATTGTAAACGAGTTCGAGCTCAAGCTAGGCCTGTCTCGGCTCGTGAGCTCGCGAGCCGGCTCGAATTATTTTATTTATATGTATTAATTTTATTTTTAAGTTTTTAAATAGAAAGATATGTGAGGGGAGGTTGAAGTGTTAACATTTTAAGTTTAATTAATCAATACATATAATACTTTTAGTATGCCTTCCATTCTTTAAAATATTAGAAAAATAAAAAAATATATAAATGTATATGTATAATTTTATTTTTTTGGCAATTACTTTCGGCAATTTTTTTTTTGTTTTTCATTTAATAAATATTGGTAATAAAATAATAAAAAAATAACGAGCAGAGCTCGAGCTCGGCTTTTAAGCTTGACCAGAAAAATGAGCCGAGCCGAGCTGGCTCGTTTAAGTTTGAGCTCGAGCTCGAGCTTAGTCTGGCACGGCTTGACTCAGCTCGTGTACAGCCCTAGTCTTGATGATCAAAGTCTTAAGAAAGTTCATAAGTTGAACAACATAAATAAATGCAGTCAATGGATCTACCCTCTGGCCTCTGTAGTAGAAAGGTTCTAACTTATAACTTGTAAGATATGTATAAATAGTTGTACCTGAGTCATGTTGGGGGCAAACACCATAGCAATTTTTCGATCATTCAGCTTGTTGGCCAATTCAACAGAGAAGCTTTACTTGGCGGGAGCAGACGTACAAGCTGAACACACTCTTCTTTTGATTGGGCTTGCATCACCTGCTGGGGCTCTATCGAGTCCAGTACACCATGTGGAAGTTCCCTAAACCAAGCCTACATATGAATTAACACTTAACAACAAAGCCAAATATATACTCTTTAGTACGCAACTTATTTTAGAGATGACAATGACAGCAATGGTCGGTTTGGATAACTGGTCATGCCAATTCAGGTAAAAAAACATGTAATGTTTTTGGTAACCATGATAACCTGTTAGTGCTAAACACACACGACCCGCCTATACCTTGCTAACTTGTGGGATGAGGTGAAGTGAAACACAGTACTACTCAATACTTTTAACATTTACAAAAATAAATAGGGTTGGATACGATAAAAAAATGTTATTTCAATAGATAATCTAACAATTTTAACTTTTGGCTAGGTTTCTTTTAAGCTAATTATTATTATTTTGTTAACAATTTCACTTTATTAAATTACAAAATAGTCCCAACATACAAGATAGAAAACATGTATCACACATGGTATAGTTATTGACTTATTTCATCCAAAGAATAGTTGTACCTACATCAAACAAAAGGATGAAAAGAATTTAACCTTGCTTCCCCAACATCTTTGGGAACATTAGACATGCTTTCCATACCACCCGCCACAACTATATTTTGACCTAGTTGAGTACTTTGTGCTGCTAGCATGGTTGCTGAAATACCAAGAACATTATGTTACATTGTTATACTCGTTATGGAGTCTTCTACCTTAATTTTTAAATGCAATTTTCAAGATGGATGACACCCACTGTAACTTGGGTGGTCATTCATGTATATATTCCCAAATACAAAATGAATTTTGTTTCTAAACTCTTGAGTGGAAAATACAAACCTTTTTCGTTAATAGGGATGGCAACGAGTTGGGTATGGGTTGGGTTTGGCTAATACCATACCAATACCCGGTTATAAAATCTCATACCATACCCGTCAGGAATTTGTCGGGTATTACCTATCGGGTATAGAGCATACCCGTGGGTATCGGGTATACCCATTGGTATTTGCATGTATATATTTATATATATATATATATATATATATTTATTTTTTATAGTCTTATATTTTAAAAAATCTAGAATATATAAATTGTAATAAGTAACATATATATCATCACCATAATAATCTTTAATACATTTTAAAATTAAATATATATATATATATATTGTAGTATAAATTTTAAAAACTATTTTTATATTTCATAGCATATAAATATAAATAATTTTGAAAACTATTTGTTTCTTCAAGAATGTTATTAGAATATATATTTTAGACGAAAAGTATATTTGGCAAATAATAAATCTATTAGAATAAAACATTACAAAAAATGGTTAAGAAACGATATATATAAAACCTAAAAGTCTTCGGGTATATATTTCGGTTAGACATGTATTTAGTTTCTGGTAATTGGGTCGGGTATCACCAATACCATACCCGTCCCAAACCCGCGAAATATATTTTTTTTAATACCAAACCCGTCCCACAACCGTCGGGTATCGGGTATATCCATCCCAAATACTTCGGGTTTCGGGTATACCAGTCGGGCTCGGGTTTTTTTGCCATCCCTATTCGTTAACCATAATTTCCATCTCTTTGGAAAGAGTATCATCCTATTTAGTGATTTCCATGTGAAACCCATAATCCATACAACATATCTTTGCTTTTCAACATATGCTTCATAACCTTTACTCCTTTAGGTAAGATACTATTCACAGGAATTATGTAAACAGTATAGGCAAATCTAATATGGTTAGCCATAAATTAACCATTCAAATGTTGTGATATGCTACAGTGGGTACTCTATTATTGGATTACAAAAACCATACACCTTTTTTTCCCTAAGATAATGGTTAAGATAAGATGAACAAAGAAGTAATGGATTTAAATAATCCTAACTATTGACTATTGGCCAACAATAGTCCCGACTACAAAAATAACCACTAGCGGTCCCAACTTTCAGACATTTTGCTTTCAATGGACCCCGTTAACTCACAGTAACACCATTAGCTAAAACTCACAATTCTAGGCGATTTTTCACCGGGTTTGAAATAGGGAATCAAGACGATGATATTGGTATGTTCAATTGCAGAAATGAGCATGGTTCGTCGGTTGTAGGTTGATGTTCTCCTCGGATGGGATGACCAGAAACGGCGATTAAACCATTGAACTATGCTTATTTATGCAGTTGAACATACCAATATCTTCATCTTGATTCCCTATTTCAAATCAGTGAATAACCGCCTAAAATTGTGAGTTTCAGCTAACAACATTAATGCGAGTTAGCGGGGGGCGCATTAAGAGTAAAATGTATGAAAGGTGGGACTGGTGAGAAGAATAAACTCAGGTGGGATTATTATCGGCCAACTATAAAAGGGTGGGATTAATAAATTCCATTTTGCCTTTAATGTTTTACCATTATGTAACTTCTTGCTTTTGTTATCCTCCACGTATTCAATAACCATCTATCTATTATAATAATTGAAAGCAATAAATCCAACATGACATTTAAAGATGACATCCTCCTCCTTGAGTGTGGCATGCCATGTGACATTAATTGATTTTATGGAAAAAAAATTAAAAACAAAATTGGATTTTTCTCTCTCATATTTCCTCCAATAATTTTTAAACGGTAATATATTTTATAAACGAGATTTTTTAAAGAAACAAATTACACAAAATTAACGAGCGTTTTATTATCTTTCCAACGAGTACCATAGTGCTATATAAAAAATGGAGAAAAAATGACTCTTTTTTGTGGGGTTTTGTTCATACAGGAAAAAAAAATACAAAGTGTTTAATCATGTATTAATGTAACTCACTAATTATATTCAAATCAGTAAATATGAATTCTATTTTCAACATGTGTTAGCATTTGAGTTGTACATTGTTTTAAGTTAGGTATTAATATTAGAGTTATACATTGTTTAAGGTTAGGTGTTAACATTGGAGATACATTGTTAATTGTTTTAGGTTAGGTGTTACCCAAAGATTTCCTGCATGTAACTGTAAAGCGCATCATTCTATTTCATATGTCATATTAGATTTCTCAACCTTGGAACCTTTCTGGGGTATAATCAAGTGGATTACATAAATAACTACTCTGTAAATCATACCATAAAAGATATATTTATACAAGGTAATGTATACTTTAATGTTACAACCCTAACGCGTCTTTTAATGCTATTTAATTTAATGTTACAACTCTAATGCTTCCTATAAAAGCACGTAC
The DNA here is from genome assembly GCA_030844895.1 of Ambrosia x helenae. Classification (NCBI taxonomy): domain Eukaryota; kingdom Viridiplantae; phylum Streptophyta; class Magnoliopsida; order Asterales; family Asteraceae; genus Ambrosia; species Ambrosia x helenae. The sequence continues at coordinate 82,209,039 of CM061223.1, forward strand.
ACTTATTTTTTTCATAAACAAAACTTTTCAAATCACTATTGGCACTAAAGTTTTATGTTTAAAAGGAACAAAACACAAGCCATGAAGCTTATTATTAGCACGGTTGTTATGCTTTTACTAGTTATGACCACATCAGGACATGAAGGTTAGTTTATGTGTGTGTTTGTGTATGATATATGTTATGTATGAAAACAATTGTAGATTATTGTCATCTTATTAATTATATGTTTTTTTAACACATAAGATTTTTGTATGTTTGATTATTGTTACTGGTTGCATTAGATGCTAGGATCAACAATGAAGATAGGGGGAACACGATGGACGTCATAGATCGGCCCACATGTACGGAACTTGAGAATTGGACTGGTGGTGGAGATTGTGGTAAAGGAGATTGTCACATGTTGTGTACCAGTTTGCATGGGGAAGGTGCTTGGGGAGAATGCTCGGGTGCAACAGAGTGTGAATGTCATTGGTATTGTTAAAAAGCTTCAATATATATCATGTTTAAGAATACAAATATGGTCTTGTATTTTTTTTTGTTTATTTGTCTTCTGTATGGATCAAAATAATGCTTAATAAATATATAAATACTACCAAATTCTATCACGGTGTTGGTAATATGTTTTGTGTTACTGTATAACTGAAGGAATGCAATTGATGAACGAAGAAAATTAGCTACAAAGAAAAACACGAATGCGTTAATTGAATGATAAGTATTGATTTTTTTAACTTTTATTTTCCGTATTATTATTATTATTATCATATGCATGGATATAGTCAACTGAAGAGCTAGATGAAAATATGATAATTAATGCTTTTAATGGAATCTATCTATATTAATAAAAAAACAAATACCAGACATATGACACTCTCTCATGAATTCTACCATTTTATTATTTAATTAGGTTAGAGTCCTGTGTGTACACATGGTATATCCCCAAGTCAAATGACAAAATTATTTTATAAAGAGTGTAGTATACAAGTTTTATACATTGAAAGTTACGTAATACAATTCGTATGGATTTTCGTTGCATGCCAAATATCATAAAAATATTTTAATGTTACCCAATAACGGATATATGAATCCACAAATTTTTTATTTGACATTATTTAGAAACAAATAGTGAAATGAATAATAGCATATTTACTGTAACGGAATGCAAATGAACGTTAAATTTCAAAGTAAATAAGTACAGTTAAATAAAACATACAACTAAAATAAATTGTGTTAACCACCACAACCATGATTTACAAATGTAAGTACAGTGTTTATACATTGGTTTACCCGTACAAGGAGTAGGCAAATCAAGTATATCCACTGCATCACCCATTTAACACATAAGTGAAAATGAAGCTCGATTATAAAACATGTCTTTGCTTGTCATAAGAAATGCAAATGTCAAAAATATTGACTCAATGCAACTCCCAATTCTTTCACATTATATATTCACCCAATGTTCGGCTCCAAATAACTTATTTACGAACAACTTTTAGATTAATAAAATCGTGAAAGCATGAGTGTGTCCACAAAGCTTATAGTGGAGATGCTTCCAAACCAAAAAAGACCACAATTATTCTTCATTATGGATTAATGTGAAGTTTTGAAGCCAAAACTATGAACTACATGCTTACTGTGAATGCATAATATATCATAACTTGACCCAATCTGACCCATTATGTCTTTACCTTCTTATCACTTCACCAAACCAACCAAGACACATCAACATGAAATGTAGCCAACCTAAAACTTTCAACATTTTTGTTGAGACCTAACTAAAAAACCTACATAACCCATATGCAGTAACAACCAACGAATCGTAACCTTAAAAATAAACCTGATGAGTTAACAAAGATCAAAATTTATGATTTTTGTTGAGTCCCAAATCAAGAACCCATAAAACTCACTTGTAGAAACAATAATATATCAATTTTCAAATACATAACAGAAAAACAACCCTAAAAACAAAGCTAAAGGGTTTGCAAAGATCAACCTCGTGTAAAACGCACAATATATATTGAAAGTCCCACCCTAAGAGGAGAACCAGTCACACACCAAGACTCACACACAACCATTATATACCGAACCCACCCCCAAAATAGTCTAGATCCCCCTACCCAAGAAAGCAGACCCTTCTTGCATCCTTATCATATCCCTCAAGTTGACATACCATTAACAAAAACCATCAAAACCAAGACACACAAAAACATACAATTTTTACAATTTGAAACAATTACATTAATAAAGAATAAAGAAACATACTATTTGATGTCATTTGTCTCCCAAATAATGGTGAATAGTTAGAAATACAAGTAATGGATATAATTAAAAGTGATTTTAAAAATTCATATATGAACTTAGAGCCCTGTGTGTACACACGGTACATCCCCAAGTCAAATGACATAATTATTTTATAAAGATTGTATTTTACAAGTTTTAATATCAATTTTCCAACAGATATTTTCATTCGTATGTTGATTTTTCTCTTCGTGGTTGTAACTTGTAACAGCTTGTGTGGGATGAATTCCAAATCTAATGATTATGATATTGGGGTTATTGTATTTTGCAATTAGACGTATAAGAGTAATAATTTAAAATCATAACAACGTAATTTTAATTTAAAATTAATTTAAATATAACTTATCAGACGTTTAAGAAATATTGATAGACAGTTATTAAGTAACGATTTTTAGATAACCATTGTTACTTACAACGTCTTTTTATCAAATGATGATCTAATACATCCTTTTTCAATTCCTATATTGGAAATAAAGTCAAGTATAAGAATGGAGTATTTTGCAATCAAATAAAGATTAATGTTTTGTATTGACAGATGATATACTTATATTTATTATCTTACTTACTTACATAAAAAAAATCAAACAACCTTTTCATGTTCAATTTATATAAACTATAAGTTAAACAATGTTTTATAATATTAAAAACCTAAATATCTCATGTTCATATTTCTACAAATATTGGTAAATAGTATTTCTTTTTATCTTGAAATTTCAATTTAAAAAAAAAGAAAAAGAATTTGAAAAGTTTTCTCAGTGGGAAAATAAACGAATTAATACCGTGGGTATCCAAGATTAATAAAAGTTCATTGTAATTAATAGATTCATTATAGTTAATTCATTGTAGTTAATAGATTCATTATAGTTAATGGATTGTTTTTACTATAAAACTCGATCTTCATTTCTTTGTATAGAGCACTATTCAAACATATTTTCTACATCTGTATAGGTTTATCAATCTTCTAAAAATATTATCAACATGGATTCCAGCAGCAGCCAGTGGTCTAAAATGTCAGAGGTCCAAAAAATCATTTTGGATTGTTTTAAAGAAGATGAAGAGTTGGAGATTCTTCAAGTTATTGAAGGTGCTACACGCCTATTGGAACATCACATATGGAAGACCAATCTCAAATTGAATCAGGTTATTGCTATCGATGTATCAAGTGAAAGATGGATGGCCTCTTCTTTTCTACTGGAAAACATAAGGTCAAATGAAAAGTTCAGTGAGGACATACAAAAAATATGTATGTCCTACAGAAACTTTTTTACAGAGAAGAACAAGAAATTGAAGGAATTGTTGAATACCACGGAATAGTTATTTAAATGTATTTTATATTTTTATGGCTATAAATATATTGAAATTTTTATTTTACATATTATGTCATTTTTATTTAATGATTTATACTTATATGATGAAAAATAGAGATTAGAATATATCAATAGTCAAGTGTTAAAGTCAACATATGATTGGTATTTAGCAAAAAAAAAAATATATATGTGATGTCATTGTTATTAGGAACTGTTTAATGCAAAAACTGTTTGAAAGAAACCGTTGAATTAACAACTGTTTGAATCACTAGTTTTTTTACAAACAGGTGTTTTAAAAAATATGCTTAATTGATGTAATGAACAGAGTTGCGAAAGGAACAGACGTTGAATTACAAACCGTCTATTGCCTCAGTATTATTAACTGATGTTGTGAAAGGAACAGACGTTACTAAATATAGTTTTTCTTTTAACAATAGATTGAGTGTTTTAGACGGTTGGGTTGTTGATGTGTTGGTGTTTACCAAACAGCAGATAAGGCTGGCTTCACTCCTCCCGTGTCTTTTCACACGGGATTCCACCTAGTAAAATATTATAAAGCAACAGAAGGGGCTCCATGAGGCTTTATAGGAAAAGAGGTGTGTAGTGGGAATGGGCTCCACGGAGTTTTATAAATGATTGGGTAATCATTGATTAACTATTCTTTATTTATTTAAATGATAATATTAAATAGCAAATAACATTTCATTAAATAAAAAAATTACAAATACTAAAAAAATAATATAAAATACTAAAAAAGAATTAGAAATCCTAAAAAAAATTACAAATGTTACAAAAAATACAAATACTCATAGACCATATTTTTTTCTCGATTTTGGCCTTTTATTTCAAACACATTTCAAATGCTTTGCCGGTCAGGTGGTCGTGCGACTTTGTGTAAAACTCAAAGTCGCGTTGAAACTGTCGATCTCGTTTTCGGCGTTTAGGTCGATGTAACGCGCATCAGACGTTGGCGTTTCGGGATCAACCAGGAGGTATATTTCTCTAAATTCTTCACTTAGACACTCAACCAATTTATTATCACTGGTATGGTTAGCAAAGAACTTACCTTCATTTCTCGTTTGAATTTTAGTTGCATTTTACTAAACAAAATACCCAACTAATAAACATTCTAAGTAAAATAATAATTTAAAAAGATATATTGAAATAAAAAAAATATAATATATATCTATCATACATGGAAATAAAAATAAAAGAATAAAATAAAAGTAATGTTCATCAAAATATAAGAAAATATCTATTTTTGTGAATATAACATTAAACTTTGCATTTACAATTACCATAAATATTTTAATATAAATGTATACGTATATTCAATAATAATTAATTTTAAATATAACTGAATAATACCATTTTAAGTAAAATATCGTTTAAAATGATATATACAAATAAGAGACACAATATTTGTATCATACATGGAAACAAATTGAAAGAATGATATAACAAGTTCATCAAAATAGAAGAAACTAAATTACATTAAACTTTGAATTTACAGCTACCATAAATTTTAACATATATATACACTAGATTATCCCTAGTGCTTCCCACGATAGAGAAATATAATATGAAGTGATAAAATGTGTATCGTAAAAGAAATAGATTTTTTTTCATAAATATTTTTAAAGGATCAACACTTGATAACTCATAAACCTGCTTTAAATTCTACGTGTGCACATTTTGCTCGATTGAAGTCTCGTACAACTTTGTCACTTTCTCAAGACATTATAAATTTGTGGTGTGAACCTGGAAAAAAACAGTCAAGAAAGGAGATGTCACACCCTCAAATTTCCACTGCGGGGTTTACCGCGAGGCGCATGACAAACCAGGATTCAAGTCAACGGTCACAATAAACGACACTATATGAAGTACGTAACCAAAAACATAGATTTCATAAGCGGAAGCATTTAAAGTATTTAATCTCTACAAAACCGTGTTCCCAAGTATCCAAGACACTTATTACAAAACATGCTACTAATCCTAGACGCCAATGCAGACTCGTGCGCCTAGTCCAACCGGTGCTACCTTAGCGACCTGAGAAAAACATGCCAAAAAGACGTCAACATATATTATGCTAGTGAGTTCACAGGTTTGTTCAATATGTTACCAAAAGTTACCAAAGCGTTACAGTGTCCATACTATACCAATGTTACCAAGTACGATAGCTAGGCGTATGTTTTATTACTACTACGCGAATGTTCAGCATGTTACCAATGTTACCAGTTCGAGACAATATGCACCCGCCCAGCCCTCCAAGCCGACGAGTGGGGCAGGTCACGCCCAATAGATCTATCCACATTTCCCCCGTTGTGCATCCCCGCACATTCATGGTTTTCCCCGGGACACTAGACCGACCCGACATCCCGTTGGTGACTCATTACCCTAACTAATCAAGTACACGTAGATTACACACAAGGTTCAAGAATAAAACACTTAGTTTGTATCAAAAATCTCATTTTTGAATCAATAGGGTCGAACCAGGAAGATTAATCCACCTTCGCCGATTTTAACCTACCTTCGACCCTTTGGAAAGCCACCTTCGACCATTTTTAACAGATTCGACCAATCTGTCCAGGTTCGACCCTGAGATTCCACATTCGACCACTCGATCGGTCAAATGTGCCCAGGTTCGACCCTGACAGATTACTTTTCCCAAAAACGCTCCAAAAACATCCGAAAACATCCCGAAACATTATCAAACACTGCAGTTAAGCATGAATAACTTATCCCTACAAAACCCCACCAATTTTGCCTCAAAACCTATTCGTTTTAGCCCTTTCCCAAAATGGCAAAGATTATGGAAGTGTCACATCATGCATGTAATCTTTACCCAATTTGGAAACTTTTTGAAATCAATCCATAATCATCTTAAAATGCTTAGTTTATCATGTAATTGAAAACCCCCAATAGTTCTATTGATAATACTAACATGCAATAAGCCCTAGATTCAATAAAATCCCCAAATTAGACTTGATATCATCATCTATCTAATTATAACCTTCAATAATCCTAAACTATCATCAATAGCAGCCCTAGATCATGTTTCTAGCATTAGCACAACAGCAAATCATTAAACAACACATAATATCACATAACACATAATTAACATATGTTTATTGATATGAAAACCTATGTTTAATGATAGGGTTTAGGTTTAGAAAGATGTTTAAAAGTTTTTTATTAACAAAAACATCCTTAGAGCAGATCTGGACATTTAGGGTTAGATAAAAACGAATTAAAATACTTGAACAAGGTTTAGAATTAAGAACACACCTTGGATTCTTGGTTAGATGTTGTTGATAGGTTAGATTATGAAAAATAAGAGCAAAAACTCCTTCCTTAGTGATTAAAATCGTTTGAGAGTGTTTTGAGACGGTTAGGGTTTGTGAAATGGTGAAAAATGACAAAGTTTGGTATTTATACTAGTCCACATTCGCCCCTTTCACCTGGGCGAATGTACCCACATTCGCCCTTTTCACAGGGTCGAACGTGCCTTGTTCTGGTCGAATGAAATTCTTTCATTTCTACATTCCAGGTTTGCCCCTTTTATAAAGGTCGAACCAAGATTATTTTCCAGGTTCGCCCCCACGATGTGGTCGAACCTGGACCTATGTTTTTCTAGTTTTCCAATTTGTCGTGTTTAACTCATTTTAACGCACCTTAACACATGAACATGCAACCTTAGTCTATGTTTAACATATTTAAGCATGGATGATTATCTACACATCGTTTGAACACATCTTTGCATATAATCCACCATATAACAATTAATCTACACATACACTTAATTAGTTTATGTAATATCACCAACAACGAGACCCGGTACTAGTGTATTCCCAAAACGACTCCCAATGATCCTCCAAATCATTGAACCCTGGACAATCCTATCTTGACCCGACTCAACTAACCTAGTTAAGTCCGTTTATAAATGTTTCCCGCTAAGGTAGACTTCGGTGTTACTAAAATGTTTAAGCCAATTATGCGGGTGTCACATCATCCCCACGTTAAAAGAATTTTCGTCCCGAAAAATGCACAAAGCCCAAAAATGAAAGAGACGGAAAGAATGAAACGAAAAGAAAATTTACCGGATGTCACAGAGACCCTTCTTGCATCCTTATCATATCCCTCAAGTTGACATACCATTAACAAAAACCACCAAAACCAAGACACACAAAAACATACAATTTTTACAATTTGAAACAGTTACATTAATAAAGAATAAAGAAACATACTATTTGATGTCATTTCGATAAACCGTGATGAGGTATGTACCCACCATCCCGAACGACACAGGATCGGCTCTGATACCATCTGTAACATCTGACCCCTCTCACCACCAATATTGTCCGCTTTGCCCTCCGAGAGCTCACGGATTTGTTTTTGGGTGCCCTAGTGGAAACTTCCCAGGAGGTCACCCATCCTGAAACTGCTCCCACCTGAGCACGCTTAACTGTGGAGTTCTCCTCTCATCCATTAACATTAAGCCCCAAAACGCGTTGGTGATTTAAGAGGCAAGACATTACTTATGAACCAAGGATCTCTCCTGGCCACGGCCGATGTAGGATTTTCTTGGGATGTCACATTAATGTCACAAGAGGCAAGACATTACTTATGAACCAAGGATCTCTCCTGGCCACGGCCGATGTAGGATTTTCCTGGGATGTCACATTAATGTTAGTGAACATTAATGTTAGTGAACATTAATGTGACATCCCAGGAAAATCCTACATCGGCCGTGGCCAGGAGAGATCCTTGGTTCATAAGTAATGTCTTGCCTATTAAATCACCAACGCGTTTTGGGGCTTAATGTTAGTGGATGAGAGGAGAACTTAACAGTTAAGTGTGCTCAGGCAGGAGAAATTCTAGGATGGGCGACCCATCGGGGCAAAGCATACAATATTGGTGGTGAGAGGGGCGCGGACAATATTGGTGGTGAGAGGGGCGGGGTGTTACCGTGACATCCGTCACCTTTCATTTTATCTTTTGTCCGATTTTAGTCCCTCTCATTTCATAAATTTACATCTACTCGAATCGTTGTCGTAATTGAGAAAAAAAAATTTCTTTTCTTTTATAAATAATAATAATAATAATAATAATAATAATAATAATAATAATGATGATGATGATGATAATAATAATAATGTTAGTAATAAACATTGTGTTATTAATAAAACTAAACCCAAGATTTATAACCCAACAACCTACCACATCCAAGCCCCCTTCTCAAACTGATCCAAACTTTCCTAAGCCCAAACACAGCCCAAAACTCATTTGAAAACCCGGCCCACTACTTCCTTTTCCCTCCCTCTGCACAACAAAAAAAATAATAATAATAACATGCCTACCAGACTCGAACCCAAGTCTGGAGGCGGTCCGCACGTAACACACACACACACAACCAATTGAGCCATGAGTCTTTCCTGATGTAATTCCAATACACAATAATCAAAAGCCCACGAAATTCATCATTTCATCACAGTTGACTTGGAAAGTCAACTGCGAGCCCCTCCTCCCAAAAACAATCCCAATCAGCGTTTGAATTCCAATTCGTTTAAGGAAACATGTTGACCGACCTTCCCTGCTTCTTTTCCACGCAAAAAGATAATTAAAACATTCCAATTTCGAGCCTTCACACGCCTATGCGAGTTAATATGGGTCAAACTTCCAAAATTTCGTTTACGTGTTATTAGTATAAATTGGTGCCTCCTCTATAAGCTAAAAGGGCCGATATACAACCCTTAATACTCAATTTCTTTTAAATCCTCGTATAAACCTGCAAATCGTTAGAGATTTGACTTCTTGGTTGACTACGCGTTCGTCATCAATTCAGAGTTGTAAGTCACGTTCTTTAATGTATTTTCAGTCTTCATTGTATCATGATCAATAACCCTATGAATACAAGGGTTACTGATTGTTGAATCGTTGTATTAGAATGTCTAGGGTTCGAGTATATAGTTTGGGGAAGATGACCAATTCACGTATCTAATAAATGTTTTGATAACCGAAACACATACAGATCTGCTGCCCAGATCAGTTGGTGATAACTCACTTAGTTAAGACACGAACCGGCTCGTGTCTGGGTTCGAATCCAGGCACAAGCTGATTTATTTTTTTGATAATTATAAATAATCCTTAACAGATCAAATGACCTATATAACTAATTAAATCCAAGTTTAAACGTTCTCAGAGTCTAGACCAGATGGTCTAGGCTTGTGATTATAAACACGCGAACCGGCCCAGACTTGGATTCGATTCCCTTCAATAACAAACATTTTTTTTCAAACTCTTTAATTATATATTTAACCTATTAATCTTTTAAAATAGTTTTTAAATACTAAAATTGGTTTATAAATTCTATAAAAATTATTTTATGTTATTCTGATGACAAAGTTTATTATACAATTTTTAGTTTTTTAAAAATCATTTATTTAATATATATATAATATATTACAAGTTTATTCATTTCTAATTGTAAAATTCTATAAAAATATCTAAACGTTCTTATAAATTCCCACAAAAATTATTGTAAACTTGTAGATCAATAAGCATTTCAAAAATAATTTTTTTTTTCAGAAAAATCGTTTGTTTCATATTTTTAATTGATTTTTGTTATTTTAAATCATAAATAAATCATAATAAATTCATTTTTTAATATTTTTTATCCCAAAATTTTACATAAATTATTTTTGTTCATTTAGAACAGAAATATAAATTTTAATATGAAATTTCTTTAATTTTAATATTTTAGATATTAAAATTATATCTTTGACAAATAGAAATACTTGTAGACTAGAAAGACTTAAACTCATTTATTACCTTAAAACATAGGGTGATACTTGGCAACGTTGGATTACACTTATTCAATTCCACAAGAATTAACACCTTGCTAAGGTGAGTATTACTTATCCCCTTTTTCGCTTTTACACTTTTGGGGTGATTCATGCACAAGTATACAAAACTTGCACATTCATTTACACATACATTTTTCTTCATTACAATTCATATACGTGTCTTGTTTATCTTTCTGCTTTATGTTTGAACATGAATGTAGCTTACGTACAAAATCATACATCTAGACATAACTTATGTTATGGTGCTCTTTACATATAGACGTAACTTATGTTACGGTGCTCATTTAGACTTAACTTATGTTATGGTGCTCTTTTAGACTTGACACGTGTTAGGGTGCTCATTATCAATTTTACCTTATTAACTTTACATTTTGTCTTGTTTGGTTACTTATGTGCTTACATAATGCCTTGGTGATGCTAGACACATGAATTGTATCGCTTTTCAACTTATACTATATGTACAAAGCTAGGTAATATTCAATAATAAAATATTTACATTTTAGTACCATGAGCTTTTGAACAATCGTCACTACGTGACACCTCGATAATTCCGCCATCGGTTGGGGTGTTACAGATTGGTATCAGAGCCATGGTTATAGGAAACTAGGTTATTAGATGAAATGGCCTAGACTATAACCGAACTTCAACTTTCATGCATAATATTCCCTAAATTTCCATTCCCCTCATTTCCCTCTACTTTCCTCCCTTCTTCCCCATTTCTTCTCATCTTTCATCATGGTGTATAGAGATGGTGTCCTACAAGGAGTGGAAAGACTACATCATCATGGAGCGGGAGCAGTACCTTTCATGAAGACACTCTTAGGCATAATGCCTACTCTTATTTTGCTCCTTCAAAGTTGTTGAGCTTTAATGAGTGTGATGGAACACATGCAATTTGGAAGGGTGGATGCCTGTACACTGGGTTTTCTGGCATAGGCAAGCATAGCGCATAAATCCAATAACGGACCTGTTATGCTTACCTGGGGATTCATAGGTTAAATCATGTCTTCTTTGATCACCATTGGGTTCAATTCCTTTGAAAAGTCAACGTTCTTGTTGGGCTTTACAGCTAGACAAGGGCACTCCAAGCATTTTATGCAAGTTTTTCAATAATACTCTCTCAACTCGTTTCATATACAATATTTCGTATTTCATGATTTTCATATATTGCTTACAAGTTCATACTTTCATAATCATCTGTACGGTTATACACATACATTTTCTAATCTCATGATTATACATTGACTCCTCATAGATGTCTGCTCGCCGCATGCTCCGTAATGCCGGCCAACGCACTGTTCGTGCTTCTGGACAACGTTCTGATCGTCGTCTCGCATCTTTAGTCGCTGAGCAAATTGCTGCAGTGATCCCAAACCTTGTCAGTGAGTTAACCCAAAATAGTAACAGTACCAACATAGAGGGTGCGACTCAATTTCGGTGCACTTTCAAACACTTTAACTCCTGCAACCCCACAAAATTCACTGGTGAGGAGGGTGAGTATAGATGTTTATATATTCAAATTCTTAAATCACCAACGCGTTTCGGGGCTTAATGTTAATGGATGAGAGGAGAACTCCACAGTTAAGCGTGCTCAGGTGGGAGCAGTTTCAGGATGGGTGACCTCCTGGGAAGTTTCCACTAGGGCACCCAAAAACAAATCCGTGAGCTCTCGGAGGGCAAAGCGGACAGTATTGGTGGTGAGAGGGGTCAGATGTTACAGATGGTATCAGAGCCGATCCTGTGTCGTTCGGGATGGTGGGTACATACCTCATCAGGGTTTATCGAAATGACATCAAATAGTATGTTTCTTTATTCTTTATTAATGTAACTGTTTCAAATTGTAAAAATTGTATGTTTTTGTGTGTCTTGGTTTTGGTGGTTTTTGTTAATGGTATGTCAACTTGAGGGATATGATAAGGATGCAAGAAGGGTCTCTGTGACATCCGGTAAATTTTCTTTTCGTTTCATTCTTTCCGTCTCTTTCATTTTTGGGCTTTGTGCATTTTTCGGGACGAAAATTCTTTTAACGTGGGGATGATGTGACACCCGCATAATTGGCTTAAACATTTTAGTAACACCGAAGTCTACCTTAGCGGGAAACATTTATAAACGGACTTAACTAGGTTAGTTGAGTCGGGTCAAGATAGGATTGTCCAGGGTTCAATGATTTGGAGGATCATTGGGAGTCGTTTTGGGAATACACTAGTACCGGGTCTCGTTGTTGGTGATATTACATAAACTAATTAAGTGTATGTGTAGATTAATTGTTATATGGTGGATTATATGCAAAGATGTGTTCAAACGATGTGTAGATAATCATCCATGCTTAAATATGTTAAACATAGACTAAGGTTGCATGTTCATGTGTTAAGGTGCGTTAAAATGAGTTAAACACGACAAATTGGAAAACTAGAAAAACATAGGTCCAGGTTCGACCACATCGTGGGGGCGAACCTGGAAAATAATCTTGGTTCGACCTTTATAAAAGGGGCAAACCTGGAATGTAGAAATGAAAGAATTTCATTCGACCAGAACAAGGCACGTTCGACCCTGTGAAAAGGGCGAATGTGGGTACATTCGCCCAGGTGAAAGGGGCGAATGTGGACTAGTATAAATACCAAACTTTGTCATTTTTCACCATTTCACAAACCCTAACCGTCTCAAAACACTCTCAAACGATTTTAATCACTAAGGAAGGAGTTTTTGCTCTTATTTTTCATAATCTAACCTATCAACAACATCTAACCAAGAATCCAAGGTGTGTTCTTAATTCTAAACCTTGTTCAAGTATTTTAATTCGTTTTTATCTAACCCTAAATGTCCAGATCTGCTCTAAGGATGTTTTTGTTAATAAAAAACTTTTAAACATCTTTCTAAACCTAAACCCTATCATTAAACATAGGTTTTCATATCAATAAACATATGTTAATTATGTGTTATGTGATATTATGTGTTGTTTAATGATTTGCTGTTGTGCTAATGCTAGAAACATGATCTAGGGCTGCTATTGATGATAGTTTAGGATTATTGAAGGTTATAATTAGATAGATGATGATATCAAGTCTAATTTGGGGATTTTATTGAATCTAGGGCTTATTGCATGTTAGTATTATCAATAGAACTATTGGGGGTTTTCAATTACATGATAAACTAAGCATTTTAAGATGATTATGGATTGATTTCAAAAAGTTTCCAAATTGGGTAAAGATTACATGCATGATGTGACACTTCCATAATCTTTGCCATTTTGGGAAAGGGCTAAAACGAATAGGTTTTGAGGCAAAATTGGTGGGGTTTTGTAGGGATAAGTTATTCATGCTTAACTGCAGTGTTTGATAATGTTTCGGGATGTTTTCGGATGTTTTTGGAGCGTTTTTGGGAAAAGTAATCTGTCAGGGTCGAACCTGGGCACATTTGACCGATCGAGTGGTCGAATGTGGAATCTCAGGGTCGAACCTGGACAGATTGGTCGAATCTGTTAAAAATGGTCGAAGGTGGCTTTCCAAAGGGTCGAAGGTAGGTTAAAATCGGCGAAGGTGGATTAATCTTCCTGGTTCGACCCTATTGATTCAAAAATGAGATTTTTGATACAAACTAAGTGTTTTATTCTTGAACCTTGTGTGTAATCTACGTGTACTTGATTAGTTAGGGTAATGAGTCACCAACGGGATGTCGGGTCGGTCTAGTGTCCCGGGGAAAACCATGAATGTGCGGGGATGCACAACGGGGGAAATGTGGATAGATCTATTGGGCGTGACCTGCCCCACTCGTCGGCTTGGAGGGCTGGGCGGGTGCATATTGTCTCGAACTGGTAACATTGGTAACATGCTGAACATTCGCGTAGTAGTAATAAAACATACGCCTAGCTATCGTACTTGGTAACATTGGTATAGTATGGACACTGTAACGCTTTGGTAACTTTTGGTAACATATTGAACAAACCTGTGAACTCACTAGCATAATATATGTTGACGTCTTTTTGGCATGTTTTTCTCAGGTCGCTAAGGTAGCACCGGTTGGACTAGGCGCACGAGTCTGCATTGGCGTCTAGGATTAGTAGCATGTTTTGTAATAAGTGTCTTGGATACTTGGGAACACGGTTTTGTAGAGATTAAATACTTTAAATGCTTCCGCTTATGAAATCTATGTTTTTGGTTACGTACTTCATATAGTGTCGTTTATTGTGACCGTTGACTTGAATCCTGGTTTGTCATGCGCCTCGCGGTAAACCCGCAGTGGAAATTTGAGGGTGTGACATCTCCTTTCTTGACTGTTTTTTTCCAGGTTCACACCACAAATTTATAATGTCTTGAGAAAGTGACAAAGTTGTACGAGACTTCAATCGAGCAAAATGTGCACACGTAGAATTTAAAGCAGGTTTATGAGTTATCAAGTGTTGATCCTTTAAAAATATTTATGAAAAAAAATCTATTTCTTTTACGATACACATTTTATCACTTCATATTATATTTCTCTATCGTGGGAAGCACTAGGGATAATCTAGTGTATATATATGTTAAAATTTATGGTAGCTGTAAATTCAAAGTTTAATGTAATTTAGTTTCTTCTATTTTGATGAACTTGTTATATCATTCTTTCAATTTGTTTCCATGTATGATACAAATATTGTGTCTCTTATTTGTATATATCATTTTAAACGATATTTTACTTAAAATGGTATTATTCAGTTATATTTAAAATTAATTATTATTGAATATACGTATACATTTATATTAAAATATTTATGGTAATTGTAAATGCAAAGTTTAATGTTATATTCACAAAAATAGATATTTTCTTATATTTTGATGAACATTACTTTTATTTTATTCTTTTATTTTTATTTCCATGTATGATAGATATATATTATATTTTTTTTATTTCAATATATCTTTTTAAATTATTATTTTACTTAGAATGTTTATTAGTTGGGTATTTTGTTTAGTAAAATGCAACTAAAATTCAAACGAGAAATGAAGGTAAGTTCTTTGCTAACCATACCAGTGATAATAAATTGGTTGAGTGTCTAAGTGAAGAATTTAGAGAAATATACCTCCTGGTTGATCCCGAAACGCCAACGTCTGATGCGCGTTACATCGACCTAAACGCCGAAAACGAGATCGACAGTTTCAACGCGACTTTGAGTTTTACACAAAGTCGCACGACCACCTGACCGGCAAAGCATTTGAAATGTGTTTGAAATAAAAGGCCAAAATCGAGAAAAAAATATGGTCTATGAGTATTTGTATTTTTTGTAACATTTGTAATTTTTTTTAGGATTTCTAATTCTTTTTTAGTATTTTATATTATTTTTTTAGTATTTGTAATTTTTTTATTTAATGAAATGTTATTTGCTATTTAATATTATCATTTAAATAAATAAAGAATAGTTAATCAATGATTACCCAATCATTTATAAAGCTCCGTGGAGCCCATTCCCACTACACACCTCTTTTCCTATAAAGCCTCATGGAGCCCCTTCTGTTGCTTTATAATATTTTACTAGGTGGAATCCCGTGTGAAAAGACACGGGAGGAGTGAAGCCAGCCTTATCTGCTGTTTGGTAAACACCAACACATCAACAACCCAACCGTCTAAAACACTCAATCTATTGTTAAAAGAAAAACTATATTTAGTAACGTCTGTTCCTTTCACAACATCAGTTAATAATACTGAGGCAATAGACGGTTTGTAATTCAACGTCTGTTCCTTTCGCAACTCTGTTCATTACATCAATTAAGCATATTTTTTAAAACACCTGTTTGTAAAAAAACTAGTGATTCAAACAGTTGTTAATTCAACGGTTTCTTTCAAACAGTTTTTGCATTAAACAGTTCCTAATAACAATGACATCACATATATTTTTTTTTTTTTTGCTAAATACCAATCATATGTTGACTTTAACACTTGACTATTGATATATTCTAATCTCTATTTTTCATCATATAAGTATAAATCATTAAATAAAAATGACATAATATGTAAAATAAAAATTTCAATATATTTATAGCCATAAAAATATAAAATACATTTAAATAACTATTCCGTGGTATTCAACAATTCCTTCAATTTCTTGTTCTTCTCTTTAAAAAAGTTTCTGTAGGACATACATATTTTTTGTATGTCCTCACTGAACTTTTCATTTGACCTTATGTTTTCCAGTAGAAAAGAAGAGGCCATCCATCTTTCACTTGATACATCGATAGCAATAACCTGATTCAATTTGAGATTGGTCTTCCATATGTGATGTTCCAATAGGCGTGTAGCACCTTCAATAACTTGAAGAATCTCCAACTCTTCATCTTCTTTAAAACAATCCAAAATGATTTTTTGGACCTCTGACATTTTAGACCACTGGCTGCTGCTGGAATCCATGTTGATAATATTTTTAGAAGATTGATAAACCTATACAGATGTAGAAAATATGTTTGAATAGTGCTCTATACAAAGAAATGAAGATCGAGTTTTATAGTAAAAACAATCCATTAACTATAATGAATCTATTAACTACAATGAATTAACTATAATGAATCTATTAATTACAATGAACTTTTATTAATCTTGGATACCCACGGTATTAATTCGTTTATTTTCCCACTGAGAAAACTTTTCAAATTCTTTTTCTTTTTTTTTAAATTGAAATTTCAAGATAAAAAGAAATACTATTTACCAATATTTGTAGAAATATGAACATGAGATATTTAGGTTTTTAATATTATAAAACATTGTTTAACTTATAGTTTATATAAATTGAACATGAAAAGGTTGTTTGATTTTTTTTATGTAAGTAAGTAAGATAATAAATATAAGTATATCATCTGTCAATACAAAACATTAATCTTTATTTGATTGCAAAATACTCCATTCTTATACTTGACTTTATTTCCAATATAGGAATTGAAAAAGGATGTATTAGATCATCATTTGATAAAAAGACGTTGTAAGTAACAATGGTTATCTAAAAATCGTTACTTAATAACTGTCTATCAATATTTCTTAAACGTCTGATAAGTTATATTTAAATTAATTTTAAATTAAAATTACGTTGTTATGATTTTAAATTATTACTCTTATATGTCTAATTGCAAAATACAATAACCCCAATATCATAATCATTAGATTTGGAATTCATCCCACACAAGCTGTTACAAGTTACAACCACGAAGAGAAAAATCAACATACGAATGAAAATATCTGTTGGAAAATTGATATTAAAACTTGTAAAATACAATCTTTATAAAATAATTATGTCATTTGACTTGGGGATGTACCGTGTGTACACACAGGGCTCTAAGTTCATATATGAATTTTTAAAATCACTTTTAATTATATCCATTACTTGTATTTCTAACTATTCACCATTATTTGGGAGACAAATGACATCAAATAGTATGTTTCTTTATTCTTTATTAATGTAATTGTTTCAAATTGTAAAAATTGTATGTTTTTGTGTGTCTTGGTTTTGATGGTTTTTGTTAATGGTATGTCAACTTGAGGGATATGATAAGGATGCAAGAAGGGTCTGCTTTCTTGGGTAGGGGGATCTAGACTATTTTGGGGGTGGGTTCGGTATATAATGGTTGTGTGTGAGTCTTGGTGTGTGACTGGTTCTCCTCTTAGGGTGGGACTTTCAATATATATTGTGCGTTTTACACGAGGTTGATCTTTGCAAACCCTTTAGCTTTGTTTTTAGGGTTGTTTTTCTGTTATGTATTTGAAAATTGATATATTATTGTTTCTACAAGTGAGTTTTATGGGTTCTTGATTTGGGACTCAACAAAAATCATAAATTTTGATCTTTGTTAACTCATCAGGTTTATTTTTAAGGTTACGATTCGTTGGTTGTTACTGCATATGGGTTATGTAGGTTTTTTAGTTAGGTCTCAACAAAAATGTTGAAAGTTTTAGGTTGGCTACATTTCATGTTGATGTGTCTTGGTTGGTTTGGTGAAGTGATAAGAAGGTAAAGACATAATGGGTCAGATTGGGTCAAGTTATGATATATTATGCATTCACAGTAAGCATGTAGTTCATAGTTTTGGCTTCAAAACTTCACATTAATCCATAATGAAGAATAATTGTGGTCTTTTTTGGTTTGGAAGCATCTCCACTATAAGCTTTGTGGACACACTCATGCTTTCACGATTTTATTAATCTAAAAGTTGTTCGTAAATAAGTTATTTGGAGCCGAACATTGGGTGAATATATAATGTGAAAGAATTGGGAGTTGCATTGAGTCAATATTTTTGACATTTGCATTTCTTATGACAAGCAAAGACATGTTTTATAATCGAGCTTCATTTTCACTTATGTGTTAAATGGGTGATGCAGTGGATATACTTGATTTGCCTACTCCTTGTACGGGTAAACCAATGTATAAACACTGTACTTACATTTGTAAATCATGGTTGTGGTGGTTAACACAATTTATTTTAGTTGTATGTTTTATTTAACTGTACTTATTTACTTTGAAATTTAACGTTCATTTGCATTCCGTTACAGTAAATATGCTATTATTCATTTCACTATTTGTTTCTAAATAATGTCAAATAAAAAATTTGTGGATTCATATATCCGTTATTGGGTAACATTAAAATATTTTTATGATATTTGGCATGCAACGAAAATCCATACGAATTGTATTACGTAACTTTCAATGTATAAAACTTGTATACTACACTCTTTATAAAATAATTTTGTCATTTGACTTGGGGATATACCATGTGTACACACAGGACTCTAACCTAATTAAATAATAAAATGGTAGAATTCATGAGAGAGTGTCATATGTCTGGTATTTGTTTTTTTATTAATATAGATAGATTCCATTAAAAGCATTAATTATCATATTTTCATCTAGCTCTTCAGTTGACTATATCCATGCATATGATAATAATAATAATAATACGGAAAATAAAAGTTAAAAAAATCAATACTTATCATTCAATTAACGCATTCGTGTTTTTCTTTGTAGCTAATTTTCTTCGTTCATCAATTGCATTCCTTCAGTTATACAGTAACACAAAACATATTACCAACACCGTGATAGAATTTGGTAGTATTTATATATTTATTAAGCATTATTTTGATCCATACAGAAGACAAATAAACAAAAAAAAATACAAGACCATATTTGTATTCTTAAACATGATATATATTGAAGCTTTTTAACAATACCAATGACATTCACACTCTGTTGCACCCGAGCATTCTCCCCAAGCACCTTCCCCATGCAAACTGGTACACAACATGTGACAATCTCCTTTACCACAATCTCCACCACCAGTCCAATTCTCAAGTTCCGTACATGTGGGCCGATCTATGACGTCCATCGTGTTCCCCCTATCTTCATTGTTGATCCTAGCATCTAATGCAACCAGTAACAATAATCAAACATACAAAAATCTTATGTGTTAAAAAACATATAATTAATAAGATGACAATAATCTACAATTGTTTTCATACATAACATATATCATACACAAACACACACATAAACTAACCTTCATGTCCTGATGTGGTCATAACTAGTAAAAGCATAACAACCGTGCTAATAATAAGCTTCATGGCTTGTGTTTTGTTCCTTTTAAACATAAAACTTTAGTGCCAATAGTGATTTGAAAAGTTTTGTTTATGAAAAAAATAAGTGTACGTGCTTTTATAGGAAGCATTAGAGTTGTAACATTAAATTAAATAGCATTAAAAGACGCGTTAGGGTTGTAACATTAAAGTATACATTACCTTGTATAAATATATCTTTTATGGTATGATTTACGGAGTAGTTATTTATGTAATCCACTTGATTATACCCCAGAAAGGTTCCAAGGTTGAGAAATCTAATATGACATATGAAATAGAATGATGCGCTTTACAGTTACATGCAGGAAATCTTTGGGTAACACCTAACCTAAAACAATTAACAATGTATCTCCAATGTTAACACCTAACCTTAAACAATGTATAACTCTAATATTAATACCTAACTTAAAACAATGTACAACTCAAATGCTAACACATGTTGAAAATAGAATTCATATTTACTGATTTGAATATAATTAGTGAGTTACATTAATACATGATTAAACACTTTGTATTTTTTTTTCCTGTATGAACAAAACCCCACAAAAAAGAGTCATTTTTTCTCCATTTTTTATATAGCACTATGGTACTCGTTGGAAAGATAATAAAACGCTCGTTAATTTTGTGTAATTTGTTTCTTTAAAAAATCTCGTTTATAAAATATATTACCGTTTAAAAATTATTGGAGGAAATATGAGAGAGAAAAATCCAATTTTGTTTTTAATTTTTTTTCCATAAAATCAATTAATGTCACATGGCATGCCACACTCAAGGAGGAGGATGTCATCTTTAAATGTCATGTTGGATTTATTGCTTTCAATTATTATAATAGATAGATGGTTATTGAATACGTGG
Source organism: Ambrosia x helenae (assembly GCA_030844895.1). Taxonomy (NCBI): domain Eukaryota; kingdom Viridiplantae; phylum Streptophyta; class Magnoliopsida; order Asterales; family Asteraceae; genus Ambrosia; species Ambrosia x helenae. The sequence continues at coordinate 82,229,942 of CM061223.1, forward strand.
AGGATAACAAAAGCAAGAAGTTACATAATGGTAAAACATTAAAGGCAAAATGGAATTTATTAATCCCACCCTTTTATAGTTGGCCGATAATAATCCCACCTGAGTTTATTCTTCTCACCAGTCCCACCTTTCATACATTTTACTCTTAATGCGCCCCCCGCTAACTCGCATTAATGTTGTTAGCTGAAACTCACAATTTTAGGCGGTTATTCACTGATTTGAAATAGGGAATCAAGATGAAGATATTGGTATGTTCAACTGCATAAATAAGCATAGTTCAATGGTTTAATCGCCGTTTCTGGTCATCCCATCCGAGGAGAACATCAACCTACAACCGACGAACCATGCTCATTTCTGCAATTGAACATACCAATATCATCGTCTTGATTCCCTATTTCAAACCCGGTGAAAAATCGCCTAGAATTGTGAGTTTTAGCTAATGGTGTTACTGTGAGTTAACGGGGTCCATTGAAAGCAAAATGTCTGAAAGTTGGGACCGCTAGTGGTTATTTTTGTAGTCGGGACTATTGTTGGCCAATAGTCAATAGTTAGGATTATTTAAATCCATTACTTCTTTGTTCATCTTATCTTAACCATTATCTTAGGGAAAAAAAGGTGTATGGTTTTTGTAATCCAATAATAGAGTACCCACTGTAGCATATCACAACATTTGAATGGTTAATTTATGGCTAACCATATTAGATTTGCCTATACTGTTTACATAATTCCTGTGAATAGTATCTTACCTAAAGGAGTAAAGGTTATGAAGCATATGTTGAAAAGCAAAGATATGTTGTATGGATTATGGGTTTCACATGGAAATCACTAAATAGGATGATACTCTTTCCAAAGAGATGGAAATTATGGTTAACGAATAGGGATGGCAAAAAAACCCGAGCCCGACTGGTATACCCGAAACCCGAAGTATTTGGGATGGATATACCCGATACCCGACGGTTGTGGGACGGGTTTGGTATTAAAAAAATATATTTCGCGGGTTTGGGACGGGTATGGTATTGGTGATACCCGACCCAATTACCAGAAACTAAATACATGTCTAACCGAAATATATACCCGAAGACTTTTAGGTTTTATATATATCGTTTCTTAACCATTTTTTGTAATGTTTTATTCTAATAGATTTATTATTTGCCAAATATACTTTTCGTCTAAAATATATATTCTAATAACATTCTTGAAGAAACAAATAGTTTTCAAAATTATTTATATTTATATGCTATGAAATATAAAAATAGTTTTTAAAATTTATACTACAATATATATATATATATATATATATTAATTTTAAAATGTATTAAAGATTATTATGGTGATGATATATATGTTACTTATTACAATTTATATATTCTAGATTTTTTAAAATATAAGACTATAAAAAATAAATATATATATATATATATATAAATATATACATGCAAATACCAATGGGTATACCCGATACCCACGGGTATGCTCTATACCCGATAGGTAATACCCGACAAATTCCTGACGGGTATGGTATGAGATTTTATAACCGGGTATTGGTATGGTATTAGCCAAACCCAACCCATACCCAACTCGTTGCCATCCCTATTAACGAAAAAGGTTTGTATTTTCCACTCAAGAGTTTAGAAACAAAATTCATTTTGTATTTGGGAATATATACATGAATGACCACCCAAGTTACAGTGGGTGTCATCCATCTTGAAAATTGCATTTAAAAATTAAGGTAGAAGACTCCATAACGAGTATAACAATGTAACATAATGTTCTTGGTATTTCAGCAACCATGCTAGCAGCACAAAGTACTCAACTAGGTCAAAATATAGTTGTGGCGGGTGGTATGGAAAGCATGTCTAATGTTCCCAAAGATGTTGGGGAAGCAAGGTTAAATTCTTTTCATCCTTTTGTTTGATGTAGGTACAACTATTCTTTGGATGAAATAAGTCAATAACTATACCATGTGTGATACATGTTTTCTATCTTGTATGCTGGGACTATTTTGTAATTTAATAAAGTGAAATTGTTAACAAAATAATAATAATTAGCTTAAAAGAAACCTAGCCAAAAGTTAAAATTGTTAGATTATCTATTGAAATAACATTTTTTTATCGTATCCAACCCTATTTATTTTTGTAAATGTTAAAAGTATTGAGTAGTACTGTGTTTCACTTCACCTCATCCCACAAGTTAGCAAGGTATAGGCGGGTCGTGTGTGTTTAGCACTAACAGGTTATCATGGTTACCAAAAACATTACATGTTTTTTTACCTGAATTGGCATGACCAGTTATCCAAACCGACCATTGCTGTCATTGTCATCTCTAAAATAAGTTGCGTACTAAAGAGTATATATTTGGCTTTGTTGTTAAGTGTTAATTCATATGTAGGCTTGGTTTAGGGAACTTCCACATGGTGTACTGGACTCGATAGAGCCCCAGCAGGTGATGCAAGCCCAATCAAAAGAAGAGTGTGTTCAGCTTGTACGTCTGCTCCCGCCAAGTAAAGCTTCTCTGTTGAATTGGCCAACAAGCTGAATGATCGAAAAATTGCTATGGTGTTTGCCCCCAACATGACTCAGGTACAACTATTTATACATATCTTACAAGTTATAAGTTAGAACCTTTCTACTACAGAGGCCAGAGGGTAGATCCATTGACTGCATTTATTTATGTTGTTCAACTTATGAACTTTCTTAAGACTTTGATCATCAAGACTAGGGCTGTACACGAGCTGAGTCAAGCCGTGCCAGGCTAAGCTCGAGCTCGAGCTCAAACTTAAACGAGCCAGCTCGGCTCGGCTCATTTTTCTGGTCAAGCTTAAAAGCCGAGCTCGAGCTCTGCTCGTTATTTTTTTATTATTTTATTACCAATATTTATTAAATGAAAAACAAAAAAAAAAATTGCCGAAAGTAATTGCCAAAAAAATAAAATTATACATATACATTTATATATTTTTTTATTTTTCTAATATTTTAAAGAATGGAAGGCATACTAAAAGTATTATATGTATTGATTAATTAAACTTAAAATGTTAACACTTCAACCTCCCCTCACATATCTTTCTATTTAAAAACTTAAAAATAAAATTAATACATATAAATAAAATAATTCGAGCCGGCTCGCGAGCTCACGAGCCGAGACAGGCCTAGCTTGAGCTCGAACTCGTTTACAATCGAGCCGAGCCGAGCTGACTCGTTTTTTTCGAGCTTTTTTGAGCCGAGCTTCGAGTTGTGAGCTTTTTGTACACCCATAATCAAGACTCTACAGGAAGGAGAAGATGTTATATTTGAGGCGAGACATGCGTCACTGTTTGATCATTAGGATGGAAACAATAGGCCCCACTGTTTGTTTATGAAAGTCAAAGTCAAACTATTGTGTATGAAGAAAAAAATGGTGTTAGTGTGGTTGAAAGTGGTGTTAGGATGGTTGAAAGTGGTGCTAGGGTGGTACTAGCTTCTACGAGTTGAAAAAAAGTATAGAGAAGATCTAAGGAATCATGTTTGTGAGTTGGTTAAATTCAAGAACTTAGAGGATCAAAGTATGGCGGTGAAGTAATGCCCCGCGAGTGGTAGGATGGGCATCTATTTCTAAGGAAATTAAAAAAGTTTAAACTTTATAATGTAATTTGGTTTGGACATATATTTAAGTTGGTATATGCTATGAATACCAATGGGTTGTTTGTTTATGTTAAATGTGCATTTGAAGTTGATCCTGTTATTCTTTTTGGTGGCGTGGTTAATATGACATGATATTATAAGACATGAAAACGTATTTTATGTTGGATAACTTACACATTAGTAAACAAATAAAAGGGTTTATCGAAATGTTAAAACTGAATAAATTTGTATACAAAATTTATTTCAATATGTGAAATATGCAATATGTGAAATATGCATTTATCTATAATTTGTATCCTATATAAAGAAGTAATTATGCATTTATCTACAAAATTTATTTCTACTATGTTTATGTACTAAGAATTTTCATCTTCATTTGGATGTCATTTAAATAAATATGACTGCATCTTTATTTAATTATTTTTTTTGTTGACGTCAAATCAAACATTACATAATTCATATATCATTTATTGGGTAACACTAAACCTGTTTATGATATTTTCCAAGTAACCAAAATTCATAGGTATTGTGTCACACCCTCAAATTTCCACTTGCGGGGTTTTACCGCGAGGCGCGTGACAAACCAGGATCCAAGTCAACGATCACAATAAACAACTCTATATGAAAAACGTAAACAAACATAACCATTAATTTAACCAGCGGAAGCATTTAAAGAATTTAATCTCTACAAAACAGTGTTCCCAAGTATCCAAGACACTTATTACAAAACGTGCACTAATATCTAGACGCCAATGCAGACCCGTGCGCCTAGTTCCGTTCATTGCTACCTTAGCGACCTGAGAAAAACATGCCAAAAAGATGTCAACATATAATGCTGGTGAGTTCACAGGTTTGTTCCAAAATGTTACCAAAGTGTTACCATGTCCATACTATATCAATGTTACCAAGTACGCTAGCTAGGCGTATGTTTCATTACTACTACGATTGGAAACCATTACTAGACACGTTTAGCAATGTTCAGCATGTTTAAGCAGCCCGTATGTTCAGCATGATACCAATGTACCTGTTCAAGACAATATGCACCCGCCCGGCCCTCCAAGCCGACGAGTGGGGCAGGTCACGCCCAATAGATCTATCCACATTTCCCCCGTTGTGCAAACCCGCACATTCATGGTTTCCCCCGGGACTTTCCAAAAGATCGTATAGCAATATAAAGTTAAAACCATAGTATGACATATGTTACCAAAACCGTTTAGCGCATGTTTTCTCCCCCAAAAGTTAAAGCAGTAAAAGTGGGGCCGTGAACTCACCTTAAGTTGCGTTCTTCAAATATACGTAAAGATGTTTAGCCCTTGATAATCCCTCTACCGGAGATCTATCAAAATGTTCACATAAGTGTTCCGACTAATAACCATAAGGTTATCTAGTCCCCGATTGTCCAGATCGTAACCAAGTATGATTTAAAACGTGTTTAAGTGTTTAACCGACACACTAGACCGACCCGACCTCCCGTTGGTGACCCATTACCCTAACTAATCAAGTACACATAGATTACACGCAAGGTTCAAGCATAAAACACTTAGTTTGTATCAAAAATCTCATTTCTGCATCAGAACGGTCGAACCAGTCAGTTTAAGGTCTCCTTCGCACCTTTTTACTCTCCTTCGCCCGTTTTACCTCTCGTTCGACCGTTTGATGCTTCCTTCGCACGTTTTGCCACGTTCACCCACTGAAAAGCCTGGTTCGACCCTGGGATTCCTCCTTCGCACCTTCGACTGGTCGAAGGAGGCCAGGTTCGCCCCTGTTGTTCTATTTTGCCTAAAAACGCTTAAAACACATTCAAAACGACTCGAAACATCACCAATCACAGCAGTCAAACATGATTATGTTATCCTAACAAAACCCCACTGATTTTGCCCCAAACCATATCCGTTCCAGCCCTTTCCCAAAATGGTAAAAATTATGGAAACGTCACTTTCATGCATGAAATCTTTACCCAATTTGGAAACTTTTGAAATCGACTCATGTTTGACTTAAAATACTCAGTTTGTCGATCATCCGATCATCCCTATGGGTTCTATTGATTATAAACACCACATGTTACGTCTAGATTCGTCAAAATCCCCAATTTACACATAATATCATCATCCAATCGATTCTAACCCTAAACAACAATCAATCAGCATTAAAAGCAATCCTACATCATGTCTCTAACATAGATAAAGCAGCAAAGCATTGAATAACACATTACATCACATAATACTCAATTAACACATGTTATTTATTATAAAAACTCATGTTAAATGATAGGGTTTTGTTTTAGAAAGATGTTTGAAAGGTTTTTAATCATAAAAACACCCTTAAAACAGATCCGAACAATTAGGGTTAGATGGAAACGAATCAAAATGCTTTTAAAAAGGTTTAGGATTATGAACACACCTTGGATTCTTGTTTAGATGATGTGGATAGGTTAGATTATGAAAAAGAAGAGCAAAAACTCCTTCCTTAGCGTTTTAGGTCGTTTGAGAGTGTTTTGGGACGGCTAGGGTTTGTGAAATGATGAAAAATGACTAAGGTTGGTATTTATACTGATCCTCCTTCGCACCAATTGATTGGTCGAAGGTGGTCTCCTTCGCCCCTTTCACAGGGTCGAATGAGACTTGTCCAGGTCGAAGGGAATTCTTCAACTCCACTTCCCTGGTTCGCCCATCCAATAATGGGTCGAACCAGCTGCAACTTCTCCTTCGACCACTCGATGGTCGAACCAGAAGCCACTTTTACAAGTTTTCCAGTTTGTCGTGTTTAACGCATTCTAACACATCTTAACACATAAGCATGCATCCATAGTCTATATTTAGCATATTTAGGCACGTATAATCATTTGTACATCGTTTAAGCAAGTATAAGTATACAATCCACCACACGACCCATAATCCACACATATACTTAATTAGTTCATGTAATGTCACCAACAACGGAACCCGATACTAGTGTATTACCAAAACAACTCCCAATGATCCTCCAGATCATTGCACCCTGGACAATCCTAACTTGACCCGACTCAACTAACCCAGTTAAGTTTGTTTATAAACGTTTCTCGCTAAGGTAGACTTAGATGTTACTAATATGTTTAAGCCGAACATGCCGGGTGTCACATATTGTAACACGTAAGTTCCAATAATTAAAACTTGTATAATACAATCTTTATAAAATAATTATGACATCTGACTTGGGGATGTACCGTGTGTACACACAGGGCTCTAAGTTCATATACGAATTTTTAAAATCACTTTTAATTATATCCATTACTTGTATTTCTACCTATTCAACATTATTGGGGAGACGAATGACATCAAATAGTATGTTTCTTTATTCTTTATTAATGTAACTGTCTCAAATTGTAAAAATTGTATGTTTTTGTGTGTCTTGGTTTTGGTGGTTTTTGTTAATAGTATGTCAACTTGAGGGATATGATAAGGATGCAAGAAGGGTCTGCTTTCTTGATTGTTTTTTTCCAGGTTCACATCACAACTTTATAATGTCTTGAGAAAGTGACAAAGTTGTACAAGACTTCACTCGAGCAAAATGTGCACACTTAGAATTAAAAGCAGGTTTATGAGTTATCAAGTGTTGATCCTTTAAAAACATTTCTAAAAAAACGATCTATTTCTTTTACGATACACATTTTATCACTTCATATTATATTTCTCTATCGTGGGAAGCACTGGAGATAATCTAGCGTATATATATGTTAAAATTTATGGTAGCCGTAAATTCAAAGTTTATTGTAATTTAGTTTCTTCCATTTTGATGAACTTGTTATATCATTCTTTCAATTTGTTTCCATGTATGATACAAATAGTGTATCTCTTATTTGTATATATCATTTTAAACGATATTTTACTTAAAATGGTATTATTCAGTTATATTTAAAATTAATGATTATTGAATATACGTATACATACATGTTAAAATATTTATGGTAATTGTAAATGCAAAGTTTAATGTTATATTAACAAAAATAGATATTTTCTTATATTTTGATGAACATTACTTTTATATTATTCTTTTATTTTTATTTTCATGTATGATGCATATATTATATTTTTTTTATTTCAATATATCTTTTTAAATTATTATTTTACTTAGAATGTTTATTAGTTGGGTATTTTGTTTAGTAAAATGCAACTAAAATTCAAACGAGAAATGAAGGTAAGTTCTCTGCTAACCATACCAGTGATAATAAATTGGTTTAGTGTCTAAGTGAAGAATTTAGAGAAATATACCTCCTGGTTGATCCCGAAACGCCAACGTCTGATGCGCATTACATCGACCTAAACGCCGAAGAAAATGCGTATTTTGCAGGGGAGGAAGTGGCGGAAGAGTTACCCCGTCCGCCCGGTCGAAAGGCTGCTCAAGCCGCCCAGGCGGACTATTTGTCAGGGGTGAGCGAGTTAATCCAGACGTTTGCTGAGATGAATGAACGCCTGCAAGACATACACGACATCGGGGCTCAACGTATCCAAAAAAAAACGAGAGGTGGTTGAGCTTATGCGGGATCGACATTTTCAATGCGACTTTGAGTTTTACACAAAGTCGCACGACCACCTGACCGGCAAAGCATTTGAAATGTGTTTGAAATAAAAGGCCAAAATCGAGAAAAAATATGGTCTATGAGTATTTGTATTTTTTTTAGCATTTGTAATTTTTTAGGATTTCTAATTCTTTTTTAGTATTTTATAATATTTTTTTAGTATTTGTAATTTTTTTATTTAATGAAATATTATTTGCTATTTAATATTATCATTTAAATAAATAAAGAATAGTTAATCAATGATTACCTAATCATTTATAAAGCTCCATGGAGCACATTTCCAATACACACCTCTTATCCTATAAAGCCTCATGGAACCCCTTATATTTGTCACACCCTCAAATTCCACATGCGGGGTTTTACCGCGAGCGCGTGACACACCAGGATCCTAGTCAACGATCACAATAACCAAGCACTAAACATGCATATATATATTAAAACCAAAACATTATGCTTTGAGCCATAAACCAGCAGCGGAAGCATTTCTTGTTTACAACCAAAAGGCATATTACAGTTTACAAAACATTGTTTAATATGCATCAAAACTCTAGACATTGTGCAAGACTCCGTGCGCCTAGTCCGTTAACTGCTACCTTAGCGACCTGAGAAAACATGCCAAAAATGTCAACATATAATGTTGGTGAGTTCACAGGTTTTCTTTTATAAAAGAGTTGTTATATGTTTGAAAAGATCATTCCCGTTACTACTAGGTTATAAGAACGTTAGCTAGACGTTAAGTGTTTTTACTACTATGGTTGGGAACCCATTACTAAACGTGTGTAAGTAGTTGAATCATGCCCAGACGATTTGGCTATTACCGGTGCCTCGGTGAGCCCGTAAAAAGAGACAATATGCACCCGCCCGGCCCGCCGTCGAGTGGGGTTTGTGAGGCCCAATAGATCTATCCACATTTCCCCGTTGTGCGATCCGCACATTCATGGTTCCCCTGGGACTTTCCATAAAAGTCGTATAGTATTGTAAAGTAACCATAGTATAACATGACCTTTAGTAAGTAAGTATGTAGCATGTTTTCTCCCCCGAAAGTAAAACAGTAAAAGTGGGGCTGTGACACTCACCTTAGATTGCGTTACTTGAAAACAGTTAAATAAGTATGCTATGATAGCCCCAAATAGCGGCGACCTATCATAAGAGGTGTATAAGTATTCGGACTAATAACCCGCAGGTTAACTAGTCCCCGATGTCCAGACCATAACCATAAACGTTTGAAAACACCTTTGACTGTTAAACCGACCGTACCAGACAAGACCCGACATCCCATTGGTGACCCGACATCCCACGTGTTAGCCAAATACAAGACATCATGCAACATATGTAGTTAAACACTTAATACGCGCAAGAGTTCACCTAGCCTAGCATAATGCTCAATTAACGCATAAACGGTCCGAATATGTGTTACTAAGTCATTGGACGTATCCCAGGGCTCCTATCATGTTCCCAGGTGTCAAATCATGTTTCGGGATGTCAAAATACGCTTACAACAGCAATACACGCAATTAGGAAACTAACATGCAATTAGGAAAAGTCAACTAGTGATTGGGGAGAGTAAAGAGGCGATTGGCAGCCTAATCGCCTGATGTTCAGGCGATTAGCTTCCTAATCGCCCCTGCATCAGGCGATTAGGTTGCCTAATCTCCTGTTGCAGTAGCGTGGCGCGTTTTCGCGCATTTAACCCTCCAAATCAGATCTGAAACATGTAAAATCGCCCAGTATCAAACCTAAACTATTAACCAACCCATTTCAAGCAAAAACCCCCAATTTATCTCTGCTCTAATGACCTCGGTGCGATTATTTCCAAAAATGGCAAAGTACTAGGTTTCATTAACTATGAAATCTTTCCTTAAATGGCAATAACCAGATTACACCTCCTACAACTTGCAAATCATCATCCTTTGTTATAATAGCATTCTAATGTGAATCCTAACAACAAACAAGCATTGAATCATATCATAACATCCTAATTCTTCAAGAATCATCCAAATGGGTCAAAATACATAGTTTCATCAAAACACTATACCAATAGCTCAAATCCTTAGATAATCATCCTAACAACTCCTACACATCAGAAGTACATCAATATCATGGAAACATTCATGTTCTAACCATCAAAAATCATCATATGAATAAATACTTCACATATAGCAAGTATTATGGTGTAGGCTTGTTTTAGAACTCATTTCAAAGGTTTTTAAAGACACATACTTAGCAAAACAAGGTCTGGACTTTGGGGAACCAAAACAATAACATTACAAAGGTTTGGGATGAAGAACACACTTTGGATTTTAACAAAGAAAGGTGTGTAAGCTTGGAAATGGTGGGTTTTGAAGCAAAACGAGTTCTAGAAGTGTTTTGAGGTGTGTGGGAGGCTTAGGATCTGTTAGGGTTGCACTAAGGGTGTTTGGGGAGTCAGGGTTGTATTTATAGGTGTTTTGACTCGTGCACTACAGATCAGGAGATTTGGAGAACAGATCAGGCGATTAGGAAGCCTAATCGCCTATACAACTGGCGATTAGGGTTCCAATCGCCACAATCCTTCTCCAATTGCCTATAAAACTGGCGATTAGGCTACTCACTCATGCCTAATCGCATACAACATTCCAGATTGGGTTTTTTGGCACGTTAAACACTATTTTAACATATATAAGCACGTATTCACATACCGATAAGTCACATAATCATTACAAACATATAATGCACGATAACTAACACGTTTACGTCTGTTCACCAATTCCCGGGACTCGAGACTTGCGTGTATGTTAAAAACCCGGTGATTCCACGAATCACCAATCCTAGTACACATGGTTATGGA